>VWZG01012838.1:227059-331015 GCA_013396735.1 Grallaria varia | reverse complement strand
GGGTGGGGAAGGTGGTAATAATATAAAATTAATGATCACAAACAAAAGCAATGGTAGTAAGAGGTCAAACCAACTGTAAGCCCTGGACTCGATTTAGAAAAAAGTGGTTATTATTACAACCAAGGAAGACCTACTGCAACATGGAAAATCTACAAAAATCTAATTTTACTTTGTATTTTGAAACAAACTTTCTAATGGTGAGTTCTGTAGGCACATCACACAGTTTTGTAAAGTCTAATTTTTATATTTATAATACTTTTTTAATCCAGAGCAGATTTATTCTGAAAGGTGTCTAAGGGACAGAAACATGCCAGATTCTTGCACAAGTGTGGATATAGCAAAAACATGATGTACCAGCCCCATCCTGTAGGAGTATGGTTTGAACGCCCAGTGCCCTGCTGACACCTGCTACTGACACCCGAGTCCTCTCAGCGGTGTTTCTCATTTCAGAGCTGTTTGCTTCCTCCTGATTCCTGCTGTTCTCTAGTTAAAAATAAAATACTGCAATAACTTAGATGTGTTTATATAGTATCAGTCCCAACAAACAAAATCAAAGAAACAAACAAAAAAAACCCACCAAACCCAAAAAAACCAAAACACCATGTGCCCCAAAGGCAGTACTTAGACTAAGCTTATCCTCCATCAAAGTTCAGCAAAACAAAGGTTTAGTTTTTGTTTTCTTAAATTTAAAAATGTTATGTTATATGAATACATTTGGGTTATTGAATTTTTAATCTGCAACTTGAGATGGGAGAGCAGGAAAGAACAGTAGAGAGAATATTGCTTTACATATCAGTTCTCTTTGAGACCAGTTTTCCCTTATTTGCACCCAGGGAAAAATATACAAATGTTTTATTCCCATTTAATGAGAGTAAAAAGGGTAAATATGTTCCTCTGAAACTGAACTTGTAAAGCAAGAGGTTATTTGTTATCAACAGCTGTTGTATCAACAGTGGAAGAAGATAAGCTGTCTAGATGATGCATAATGAAAAATGTGCATCCAGAGTCGTGTCTTTGAGAATGCTTAAAAAATACCCAGAAACCTTAGAGACTAAACACAAAAGGTCAAATAACTCTTATATATATGCTCTTCTAATTTGAAAAGGACCATGCAGGAATTCCCCCTTATGCTGAAGCAGAGTTCAGCACACATTTTATTACTACATTGTGCTTATATCATATCATAGGATTATGAAGGAAACTCACAGAGAATTTGCCCATGCAACTGTTGCAAAGCACTGCATTTATCACAAAGGCAGAGCTTCTTCCAAAGGGCCCAAGGCATGGGTAGTGATGACGCAAGGTTGCAACTTGTGCACACCAACTGGGTACCAAACTGCAGTCCTCATCTGCCAGATTGAAAAGCAACAAACAAACGCGCATAGACAAAAAATCAGGGAAATAAATGCCTCTGGAAGTGCGTAAGATCACAGAGCAACTTCCTGCTGCAACACAGTTCTGAACTGTGTCAGTGGGTGCAGAGTTTCTGTCACTGCTGCTTAGCTGGAAAAGTCTAGACTCGGAAGCTTGAAAACTCCAGAAGAGCCACCTTTTCTATTCAGCCTGGGATTCCTGCTGAAACAGCTCAGACAGGCTTTCTGTACAGAGATGACCACATGACTCACCTTTTGTAGTCTGAGGTTGAAGACCCCAATTAAAAATATATTCTGGCTGTGCTTAGAATGTAGATGTATTATATGAAAGATAAACATCAGGTTTTGCTATACATGCCCTGGTCTTGGCTTTTCAGTGCCAAAGAAAGCCTTAAGAGAAGCCTGCAAATATTTCCACGGATTCAGACACTACAGAAAAGTCAGCATAATTAATGCAATATGGCCAATGTCAGTATGGCTTGCAGAGCATACTGCTTTAAATTCAAAGGAATCCAGTATATTACCACACTAAAGACTCTTAAGGGACTTTTATTCATCTTGCATCAACCTTTAAGCATAGCTATAAAGTTTGAGATTAGGGAAGATATGCCAAAGTGATTTATTATCATTTTCAGTTGTAATGCCGAAGCTGAACAACAGCTGTATGATTCCATTCGGCCAAAAATCCACTGGCGAGATGGTGAATGCACATGCCCCATAAAATCAATGCAAAGACCATTGCTGATGGTCCATTTCACATTCCTTGCTCAGCTAAAACTCTAGAAGCTTTAATGGTTACGTAGGCATGGAGACTTTAGTGTGATGATACTGAAGGTTAATGACGTCTGTGGCAACGTGAAACCCAAGGTCAGTTAACACACTGACTGCGTAGCCTGTCTGAGAAGTTTGGCAGATTAGGATGAAGGCTGCTAGCTAGAACTGAACTCTCTAGTTATCCCAGATTCAGCAATTCTAAGTGAGCTGTGAGATGTTTATATGAGGCACATTATCTCGAGTGATTACACTGTAGCCATCAGTTTATCACAGTCTGGTAGATAAAAACTCCACAGCCTATTTTGAAAACAGACAAATACACATTTCACAGAACTTTTCATGGTGCCACTGTGTTCTTTTCACCTTGCTAACTGAAAGCTAAGAAGGGAGAACTAGGAACTAAAACCCCCTGAATTTATCTTTGAGATGAAATATACATAAGACAAATTATCTCTGAAGTGCTAGTATTGCAGAGCACTTTCATTTTATGTGATCTTAATTTGCAGATTTTTTTTTTTTAATACCTTTTGCAATTGATGTGTTTGCTTATAATGTGGTGGATTTGGCAAGTAAAAGGTGCATGGCTGGACTTGATAACCTTAAAGGCCTTTTCCAATGTAAAAATCTATGCTCCTATATAATTTTTTTTATCAGTGCTCTAGTTCTTATCTTAAATATCAATGGTGTCAACCAAGAAGTTTGGCCAAATGGAACCAATTAATCTCTAAACAAAGATGACATCTAAGAATTTCCTTACCTAAGAAGGAACAAAGCTGACTGTAATCACCAAAATATAGTAGTTACTATTTACTGAGAGGATGGCATCTCTGGGGCGGCCACTTGTTCCCAGTGCTGCCACCAAGGCTCTCAATTGTTGCTAGCTTGGATAAGCTTTCGTTCCCACAAGAAGCTTCATACAAAGAGCACCACCGGGAATTATTGACTGCATTAACTCTACTAGGAAACAAGGTGAAAACCAACACTAAACTGTCCTTGGCCCAAAAAAGTTCCTGGAAATGTAAGCTGGTTGTAGGTACTTTGTAGTTCTGCGGTACTTTTGAAGGTGCTGCCCCTTACTCTTCTCCTTCCAGACTCTGCAATGCTGCAAGAGATTATGTCCCTCTTAAGATGCATTTGCAGGTGGCAGAACTACTCTCTTTCCTGTGAACCCATGAAAGATATGAAAAAAAATTATTCAGAGGCAGACAGACCTGTAGTAAAATGATAACAGCGGCCTTTTATCAGTTTTGCCAACTTCTTTACAGATAGAAATCCAGAGTTTACTCTTAGGAAATTTTATAGAGTATTCTTTTACTTATTTTATTGTGGATTTTAAGGAAAAAAGTAAACCCCTACAAAATTTATAACCATTTTTTCCCTAAATAATTAATAATAATTCCACAGCAATACAACTTTTCTACAGGAAACTGAAAGCCACCCTCACAACAGAACTATTGGTCAGTAACACAAAATAAGCTGTGCTGTTTTAGATGAGTAGGCATTAAGTCAGATTTTTTTTTACTCCATTAAAAGGTCAGTAACAGCAAGGAGGACCCAAGCTGATCATGTTCATGCAGGCCAAGAAGAAATGGTAATGTGGATTGCTAAGAGGAGACAAGAACTGGATGGGCAGTAATAGCAGGAACCAGGTTTGAGGAGAAAACAAATTCTCTGTGGTGATTATGAAATCTGGAGTAAAAATTGTATCAAACCTAGATTTTTTTTATTTCTTAATCTCTGCAAAATCTGGGAGAAGTTATGCTGTTCAGAGTATGAGATCATAGGTGCTTTCAGCACCTGCTTATGCTACCCAGGGGGAAATCAAGACAGTTCCCCACTTTCTTCTGTACTCCTCCAAAGTCAGTCTGTCTTTGGATCAGTCCTCAGGTCAGCTACTTCGACTCCATGCTGGCATAATATATTATTTAGGAAAAGAAGTCATAGCAATGGATCAGAAGGTCTAAAAACATCATTCAACTGTTATCTAAGCCAGATGAAAATCATGCAGGAAATTAATCTGGAAAGAAAAGTATGTGTGAGGCGCTAATCTAAACACTGGTGTTACTAGTTTAAACTTTGGTTAAATACAAACACACTCTTTTGGGAACTGTCCTCTTCTTCCTGGAATAGCTCTGCATGCACAGAAAGATACAGAATCTGATGACACTTTCAAATAGCTTTATACATATTAAAAAGAAAAAAAAATATTACACAAAAAGAGTTAAACTTCTTCACACATGGATTAGAACATTAGGAAAACCGTATTTAAAATATTAAAGGTATCTAAAAAAAACCCAACAACAACAAAAATGCAAACCAAACAAAAACAAATGAACAATCCCACCAAAATTTCTTCCAGGTTTTTTTAAAACCCATCTGCTACTTCTACTTTTTTGATCCCACTTCACACTGAGAATTCAAGTTAGGTTAGGTTACTCTTTATAAGACTTAAAAAAACCCAACAGGGTCATAACTTGGGAATAAGACAGCAATGACTGTGTTAACTATATTTCTCTGTGGCTGACAGAACAGAATGGATATAAAATAAGGTTGAAAACACAGGCCAGAGCAGGATATCAAGATTCCTCACAGTACACAGACACAGGGTCCCCTTTGAGAAGGTTTTCATTTGAGCACATAATAATCCATTTAGCATGTCTATATTAAAATGATGAAAGAAAAAAGTAGGATCAGGAACAGAAAAGTTAAGAAATGCTAAAATATGTTTTCAACTTTGAAATGCAGCCAGTGTTTTCTCTAGTGTAACAGGAAGAGCTGTTCTTTAAATAGGCATAACAATACAGTTTTACAACTTTATCTCATGTCCATATCTGAAAGTTTTTGGAGAAACTGAAGGGCTTGGTCTTAAAAACTTGTAGATTAGGAGGGTTTGCCACATTACATATGTGCAATATCTTTGGTCTGTGAGGAAAGTCTGAAAACAGCTCACACAGAAACAGAGCAACTGGGGAATACAGGTTCATATTAAACCCTCACAAAGGGTCAGTGACATTACCTCGGACTGGGAATAAAGCAGACTGGCGATTCTAGTCATTCTCTCAAAAGATCAAATAGGATGAAGGTACAATAATTATACAGATCTAAGAACACATTTCTTGAACAGAATTAAGGTAATGTAAGCAAATGAAGTAGTATATGAGTCAACATTCCGTGGAGTTTTCTGAGAATTTACAAAATTCATATAATAAAAAAATACCATATCTTTCATAGCAGATTCCTTGCATTTGAAGGTATGTAGCCTCTGCTATCTCTGAAACATCTTAAGATTTCTTTGGTGAAAAGCACAGGTATAACTGAAGACCTTGTAAGTGGGCAATGAATAATAATGGATTGACAGTAAGTTTAAAGAACCTCAACTACAGGTGATAAGGCATGGAAGATGAAAGCATATAAGATTGAAGGATCTTATTTTGACTACCTGAATTCTCCAAGTTAGTGGACTCAGAAACAGTAATAGCATTTTGGTCTGCAGACCGAATAAATACGTTGTGCAGCTTGACAAGCCACTATATCTATAATGTTATGTAGATGATGCTTTTATGAAGGCACATTTTAGATACTGTTTCATTTTTCAAGGGACTTGAAGCCAGAATTAGTATTTTTCTTATTTAAAATTTGGCCTTCCTCCAACAGAAAGAGCAAGAAATAGAACCGATACACACGCAACAATCCCTTGTTTAATTATTTGTTCTTACAACCATTATGTTTCCTCTCCACCTCATCAAAGGTTAAAACCTAGTGGAAGACAGGTTCCTAATGGTTGTGAGTGACAACAGCATTTCACAGAATCAGAGAATATTCTGGGTCGGAAGGCACCCAAAAGGATCATCAAGTCCAGTCCTCAGCCCTGCATAGGACCATCCCCAAGAGTCACACCATGGGCATGAGAGTATTGTCCAAAAGCTTCATGAACTCTGTCAGGCTTGGTGCTGTGACCACTGCCCTGGGGAGCCTCTTCCAGTGCCCAACCAGCCTCTAGGGGAAGAACCCCTTTCTAATATCCAACATAAACTTCCTCTGACCCAAACTCAGGCCATTCCCTTGGGGTCCTGTCACTGGTCACCACAGAAAACAGACCAGCGTCTGCCCCTCCTCTTCCCCTCACAAGGAAGTTGCAATTGCAATGAGGTCTCCCCTCAGTCTCCTCCTCTCCAGGCTGAACAGACCAAGTGCCCTCAGCCCCTCCTCATACAGCTTCTCATCAAGGCTCTTCACTATCTTTGTTGCCCTCCTTTGGACACTCTCTAAGAGCTTAATGTCTTTCATATACTGTGTCACCCCAAACTGCACACAACAGTCAAGCTGAGGTCGCCCCAGTGCAGAGCAGAGCAGAACAATCCCCTCCCTCGACTGGCTGGCGATGCTTTGCCTGATGCCCCCCAGGACTTAAGAGTATATCAGAGATTCTTCCTAGACATAAAAGAAAACTTGAGTAGAGTGGAGGTTTCTGATGCCTGTTCATGTGTGCAAATGAAGCAATTTTCTTCTTGATTTAAAGTTTCTCCTTCCTGCATGCTTATGAGCAGCAAATGAGCTTAGAGAGTTAATCTATTTGCTAACCACTTTCCTGAAGCTCTTCCACTGCTTCCACTGTGACAAATTAACCTGTCCCTGTTCAGATGGTCTAGCAGGGGACAGACAGGGTGGCAGAGGTTTTGTTTTTGAAGGAAAGCAATTTACTGGGGAAACATCGTACAAAACAAAAATAGGACTTTAGTGTTACACAACATGCAATAGTAAATAGAATACTGCATTTTATTTTCATCTCCACAACAGAAATGTCACAAACATTAATGGCAGTACTGCTTAATGGGCAGGTCCCTAAACATGACTACATTTTGGCAATGCATTGTTCAGGCTGATCCATCTGGGAGTAATATTTCAAGTTGACCTCTAGGAACTTGGCCTTTTTACAAATATATGACTTTACTTCTCTGGTATAATAGAAATTTGTATGGAGAGACTTATTACATGGGAAGTAGAGAAACTTTTCCAAAAAATTAGCCAGAACAAAGGAATGAATTCCTGGAGAAACAAAGAACAAGCACAGTCTTGCCTCAACACTTTTTACCCTTCCTTAACAGTGTGAATATTTCAGGTAACACCTTCCACAATGGAACACAATACTGCATGTGTTTCTTTGCATATGTGATACCTCTTTGCACCCAAAAAATAATACCATATTGCCATAAAAATGACAGGATTAAAAGTGATAGAGAACAGCATATAGCAAGCAATTAATATGTCCTGTATAAAACATGATGGGATTTATGTTTCCAAAACCTATTGCTTACTAGATATTAGATAAGAGTGTGTATTATGATCCAAATTTAGAAAGGTCTCTAAACAACCTCTGATTAACAGGTTCTAGTTATGTTCTATGTTTTTCCTCTTTCAGACTTGGTAACAGGAAATAATTAAAAATAAAAAATAATCATACATTTAAACCAACCAATCCTGACCGCGGAGATCGGGAAGGACCCTGAGCACAGTATTGTTACTACAGACTTTTTTCTAGTGGCCTTTGAAGAACATTGCACCAGAATTTACTTTTCAACTATTAAAATGGAATAATGAAATCACAGTGACACTACACAGCCATACTTCTGTGCAATTTTCATGCTACAGTAACCTTATGCCTTGTGTAACCTGCAAGCTTGCTCTAACTCAGTCTGCTCTAAGTCATGCTTTGAGCAGATCACACATCCATCATGCTGATTTTGTAGAATTTTTTCCTTGCTATACTGATCTATGGTAATTAGTTAACCTCCTCTAAAATCATATTGAAGCTTAGACCATATCTACTCCAGCACACTCATTATAGCCCTTTGCGGAGGGCCAAGCATAGAAACAGATACCTCAAGAGAGGCATCTGCCCCTGTGAATATGGGAGTTCTGTGCTCACCATGAGTCAACTGTGTTCTCAAGTCATCGGAGCTGGCCGTCTCCCACAGTTTATCCGTGTTTCCTCTCTAGTCATTATCAGAAGTTGCAGATAAAAGTCTCCTGTGCTATTCTGAGATGAACAGTATCATATAAATGTTCTGTTTCCTTGGTCTATTACATTTGTGAGGCAGACATTTAGGCCCATTCAGTCATTGTCAGGCTGATGCACATATTTTTCCAAGAGATGTGTTTGCACATATAAGATTGATTGTGCTTGTTTTTTTTCTGATGAAAAAAAGATATGGTGGACTAACCCGACCGCCCCACTTTTCATACTTCTCCACAGAGGTAAGAAAAGAAATAATGCACAGCTTTTCCCAGTGCAATTCTGTTGCTGCTGCTTCTCAGCTCCTTGTAAATGGGGCAGAAAAATCCTGGGTTCGTGTCCCTCCCCTGGCACAAAGCTCAGAAATCACGTGCTTCTCCTCTCTGATCCAATCCTCACTTACAAGTGAGTTTAGTATTCTGGGTCAGGAAACTGTCAGAAATATGTTACCTAATTCTAAAAATTAATCTAAAACTTCTCCTTGAAATTTAATCAGCTTTAGACACTTCCAGATTAAAAAAAAAAATAGAATTTTAAACCAAAAAATAATTGATGAAAAAACATTTTTTTTATATCTGATTATGTTGAACTTTAAAAGTCAGGCATTGAGGATAGAGAATGCATAGACTATCCTAAAATGAAAATGTGCTATTACACATAAATTTCAAAAAAGAGATGTTTTCATTCACATTAGGTTTATATGATATTATTACATTTGAAAAAACCATACTGCTTTCATATCTAAAACTCTGATTAACTTAATAGTTTAAAAAGGCTGGACTTGTTAATTAGCAGACCAAGAGCAGTCACCAACTTTTCTGTATTTCCATTATCATATGCTTATTCAAGCCTCACGCAGTTGCAACAACTGAATTCCACTAGTTTTAAACTTCTTGCCATGAGAGCAAATGTAAAAAGAAACAAAATGCATGTATACATAAATAGATATGTAAGGAAAAGAATCCCCTTTGCTTAATCTTCGGGGAATTTTCTATATCTGATATTTACGAAATATAATTTCCTATATTTTGGAATCTTAATACTAGAAACTGAACTGGAAAATCAATGCTGTGTTATTTATTGATGTGACAAGTATCCTAAATGAAAAAGGACTGAGCAAGAAGAAACCAACCAAGGGTAGCCCATTTTTTTCCTCAATCCTCTTGTTCCCTGCACTGAAATAATGGAAGATTCTCCCTACCTCATGGAGACACAGTCAGTTTGCATACAATTCTTTACATCAATGATTTAGAGGGTCTTAGAGCCAGAGAAAGTACCTTTGAGATCTAATCACTAGGTAAAAAACCTAGACTCCATGGAAGCAGAGGCTTAAATTCTGGCTGGCACATCTCAACCTTTCATCTTTCAGAGGCTGATTAAATGCTGTGTAGCTTAACATATGGGGGTCCTCCACAAGACTTTTAAAATATGAAGTTCTATTTCCTCTAAGTGTTGTTATATGTAACACCTCTTCTCTCTCTCTTTTTTTTTTTCCTTAGAAGTAAGTCCTCCAATCTAGAAATAATTTTTCTAAATATATTTCTCTTTTACAGACAGCTCCCTACCTTCTTGTTCTCAAATTAAAAGACTTTACGGAAGTAGAAGCTTTATGTCCTTGATTCTTTATTTTAACATAACAGACATTCTCCTATAGAATTTTTCTATTTCATGGGCACAATTAGCAGAATCAGGGCCCAAAAGAATAAAGGCATTTCTTCCCAGTACAAGATGTACTCTTTTAATTTCTTTAAATTGCAAAAAGACTCACCGAAATCATTTAAATAAAATGTAAAACTATCTCTGTGTACTGAGAAATTCTGAGCAAATTAATGACAGTGCCTACTACGGAGCTTAAGATTAAATTTTTAGGGCTAAAACTGTTAATACATATTACAAGTAGTAATGATTATAAATGTGTGCACTAGGGATCTAATTTAAACATCTAATGACATCTACTACATTGCATAACCATATATATTTTGGTAGATACTCAGTACAGTTTTGTCTCAAAGGCTTTTTCAGCAATTACAAATAACCAAAAAATTGCTAATAAATGTTAATGAAAAATGCTGGTTAGAGAGAAAAAGAGATCCATGGACTGGTAGTCCTTAGGTTTCTGAGTTTTCCCCTATTCAATAAAAAGAGTAATAAGAAAATGAATGTGTCAGTACTTTAAACCTTTCTTAATCCTAACTGGGTTTTAGGCATATAATCCAAATAGTCCCAAAAAGAGATACATAAAGATAATGCACAATAATGGCCGGAAAATCTTGGATGCTATTTCAAGGAAAAGGAATACTAGGAAATGGACTCATGGGAGGGAAGTAGAAATGCAGTTCATCAAAGAGGATGGCACAAACAAATGACCAGAAACTTAGGAGTCCATATCCTCTCCCTAAGAAGCACTAGTATACAATGCAACTTATTTCCTGTGGAGAGAGAAATAAAACAATATAGTACATCACAGCTAAACTTCAGCATGGTGTTCCCCACGTGAAAAAAAAGACCAACATGAAACACCTGTTGTTTGTTTCCTCAGGGACCATTAAGTACCCCAAGTCCTTATTAACAATTCAATGTCTGTTCCTGTTTCAGAAGGGAAGAAGATACACTTTTAAAATTCGTCAGCACAACACAGCCTGAAGATCTAGCTCCGTACTTTTGAAGACAGACATTATATTCATTTATTACAAATGTCACTGACAAATTTCATGTCAAAATGTTGCTTCTAAGCTTTTGTTTTACAAGTCAGTCAAGCTGGTAAATGCCAGCCAATGAACAGCCCAGTACATCTTTTCCAGACACCTGAGCCTCCAGCTGTTCAAATCCCTTTGCACAGTCACACTAGGGCTGCAATAACTTCTGATAAAGTGGTACAGGAGTGGTGCCGAAATTTCACCTGAAAATCAGAAACCAGGCTGAGAAGTTCTCTCCTGCTAGCTGTGTGCCTGCAGTTCTGTCACCCAGGGATTCCACAGGGAATGGGAAATGATTACACACAAAACTGTGAGACTGTGGTCTTCAGACCCCATAGAAGTCACAAAGCAGTGGGGAAAAAAACCAGGAAACAAATGCCAAAAAGTGAGCACAAAGACAAACTGAAACAAATCTTGAAAATGCTTTGGCTGACTGCCAGTTACAAATAGAAGCAGAGGGCATTTGGATTACTGAGTCCGAGTCCTTGTCACCATGCCACAGAAAACTCTGGTTCTCCTTTGTACAAGGTCTCTATCCTTGGCATCTTTCCCAAGTGCTGCAACACCTTGTCCTGTGCATCTCCTGGGCCTCAGTGTGACACTGCAAATTTGTTCTGTTGTTGTTGACAATACTTTTCACTTCACTTTAACATAAGCATCAAACCACCAACAACAATCATGTTAATTAATTAAATTAACCATTTAATTCATTCATTTTGAGAAAAGTTTGCAATTGAAGAATCATAATTAATCACTTCTTTTACCCGTAGGACACAATCATTCCTAAGCTCTGCTCCTTAGTGTGCTTCTGTCAACATAGTCAACCTGTTAATATAAATTAATAAAAAAGATGGAATATCTTCCACAAGAACAACAAAAAGTAGAGGCAAGCTATCTTCTTTTCTATTTTTCACTAGGGTAAGTTTTGCAAGTTGTCCAACAAAGTAGTTACAGGTTGCAGTGAATGTGAGTCTAACTCTTCTCTCATGCACAGAATATCAGTGCATGCTATAAGCCCAAGTTAGCACCTGCTTAATTTGTTCTGAAACAATGAGCTTCAGTCAGTCATCTACTGAAAAACCTCACTAAACAAATCTGAGACTTTAAAAAATGCAAACAACTGTTAGATTTAGATTGATACAGCAGCTGGTGTTGAGAGTCACTACACCTTAGGGTATGATCATTTCTTCAAGAGTATACCAATAAAATTCAGGCATTTTACAGAAGATATGAAGTGGCATGAAAGCATAAGCTTTGTAATTCACCCCAGCACCAGACAAATCAGCAGTGACCATCTTGCTAGAGCTGACTGTGAACCTCTCTATCTTTCATGCACAAGTGATGCACTATGCCCAAAGAATTGAGTATAAAGCTCAGTTTTATAACCCCTTATTCTTCTGATGTCTACAATGGAAAAAAGCTTTAAAAACTCCCAGGACAACAGTACATATGCAGCTTCTTTGTTTGGACCATTTCTTTCCCTCTTACATTCTCTACTTCAAAGCAACATAGATTACTAACTGCAGCTGGACTGATACCTCTAATATGATATTTGCTATTATTTCAATTTTGATAGCAGCCACCAACACATCAGACACAATACATTGCCTAGAAAACTAACAGGATAAATAAGAAAACAATAAAGAGATGGCTAACATCTATGTAAATGCAGTAAATTTTACATTACATTGTTAAAGCATTTAAGCAACTTGATGCATCCTGAAGTATATCTGACTTTAGTACTGTAATCTTTCATTTTTGATTGCTCACCACAGTGTACAAAATAATGATTTTAAAAAAAAAAAAAAAAAAATATGATTTGAAGGGATATTTCAAGACAGTGCTATAACACCATGAGAGACAATACGAAAGGCACAAATATGAGAAAAGATTGTCATTCAGAGCAATGTAACTAGAAAAACAGACCAAAGTGTTGTCATATGTACAAAAGGTTGAAAATATTCTGTAATAAAACTTTGGGACATTTTGGAATTAAAATATTTTCCTTCCCACATTAAAGTAAAATCAGCTTTCAAATGATTAGTTAAACTACAGTGAAACAACAGATTCAGTGAACTCTGAACTGTGTTATCCTGTGACTCGTATTCAGAATATAACTTGTCAATCTACCACCTTGCTGTCATTCAGAGTATGGCTGGGTGGTAGCTGGGCATATATGAAGACAGTGCATGACTAAATGCACAACTAGTCAAATGGTAAAATTCCAAAAAAAGCCTCATTTGCAGGTAAACATTTTATAAATTAGGGAAAAATATGTGCATGGCTTCTTTCTTTTTTTTTTTTTTTAATATATTTCAATACTGTTGATATTTAGTTGCAAAGATTTGTTTTTCTACATACAAATATTTTTAATCACTTGAACTTAATTTATATGAAACAAAAAGCATGCTTTAGACCTTAAATGGAGATTAATTTGAAGTTAGTGGCCTGTTTAAAGTTGACACGCAAGTGGCAATAACTATTGCATACGGGATTGGACTGCTTTTATTATACAACCTGTTTCAGCTTCTGTAAGCTTACATGTGCTTAAACTTTTTCTACAGAAAGCCATATAGCAAAGCTGTTAATATTAGAGGAGCTTGGCACTACAGATTTACTGCCCTCCATGCTGTTAGGAGTGATAGCCTGATTTGTTCAGCCTATATGGTCTCTTGTCATGGGGTGAAAAACAAGGTGGAATAAATCACTGTTACAATTAGATAGTTCAGTGAGGTTTTCCAATACTTTCCTAGTTACCCCCTCCTAGAAGACATATTATCTTCATATCCTATCAGGTTCTCCCTGTGTCTCCAAGTTAACTCTACAGAGTAGGCAGCCTAATGGATTCTGTTGCTTGTGTTGCAGCCTGTGCCCAAGTTACCCTTGCATGCACTCCCGAAGAAGCAAGCAGCATAGTTTGGATGAGTAGGCTTTAAAATAGTCCAACAGAAGAAAGCTTCACCCCCTTCATTGTTTTGACACAAAACTTCAGGCTGGTTGAGAGACTCAGTTCCAGTATGAGTTTGATAAAGTTGAACATGCACAGCACAGCGATGGTAATCTTCTGTACCACTCTGATGCTCAGAGGGTTAGTCACCCATAATAAAACAGTGAGAAATGAAGGCAAATAAAACTATAGTGATCTACTGAACAGAAGGGCATGGAACACAAAATGGAAAAGAATTACTCCTGTTGTAATGACAATACTTTTAATTATATATATTAAATGAAAAATAAACGATTAGAGAGAGAGTAAAACACTTCCAATTAATGGAAGCAATGTAATGTTCAAACTTAAATGAAGTATTTTTCTCTTGAGGGTTTTGTTGTACTATTTTATTTAGCTTAATGTAATTTAAATTATAAACAGAATGGTTTTGAAAGCCCCCAGAGAAATGTACTTTATTTATAATGTATTTCCTTTGAAGTGGTTATGGAAATCATGCTCTTCCTGAAGTCTGCATCTCACATACCACCTACAGCTGCAAACTAGTCAGTCCTCACAAGTTAACATGATCTGTCTGGTGAAGTGCGTGACAAGAAAACACAAGATTTTTTAAAATGCCAGAAGAAATAGAAATTTGTAATTCTGAAGACTAATAGTCTTTCCTCCAAAAAAAATTACTGAAAGATCTTTGTTGATAGGAGTTATTCTTTATCAGAGGGAAAGGAACTCAGCCATAATCACTTCACTTGAGTTTTTAATGCACATGATGAAGGAAGAATTGTTGACTCTATACCCTAGTGGCAGTTTCAGTTGGGAGTAATTATATTTTGTACATAAATATTTCCATCTTGCATTTAAATCACAAATCCTTAAAAATTCTAGTACAAAAAGTACACTTTCTTTTGTGATGTGAATTACAAATGTCTGGTTTGTGTCACCTTTTTTCCTCCAAGTAAATAAAATTACCTATTTACAATAAATAAGCAACTATTTATAAATAAATGGAACCCCAGCCTAAGTGCTCTCCTTGCCATCAATAGCTACTGCTTAGAACTAACTACACACAAAGAGGAAATTGTCTCTAAAAAATTAATTTTGGCCATTAATCATATTTTTAAAGCATAATAGTATGTTATCTTCCAGGATGAATCATTAGCTCAACACACCAGCCACAGATACACAACAATCTAAGCTGTGATGCTTCTTCTGCAATAAGTCATTTCAAAGGGACCAGGCAGGAAAGCAGGGTAAGATCTGGTTGACTGTGCAACTGCTTCCAGAATGAACTCATGACAGCCGTAGTCACAAATTACACATGCTTTGAATTGTTTCTTTCTTTTGTCAAAGCTACTCTTCTGCTCTAATCTACTCCCCAAGCCTATAATGAAATAGATAAATAAATTAAAATACAAGTTCTTGTTAGCTTTGGATTAAGAGTTTGAATCATTTTCCAGGGGATAATAGTTCTGTGTAACTATTCTATAAAACAAAGATCCGTGCTCTGGAGTTAAATTTCTGATGGACTTAGTAGATTATACCAATAGTACAAAGTTTCAAGTAGATATTTAAATCCATTAAAATATATTTATAGTCAAATTTATGACTATATGAAATATAAGAATAAATTTTAACACATCAAGCTTTAAAAAAAAAATCTTATGAACATACTACTGTAAAAGTCTTTCAGAAGACATTTCTCCTAGCCCTTTTCAGATCAGATATTATCTATTTCACTCTTGAAAGTTACACCAGTTGTGTTAGAAATTGCGTTTTGATTTAGAGAACCAAGCTGTACCACAACCCTTGCAAGCATCTATACTTTGCTAAAAGCAGCTAAAGCACAAACATTACTTGCATTAAATGAAAAAAATATGTCAAAGTGACCATTATCCTTGCATTTGAGGCAAGACTTTAAGACTCTGACAACCCACTCTAGCTAATGTACCTTTGCTAAGTAGGACAATGCTGTTCTTCTCGGTGAATGTAACATGTTCAGATGACCTGACAAATTCTGTTAAATGCACTGTACATTTGTGGGTAATAAAGAACATTATTCTATTATTTCTTTATAGCTATAATCTCTTAAGAGATAGTATGACATTGTAGTGTAAATCTAAAGCAAACCATTAGATTTATTTGCATGAATGATTTTGTGACATTAATTTATTATCAGGAAAAAAAATCAACAGATATTAATCTCTGGCTTTTCTGAAAATGGATTATATGAGTCAGTGCTTTAACCCTTTCATTTTTATGCACAGTTTCTCCACTGTCACAAATAATAAATGTTTATATAGGAAGAGAGATGTGGACTGTAACAAAATTTGCAGATTTTAATTATATGAATTTAAGTATTTTCTTTGTCAGTTCCCTTTCAGACTAAAACTGAATACAATTCAACTCCAGCTCCCTTGGGTTACTTTGAAATTTGGCATTAATTAAAAAATTTCCTGCAGAGGAATAGTTCTGCCACTGATATCTACAGAAAAAGCATTCTACTTAGACTAAATAACTTCTCCAGCATAATAAATGTCATTTGGGACTGCTTTCCTCCCCAACAGTTACAACTGGGGAAGATTTTGAATACTCAAAACAGAGAATATGAATATCTTCTCCAATGCGGAGATAGCAACCCACTTGCGAATTATGCCAATTTAAAATTAACTACCAAACCAGAAAAAAATATATGTTTTCAGTATTTTCTTCATAGAAATACTGCCATCTAAAGAAAAATCAAAAAAGGCTCAAATCCACAACTTTTCACCTTACACAAAATACTTGAAAAAACATCTCATTCAAGCTGGGATGTGGTCAACACAACATGAAAGGCAAAATTAACCATAACTGAATATGGCCAACAGTGTAACACCGCACAATAGACCATGTCATAATTTCAGGATACAAAAGCATAGGTAAGCTTTGTTTCAGGACTCATCTGAGACACCTGTTAAAACTGAAACCGTAAAGAATTGGCCAGTGTGCCCTGAAAATCAGTTCCTTAGATGACTTGGTTAGAAGCTTTCTCAAGACACTCCTGGAACAATTACAATAAACTGCCAGTGCTCAGGTTCCTAAAGCAAGTATGTGAGGAGAGCTGTTTTCTACGTGAGAAGAGTGTGCCAGCATGTGTAAATACAGGCCATCTAAACTACTGCTACCTATCCAAATTTACAGTTCATTTCCACAAAATTATAAATGCAAACCAAGGCGGAACTTTGACAGAACGCTCAAGGAATGTAAAAGAAACACCATCTATAATGTAGACATAAACACTGCAGCTTACCAATTCATGTAAATTTTTTTAAATGGCACTGCAATTGAGACATAAAACAGCATAGCATACAAGGCAGAAAGCAGTCAAGAAATAATGAATGCTGGCAACTTAATCAGAAAAAATTAGTTCTTTTCCTAGGTCTGCTAGCTCAGAGGGAGGTGTCTCATTGAAACTAAATGCAGTTAGAATATCAAAACAAAAAGGAAAACCACTCTTTTTAAGAAATTGAATTGAAATGGTTGGATTCTCACCTCTTCTATAGAAAGACTGAATTATTCTGCAAGGAAATCGTGGAAGTGATATATTGGCTACATTTTTTATTTTGTCTGAAACTCATAGAAAAGTTTAAGGTTTGGGCAGAAGCTCAAGATAATCAACAGAAATAACCTAAAGGCATTGTTCTCCTCCTTACCAATACCATGGTACTCCTTAACTCTTCTTAAGACAAACAGAGGCTCATGCATGTAAACCTGTTCAGCCTAGCTCCTACCTGGCTAGCTCCTATTCTGATAGCTCTGTGGCTGTAATAAAAAGAAGCTCAAGCTTTAACAGCTGCTTCAGAATTTATCCATATCTCTGCTGGGTTTTTGTGCCTAAGCTGAAATTTTCACCAGTGCAGCTGCTACTGAAGTTAGCTCAGGTACGCCCACAGGAATGATAGGCATCACACCGTTGCCAGAACCCACAACTACTCAAAATAGATGTGGCAAGAACACCGAACACATTGTGACACGACAGTCTACTTTTGTGCATCTATTGATGATAAAACACATCACAAAGTTGCATAGCCTTAATAAATTACACTATAGTCTATAAATTGCAAAAGACCATGACTCCATGAAGTGAGAGATGATGTCAAAATTGAGCTGTTTCCCAACATGCCGATTATTCTCAAAGAAACAGTGTGAAGGGTATTCTGAATTTTACCTACATGGTCCGGTGAGGATCATCAGGGCGGCTAGTTGGATCAGACACTGTGTAATTCTGTGAACCCCTCTTCTGGAAACAAAACTGGTAGTGTGTCAGCATGTAGGCTGTGAACAAAAGAGGGAACAATTATTAAAATAGAATACAGAAACGTGGAGGAGGCACAGACATATAAACCAAAAGGCCTCCTTTGGAGTAACAGAAGACAAAAGCTATTAATATTTTCTATTGTTGAATATTTTTTTTTAATTCTTTTTTTTTTTTTTTTTAATCTGAGAGACCTAGTTGAAAACAGAACAACTCAAGCGTGCATTTATCATTCAGAGATCTGAACCAGTGGCAGAAAGATGGTACTGACAAGCCTTTGGAATGCTCACACCTACCTTCAAAGAGCTATGTATGGTCACAGCATTTTCATATGATTTCTTCAAACCCAGTAACCCAACTGGAGTGAAGAAAACACCCTCTCCAGCACAAATAGTCATAGAATCAATGAATACCAGGTTGGACCTTTCTTGGTAAAAACACAGTCTTGACAAGATGGACCAGCAAACTGTCCAGCCAAATCTTAAAAGTGTCCAATGTTGGGGGATCCACCACTTTCCTGTGGAGATTATTATTATAAGTCTGCAGCTGAGTCAGCAAATTTGTCCGGCTTGTGTCTGGAAATTGGCACCTCCATGCAAAGGGAGATGGGATGCTGAGCCTGTTTCGAGCCAAGAGCAGCTTGACATAAGGACATAATTAAGAACTGGGGTTGTCTTCTCTTTATCCCCCAAATATGCGGTCTTCAAGCTAATTAATTTAGAAAGGTGGTTTGAAATATTGTTTTTCAGGTAAAAATGTAGAGTGCTAGAAAAATAAAATCCCTAATACACCTCATATGTTATATTTTCAGCTGCATTTAATATACTGATGCTTTTAAAAGTTGACAGAGGAAGCAGAAGTATTAACAATTAAAATATAAACAAAAAACTTTTCTTCGCAAAAGTAAATTTCTAAAGTCAGAAGTGTAGGAGAAGGATCAACCAGTGACCACCTATAGGGGCAGAAGACCTTCAGAAGAAATAGCGAGGAGGGAGAGCTTAGCACTCGTTCAAGGAAACTTTTGCTGCCAGGGAAAAGCTTTAAGGTGGGAAGGAATTTGTCCTCGTGCAGGATGCTGTGTATGTTTTCTTTATCTGCTGAGAAGTAACTCCCTTGCTACAAGTGATAAAGTTCTCAAGACACGTCTGGAGGCTCCTGCCTGGGGATCCAGGCAGGCCATAAAGCACAGGGGGACAACTCAGCCTGGGCTTTTATCCTGCATGCAAAAGGTCTTGCTATAAAAGCACCAAACTGGGTTTCCGTTTTCCCCCTTTTTAGCCAGCTGTATTGAACATTTAGATATATATTGTAGTGTTCTTGACCATTAAAATAAGTTTTCTTTAAAACTTTAGCCACAGTCTGGTGCTTGGGGTTACCTGCGTGCACATCAAGCCTTACACCACCATATTCCATTTCATTATATGCCATATATGATATACAAATAATTACTTACAATACTATATACAATGTACAAAGTATTTAAATTTGTATTTGTTACATAAGTACATAAATATATACAGATATTTTATATAAATATAATTAAATAATAAATATTCTTAGTAGAGCCATATACCATTATTATCCCATTTATTACCTGCCATTGCAGCCTAAGGCTTCAAGATCCTTTTGAATAACACAGAAGAGTGAATCTGAATGAAGGTGTTCCACACGTTTGCACAGTATCAGCCTTTACCGGAATGCCAAGGGATTTTACTCCCAGGTGTTATGAAAAGGAGGCAGCAGACCAGAGAGGGAACACATTGGCTATGCTAGATGTTTGGTTTCTCAGGGGAAAAAAACCCCAAACAAACCAGAAACCAACAACAAAACCAAAATTGTAACAACAAGGCTGAGATTATCAATAAACAATGCTAAGACTACATTCCAGTTAATTTTCAGAATGGAAGAAAACACACATTTACTATGCCTGTACATTGCTGCTCACCAACACAGCACTTCGAACACAGCTCTGATATACCACTAATGCCTCTCCCTCCTCTGGAAAAACAGTCTCCTGGAAGAGAGCCATTCCTCCCACTAACCATACACAGTCAAGATGTGCAATGCATTAGAGTGGAAGTGAAGCTGAACACCCTTGAAACCAAATAAACAGGAGAGGCTGTATTTGAATGAACGAAACAAAAGGAAGCAAATCATATTAAATATGGCCAGAATACGTATTATTTGTCTTACAAAGAGTGCCCAGCAATCCTTAACTAGAAAGAACCTGGATGTGCCAGTGTGGCAAAACCTTTCAGCCCAGATCTATGTTTAAATGAGAGAGTATCACTCCAAACGCACTGCCTGAAACATCTCTTTTCCTAGGCATTTCTTGCCCTAGCTGTTACACCACTACTCTTAACACTCTGCTCCTGCCACTGCTCCCAGATAGGCAATGCACAGGGAGCTCAGCACAAGGAATGTGTCTACACCGAGGGTCACCGTGCAAAGAAAGCAAAACTCTCACAAACAGGCAAGGAGCAATCAGGGAGCTCATGCCTGGAAAGGGTTTTCACTCTGTAAAATGACTCTGTAAGGACATCATGGAGCCTTTGGTGGGAGAGCTCGATCTTTAGGCTCTGGAAGGATGGTTTCAGACTTTTCAAAACAGCAGCTCTGATTTTAGTACTTCATTCCAGTGATGCAGCAGTGACTCTACTCCCCAGTAACTCGCTCACACAATAAAACTACAATTTGAACAGCATGTGCCAATTTTTTTTTAATTGAGGTCCCTAGAGGTCCTTTGTGGAATGATTACATACCATCAACAACATGAAACAACAATGAGAAGTACACTTAAAAACACTTAAATGTTTAAAAAATTTAATTGTTCCATAATTTTTTTATACAGAAAGTATAAAGGTTGAAAACTTTTTCATTTACACTGTCAATGAGGGAAAACAATTTTGTAAAGTCTGCTTCATGATCAAAGTCAGTTAAATCATTTTTAAACTTTTAAGACTGCAAAACAATTGAAAAGAGAAGTCTCTTTTTAGTTGAGGAATTGCAGATTCTGACAACTGAAAATGGAATTTGAATAATTTCCCTCTCATCAAGTTATTATGTTTTTAGTTAGCAATAAGTTAATTTATTAAATTAGTTTTTTAAGCTATTATCAATTAAAAAAAATTCTTCCCAGTCATTTTCTACCATATTTTAATTTTAGCCAGTAATATCAAGAATACAGTTTTACCCCCCCCAACAATGCAGGTTCTGACTCAGAGCTTTGGAATTCACTGCCTTAATTGATGATAAACTAAGTCTCAAATACGCTCGTGCTGTTTGTATATTCAGCTACAGAGCTAATAAACTCTACTCTTTAGGAACAGTAATCAAAACCAGTTGATAATTCAGCCTGAACAGTGCAGAACAACAAGCTCCATTTGAAGCAACCATGTCAACAAACTCCCCAAAACACCAATCCAGTTATCAGCATGAATCCTGGACCTATTTAAGCAAACATCAGCCACCTCCGACCTCAATTACTATGCCTGTGCTACAAAATTTAATTTGAGGGGTGCTTCTATGCATAAATGTACCATAAATACATCTGTCATTATAATACCTTAGAAGATGCTGCTGTCTGGACAGGCAGGTGCTTAGTGTTCCAAGTACATAAATGAAAATCACATTGTATGATGTGCATGGTTCCTTTCCTATATTCATGGGAATCCCTATTTAAAACAAGAACACTTGTGTGCTGCCTTTAGCTTTTTATTTATTTTTGTTAAAAACTCACTTGAGACTTGAGTGTCAGAAAAGGTCTTTAAATAAGAGAGCTATTTTTGTGGAAAGGAAAACTCTGGATACAGTAATTTCTGCTCTGCTTTCTTGAGATGACAAATCTGCATGCATTGATTCTGCACTGAGAAAATGAGTTCCTGTGTTTCACCAAGTAGGTTCCTCATTATGACAAATAAAATTCACAGACTGGTAAAACTATACATGTAAAGGTAAGAATTTCACCTGAGTGTGTATCAAGAGACAAAGGTGATCTCACAGGTTGTTTTGGGGTTTTTTAATTAACTTTGTGCAATTTTTACCTTATTGTGAGGGGAAAAAAAGGTTTCAAAAATTTGACTTAATTACATATTTGTATTTTCTTGCTTAAATGAATACTATTACACATCATATTTGGCATCTTCAAAAATGCATATAAATGAAGCCACATAGATAAAAGCCACATTAATAGTTTAGCAAATAAGGATCAAGATGAAAAAAAATCAGAAAAAAGGCATATTTCTATACTAGTTATATATATATAGTATACTTTGCAGCTTCTATTTCCAATGGATCTTAAAGGGCAGAAAATATTTTAATTCTTAATCTTCAGACATAAAAAAGTCTAAGCTAAAAGAAGTATCTGTGCCTTGCACTTCTTTCACTGGATCTCATTAGAAAGAGGTCTGGATCACTCTAGCCCAAGACAAGATCAAAGCTGGATGGTAGGAGATTGAAACCTCTCCACTGATATGACAGGAAAGCATCTAGCTCAAAACAGAATTTCTTTGGTGGGAGAAATTTAATACCACAAAAGTTCATTTCTTGCCAACTTGTCAACTTCTACTTTTTTCAGGATGAACGAAAACAATAATTTTATGCCCCTTTCATTCAGTTTAACAGAGATAAAAGTTAATTATTAACATCCTGAATTAAGACAGTGTTCTTGGTGAAGAGTTATCAATTCTTAGTACTGACTTAGCCAACGCTGTTTTAGCTGCTGAATAACCAGAAGCCTTCATTTTGAAGTTTGGAGGACTATGATAAAACAAAATCCAGACATTTCAGATACAATTTTAGTTTGAGTAGTCTCATAGCTCAAAAATTGTTCAGTCTAGGTATATCACATTTGTTTCACTCTAGAATAGTAACTTAAGTGTTTTATTGGCAAAGTTGAGTGGCTATTATGGAAATACTCAGATCTGCTCAGCATAAAGGTGCTCAGCTCAGTTCACACAAAGCATCTCAGAAGTGCACTACAGTATCTGAATATAATCAGTAGAACAAGCTGTTAGGAAAAAGGAAAAAAATCATGAAAAAAACACTAGCAGAGTTCTTCAATCTAACAGCTCTTTGTTACTTATATTCTCTATGTATCTGATACATAACCACAAAAGCTTTTTAAAATTTGAGAAGTGATTAGAATGTCTCTTAGATTTTTATTCCTTTACGTGGTCACTGATGCCTGACTTCTAGCATCTCTGACAAAGGGGTTTTTTTGTTGTTGTTGTTTTTGGTTTTTTTTTTTTTTTTTGTTGTTTTTTTTTTTACACAAAAGGTTTTTAAAATCACATATAATTTTACATGACACTAGAAGATAACAATAGTTAAACAGACCAAAAAAACCTGTCACCCCAAAGGACTAGTCAACAATCCTGGTGAAGGTTAGTTGCTGGCCCTAGGATGAGATGAAGTGAGCTTTAGAACTATCTCATGTTCACCATCCATTGCACAGCACATCTAAATCTGTTTTGATGAATCCCATCCTGAGTGTTAATTTCTAACGGTATCTGTAATAACTGTTTTTACAAATCCCTTTCATCCACTATTTAGTCCATAAATATTCTGATCCATACAGCCATTTAGAGTGAGATTAGGCTCCATTATAAATGTCTGTATAAATGGGAAAAAAAACAGATACCCCTACTCATGGAAAACAGCCTTATCTGAAAAAGATGCCCCGAGCAAACATACTGCTCTGTTTCTTCCACATGGAGCTTTGCTATTTGTTTCTCAAAAGTTTCAAGATATTCATGACCTCCTTACTGGCAGCCACTTCTCCACCTATCTCTGCAACTGATAAAAATGTTTCTGCCCCCTGTGTTTTTTACTATCCCTCATTACTCTAAACAGACGTGGGGGTGAAAGAAACCTCATGAACGTTTCAACATTCGAGGAAATATTTGGGTGTGACTCATGTACACAAGATACATGTCTGGTGTGTTAAATCTGAGAGAGTGGGAAAGCATAAGTAAAATTTTGGATTATCATAGGAGGCAGCTGAATGCACAGTGACTAATATGCTGCTTTATCAGCTGGAAGCATATGGACTTTCCTGAAAAGGGTTGGTAAGTCTGTTAATGGAAACATGCTGTTTGTTCACTGGACTACCCAGGTAGGAAATGTCCCATAATTTGGCCTTTCCTAACTATGCCTGCCAGGCAGTACAGAAAAATCTCAGTAATCATGAATTTCTTTCTAAACTCCAGTTCGTATCAAGGATACACAAAATTACCCAACAAATGTCTTAATGAAACTTCTGATGAGAAATTATGGGATTAACGAAGGTGTTTATAAGCACAGAGAAGAGATAAGCTGTTGGCACGAGGTGCAGTTATCTCCCACACTCCCCTACCAAAGTCCACTCTTCTACATCAAAAGAGTTAACAGTACGTATATGCAGACCTTAAACAACCCCTTATGTGAACCCAGACAGTGGCTTCAATGCAACTTTTACATTCAAACATATAAAACCATGTCTCTCAGCAAAGGAAAAAGGCATTGAAATGTTAAACGTCCAGCTCCTTCTACATTCAAGAGCTACAGACCCAACAACAGCTGTAATTGCATCTTATAGGAATTAAACCTCCTTATCCAAGAATTTTCACTAAATCTATTTGCTGAACACAAGAAATTTAATTTTTTTTCTCCTTCTTTTAAATTAAAGAATAATTTTAAACCCTTACAGTTCAGAAATCTTCCTAAAAAATGCCACACGGTAAAAGCATTCTCTGAGGCCAGGGCCACCCTGACTATACGCCCGCCGGCTCTAAACCTGCGAGCTCGGGGCGGTGGGGGGGGAAAGACTCCAGGATACTGCAGCAGAGGTGTCCACACCATCTCCTGTGTCCCAGGGACAGCAGCACGCATGGCAGCATTGACACAACCTCACATGCAAGTGTCCTCTGAAACAACAAAATAAAATCGACTAAGAGCCCTTGGATTTACCTCTGCTCTGTGTGTCCATGTCCACGCTGTAGGGCCCTCTGGGAGGAGAGGTGCCGTGCTGGGTGCAGCCTATTCCAGCTACCTCCAAGGCACCCACTGCAGGGCATGGATGAGCCCCGCAGCTGCACTGACAGAGCCTTAGAGGAAATAGCTTTAGAAAAGAACAAAGCTATTCCAGGCAGACCCCACAGGAGCAGGTAGCCATGCCCTCCAGGACCTGTGGCCCATAAAGAGCAGAGGCTTGGAGCGGGTTCATCCTGAAGGATGGCAGCCTTTGGAGGCCCCAGGCTGGAACAGGGAGCAGCACAAAGGAGTAGCAGAGAGGAGATACCATGCACTTACCACAACCCCTGACCCTGTTCCCCTGTGCCACCACAGAAGCAACTCAACAGCTTTGATCCATGAAGGGTTGCTTTTTGGATGTATTGGGTTCCAAATGCCACAGGCTACAGTTTCATACAGAATCACAGAATATTCTGAGTTCGAAGGGACCGACAAGGATCATAGAGTCCAACTCTTACGTGAATAGCCCATACGTGGATTGAACCCACAACCATGGTATTATTAGCATCATGCTTTAACCAACAATTCAGTACAAAACACCCAAGGAATTGGCGTGGATCACAACTCCAGGCTTTATTGGGAAGCCTCTGCTACCAAGCAAGGACAGCTTTGCATGGTCTGGCAGTCACTGCTCTCTTTGATGCCAGCATTTAAAGGGGCAGGTTGCCCATTTGGGTCTCAGTGTGTAACGGGAAGATGGCACTTCTTCATATAAAAACCTGACCGTACTTCAGCTCCAGGACTGAATACATATAGTTATGTACCATTTACAGTCTACAGCAACATTCAACATAACACAAATTCGTGTAGAGAAAGGTGCTGATTTCAACTTTTAACTTCGATTTCTCGTTGTTAAGAATGCAGTTTCCTGCTTGCTGTTTTCTCTGCTGTTGTGAACAGCCACAAAGGCATCAGGGCTGAGGAGCAAAAACTAAGAGGAAGGTGCACTGGGGGGAAATACTCCTGACCCTCTATGGGGGAACATCATAAGTATGCTCATGTCTGAAGATTTGTTAACCTCTCTAGATCACCTGCAGTAAACAATAATGGCTTTCTGTGCAGCTGAAGTTAAAGACCTGTTACTAATTTTGCATTGAGCTAGTATACAGAACTTCAGTATTGGAAAAAGAAGCTTAGCTATTTCTTTCTCTGTCAATACCTTGAATTCGGTTCGAATGTTTAAACAAATCAGAAAGCTAAACAGCTTTAGCCTGGTGGGGAGAAGGGATGGGAAGAAAAAAGAAAAAAAGGAATAACATGCGGGAAGATAAAAACCCTGACATGAAACTTTTGTGTCACATCATATTCTGCCAATAAATTCACAAGTTAATCAACAAATCCTATTCCCAAAATTACAAAGTATACTGTATCATCCCCAGTGCATTACTAAAACTATAGACAGACAACCCAGGGGAAATAAGCCTGTGGTTTTCCTATCACGGTTTAACTCTTCTACTAAGATAATACAGGTTTGGCCTTGCACAGGATTTATTTAATTCTGAGTATTAGGAAAAGCTTGGAACTGATTACTACCAAGGGCAGTATTAATCAACATCTGTTGTAGATATACATTTACTCAGACAAGTTAATATGAGTAAAACACTGTAAATTACTCCAGAAGTATATAAACTCAGTGATACATGAGATTAAGCTCTAATGGGATGTATCTATGAAAGTAGCAGAATGACCCGAACCAGGACAGAAAAGCAGTGCAGACCAGAAAGCCTGTGAACTGTATGTAGGTTTTGACTTCCATAAGTAATATCATAAGAGCAGGCACTTCTGACTGATTCACTATAATCACTCCTGCATTGCAGCATTGCTTTGCTACTGTGTGATTTCACAGGTCATCATAGTAATGGAAGTGCTGTCATCTAAACATAATGTAAAAGTGCACAATTCTCTTGAGAACTGTTGGCAACCGCGGCCACATTTTCTATCTGGAATAAGCATGGTTTTTCCTTATGTTTGTTTCCTTCTGTGTTTCAGTTTAATCAAAGAGAAGTAGTGTTGTTTCTATACATTTGCAGTAGAAGTGATGTTCCCTAAAGCATAATGATTCTGTTTTTCCTGTATACACAGTTTTCACAGCAATGCTTTGAGAAGCAAAGAAAATGTAATGGGATCTTTGATAGACGATATGACTGTAGGTGACTTAGATTTTTAAATATTTCAGAAAAATTCAATACCTCAGAAACTGGGGAGAGGATTCATACACATTTTCTTTCCTGTTACAGGCAGAGGTGAAAGTACACTGGAAAACCACTTTCCTCTTCAAGAAAAGGTTAACAATAGAAGACCAGTCTCAAAGTGACATGAACCAATGCTGCCAGCAATACTAAAATGTTCAGGAACCTAGCTAAATTGTGGGTTTTTTTTAAAAAAAATCATAAATAAAATAAATAATCTTTAAGCCAATAACCAAATCTGAAGGTAAGAAAAAACATAGGTTAGGTTGGCAGGGACTGTTGGGTTTGACTTTATTACTGCCTTTCCTTGTAGGATGCAATACAGTGTTTATCCCACAAATAACTCATTTCATGTATTTTCTGTTTGTACAGGTGCTTAAGCTATTGGCAATAGCCTTCATTTCTGATACCCTCTGTTTGAGGCATCTTGTAATTGTGACTTTCAACCTTTTATTGTAAATTACATATAAAGTATTCAGCGGCCCCCAGGAGCACATTGAGCAAAATATTTTGTGAACCTTCTGAACCAGACATTTACTGAATAATTGTAATGTTGGGGAATAATCCTTAAAAACGCAGGTGCTTCCACTCCTATGGTAGACAATCACATTAACTTTATGTTTCTGCTGAAGTAATGCAATTCAAGACTTAATAACAATATTAAAATGCATAATTAATTTAGAGGCATTAAAGAACACCAGGATGTATTGAGACAATTAAGATCTTTAGCAGCACTGCCTTATGATATTTGCTGCCTCTGGAAGGCAACATAACATTAGCACAACATCAGCCCAAGCAAAGGCTCTCACTGGGATAAGATTTTAAATTACTTAATAAAGACTTTACAGACAAAAATTCTGTGATCATCTTCATGGGGTTCATAAGCCAAGTGAGGTCCTGATTTATTACAAGCTAGCAACGTAATTACAGAAATTCTGCATCTTGCTGACATTACAGAAAATGAGACAAAGTTCAGCTATTTTTCCAAAGGCAGCAAGAGGAAAAAAGTCAAAGCCAGAGTGAAAACCCTCAAGGCTGAGCTCAGATAGCAGTTTTACATTAGTAGAACAAAATGCCAATGCTGAATAGCCAACAGGACTTATTGTGCCTTTTTGTTTCATTGCAAAGAATGGGTTGCTGTGGGTAAACTTTGAATTAACTGACTTAAGGAGAAATAATACCACTCCAGTGATAAGAAAATGATAACTACATTGATTCTAAAAAACACTGCATCTTTTCCTTCAGCAATATCTCTTTGGCTCAGTTTCTCAGAGATATAAGAAATGCCCTAAAGAGGGCTGTTGATACCATGTAACTTCACTACTTATTTTATTCTGATGTGAATCAACCTTTGCAGCAGTTTCTCTCCGGGATCAGATGAAAGTGTCTGATAGCTGATTTAGGTTAAACATCCAACATCTAGACAGGTAACTTTAGGCAAGTTAGATTCCACCCAAAGCTAAGTCAAGAGCCTGAACGAAAAGCTAGCCTTTTCCTTCCTATAAAGCAGTAATACAGCCAAGATCTGAAATTTCCAAGTCAGCAAATACCCTCTTCACAGCCATCTGAAAATAGTCTGAAATTCATTGATTGCTAAACTAAGCTTCTAAAGTTTTCATCAAGTTTGCCAAAGCAACACAACTCAGTAATTCTTGTAATTCTACCTGATTTGTTTAGCTACTGTTTAACTAGCAATATTTATGAACAAAAATCTAAGTATTAAGAATGTATAATGAGAAACTGAGTCGGATGACATATTCAGCACTAGCTAATATTATATGGTTAGATAGAAAATCATAACACCAACAACGTTTGTAAACATATGCCAATGGAGAAATCAGTTGGTTTCAGGATTCATAACTAAACTTCAGCTTTCCCAAGAACTCTCCCAAAGATGGCACGTTGTTGAACTGAACTCAGAAGGGGAAAGGAGAGCAAGGTGTTACTCTGTACACCTGCTCCAAATCCACTTTGTGTTCCAAAGATGATGCATCCCTTAACCATCCTTATCCACAGGAAAGAGACTGTCCTTGACTGGATTATTCAGAGGGCACGAAGCTACAATATCACCCATGACAACTTTCTTCAGCACAGGGGCCTTGGTCCTGCAGACATCATCTCCCCCACCTCTGTAAATCTTGGTAAAGCATAGATTAGCTACAGGAAGCATTAATGCAGCACTTCATGCCTTCCTCTGTTTTTTTAAAACAGTGCTTCCAGCCAAGAAAATATATTGCTTATAGACAGGAACACTAGCTGCTTCAACTCTGAATGTTATC
This sequence comes from Grallaria varia, assembly GCA_013396735.1. Lineage (NCBI taxonomy): Eukaryota > Metazoa > Chordata > Aves > Passeriformes > Formicariidae > Grallaria > Grallaria varia. The sequence goes on along the minus strand of VWZG01012838.1, from coordinate 301,445 downwards.
ATATGCTTATATTTTATTTTTTAAGAAAAAACAAATTTCCTGTGTATTTTTACAGTTCAGGAATAAGGTCATAATCTTGTTCTACATTAAGGCAATGAAAGAATTCTGGTGTCAACACTCATGAAGCAAAAACAATGTAAAAAGAGAAGCAAGCATTCTTAATTGCTCAGTATTGGTACTATTCTGGAAGAATGTTTGGCAAAGCCTGCCAAAAACTGCTTCTAGTGTCATCTATTCCTTTAAGTAGTGCAGTTTCCTTATGGGGAGCTAAATTAATGGGAATATCAATTCAAACCACAGAGTGTTTATATTTTAATAGCTAGTAATTTTCAAGGACAGCCTTTATATTTTTCAGCAAATAAATTCCATCTACAAAACATTTTTCACTGCCATGTAGCTTCAAACTAGTCAACTTCCCAAGGCCCCACTATTTGTGTGGTTATACAGTATAAGAAAATTTCTTGCTCAGCCCAGCAAACAAAAGGAACAACTGGGAACATTTTAATAAGCCTGTAAACAAAAAAAACAGTGCAAAATAATGAAAAGTGTGTTGATGCCTCAAACACTAATATATGCATTACATGTAAAAATGGCACCTATTTAAAAGCATACCACCCTGAAAGAGAAGAACGCAGTGTAAGGAAACGCACAACAGGTAACAGTAAGGGTCCAGCAATGCAAGCTTCTGGGTGGAGCTTGTAAGACTTCAACCAGGTAGAATCATCTTATTTCCAGCAGAGGGTTTGTTTACTTGCAAATATAAGTGAGGTCCATTTCAAAGCAAAGTTAGTTGAGACAGAGATTTGCCCTGGTGCACAGAATAGAATTTTATAATGGACATGACTGACAATTGCTTTTACCCAAAAGAAGCCTACCTTCTCACAACTCTCCAGCATTCAAATGACTTGCTAAACTCATGATACTCTCTCTAGCAAATTGATGTACAACCAATCTGTGGCTGTTTACTTTAGACACAACCTTTTCCCTAAGATTTTTTACTTTAATGAAGAAGCATGCACCTCATTTGGGAGAAGGGGGGAAACTCCTCTTTTTATTCTAGTTTCTTCTCACAAATCTGAGATTAATAAAAACACCGTAATTCAGATCAGATTACCAGAAAAATAGCTCACCATCAACATACTCTGCTGCTCTGGAGTGGTAGGTTATTGCCTATATCTTTGCCTCACAGTAATCCAGATTACTAAGTAAAGCTGCTGCAACCCAACTACTCAACCCAAAGTTCAATTTGAAAGGAAGAAATACAAGGAAAGGAGCCTCTCTTTTCCACTTTTAAATGCACCATGCTCAAGATAAAGAGTCAAGGTCACTGTTTCTTAAAATATGATGTTGACGAAATTTTGCAATAGATCTATGCATAGCACCCATTCACTCCTAGATGCAAAAGCTTTTAGGAAGAAAACAACAAAATCAACAACAACCAAAAACCAGCGAAATAGCGCATGAGCAGAGAGCTTCGGTGATCCTGACTATCCACTGTACTGTGGGAAAGAATTTTTAGGCTTGACTGAAATAATGTTTCTGCACCAAGCACCCTGCAAGTCTTGATGTCAACCTGTTTGTACAGCACAACGTTTCCCATGGGCTCCTCACACAGACCAGAGAGTCTCAAGGCAGGATTCGTTTCAGAGTGAAAAGAGGAATCACACGTGTACTCCAAAACAAGGCCTCACTAAGAAATCTCCAGATACACTTTTCTCTATTTCACTTTCCTTGCCTTTCTTCAACACAGGAACACTGTCCCGCTAATTTATAGTGCGCGATCTACACACTTTCCAATCTACTTCTGTCTCTTGCTTTATGAAACCAGTTGGCTGAAAACTCCTGAAAGAACTGGTAAAATGGCAAGATTGCTACACCTTTTGCAGTGGTGCATTCCAGGACATTGCACTGCAAATCATATCAGAAAATATGTTGAACTGTAGCTCATTCTCTCAAAGGAAATTAAATTTTTCTTCTGTCAGGGAACCACCAAGTTTCTTACGTCCAGATTAATTGGATCTAAAAACTTTAATTTTCCAGACACAGGATGAGAAGATCAGCTACTTGGGAATTCTGTATCTGTAAAAATAAAAGACAAACTATACGAAGGTTAAAAAAAAATCCTTTTTACAAAATATATAATATTGAGAGTAAAATATAGATACAAAGAAAGTAATAACGCTAAACAAACAAAAAAAGGAAAGAAATTTAGTCTCTGCGTAATATTTCAACTGATTCTGATGAGTATTTTTTTCCATCTGACCAGAACAGTATCCAGCTGAAATTCTGTAATAATTTTAAGAAAAAGCTTATTTGTTATTACATACAGGCTCTTTTACAGGTTCAGCAATGAGAAAAACAGCAAATTCCTACCTAAGGTTGACATATCTTTCAACACTGACATTATAGCAGGGAAAGAAAAAAGAACAATTATTAAATTATCTCACTCTTCCTAATGTGTTCTTGGATTTCATCTTTTTCACTTGCATCAATAAAAACAGAGTTCCTCTTTACAAGAAGATTACTTAAAGTTCTTTTTATTGCTAATGAAATTCACAGAATCCAGCCATATAGAGTCCTTTCAATTCAAGTTGTTTCTTCAAATAGAGCCCAAGCTGATATTAAAAGTATTCCAGCTTTCTATGCTTCTAGAAAGGATTTTTTTTTTTTTTTGAGCTTTCCAGGCTATACTCAGGTATTGGTTTACACAGNTCTTGATTACCTAAGTCAATAATCACTGACAAAAAACAGAAAGCAACTATCTTCCAAGTAACTGTCAAGTCCACTTGTGTGGTTAGGTAACAACAATTTAATTTAATTGACAAAAATATATGATCTCTATTTTAAGGTCTCCTGTTACCATTGTAAACATACTAGGCTGGTATATGTTTTGCAGTCTTGAATATTAGTATCACATTTACTTTAAGCTGAAATTGCATACCATAAAAAAAAAAGTAGTTGAGTTGTACTTATAGATAAACATTCGCCTTCAAGATGCCTGAAATCACACTAGGCTATACAGCACCCCTACTTATCTATTTGTAATACAGAATTACAGCCCAAGAATACATAAAAAAAAAAAAAAGAAGGAAAGTTGGCATACAGACAAAACTCACATAAAGCAAATTTTTATTTCCAATTTAAAGTCAAAGTATCTAAACTTTCCTTCCCTTTGCCTCTACTTCGAGCCATGTTACTCCAATAGTTTGTGAAATTATTTGCTACAACTCATGTATTTGAGGTTTTCACATGCTGCTGTGAAACACAGAAGCCATCGCAACAGAATACCCAACTGTCCGCATGCCTTGAGGATATGCAGCGTATTCAATTTACACTACACATTTGCAGCTTCCAGCTGTATCATAATCTACATCTTTGGGCTCTCTGGCAACATATAACATGCAGACCATTTCACATCCAAAGGGCACTTGGAGACGACACTGCATTTAAGAGGCCAGGAAACCATTTCATTATGAGAATAGCTCAGAAGTTCTTCCAGCATGTCTAGCCCAGCTGTCTAAGAAGCCCATCAAAAGCCAGACATTAGGAAATATTTTGGAAGAACTTGCCATTTGCATCCTGTGATTGCCATCCAAGAAGGAAAAAAGGTGGAGGAACCACCTGATGGGATAGAATAGCTGGCAACCTCTGCAGAGTTGTATCCTGATCAAATGATTTACAAGAGTGTTTGAAGTAAGGAATGAATACTAACACTTAACTAATGACAGACAGCATATTTGTACTTAAACCTAAACCCATATTAGCAAAGAAAATACTTATTTGTTTTGTTGGTTGTTCATTTTTTAATCTTGCATATTGGTTACATATTTTTGCAATAGTGTAAACCCAATTTGCTTATTATCACAGCTAAATTCTGGGATGATAAATGTGATGGGAATAATTTATTTTTCATTTGCATTACTCTTGTGTTTTATTTTACAAAAACAGGGTATTTTTCTTTCACTTGAGCCTGGGGATACATATCTACACTGCTCAAAACACTGCTTAGCTGGTTTGCAAGCAGGTAATAAACAAGTAGTGAAATAGACAGACTAACAACATATTTTGAAAATTCCAGACCATTTTTTTGCTCAGCTATCAGAAATGATACCTATAAACGTGTAGATATATTTAAAAAGAGACTACTTAAACTATACTGTCTTCAGCTTCTGTGTATTTTGTAAGATTTGCCAACACTAAATAAAAGTGTGTATTTCTAGGGAACTGCAACTGAATTCTACAGTTCACAGATCCAAAATAAGCAGTTTGCACTCACTTAAAGTACTTACTTTAAGTTCATTAACTACAGAAGAACCTCGTCTTGGGGAATTTGTCTTGTTCCCAGAGATACATATGGCACTCAGAGAGCCCATAACCCATGCACTGTCCTTGAACCAGTACTTCCATCAATATTTTACTACTCATTTCTAAAACAATCAGATAACTTTCCCTTTGAATTGTGACTTCAAAGGAGTCAAAGTTTTGGATCTAAAAAAGTTTTCTGCTTCTATACTTAATCTAATAAAAAGTAATATACAGGATCATTTACCAAGTATTCTCCTACAAAGGATGGCAATTTCTTTTGAATTTTACTGGTTCCAACCATCCCTGGGATCATCATTAAATACTGGCAGCTTAAAGACTAGCTATATGTATTCATCAAATCTTACTCCAGCTCTGACAAGTTAAGATGAAAGAATAGTGTTACTAGCCAGACTCAAGAGTTATGGCAGTCTAAAATGCAGAGCACTTGAGTAGATGACAGGATTTTTTTAGAACAGAATTTTGAGTAGTTTTTTTTGTTCTTTGGGTTTGGGGTTTTTTTGGGTCTGTGGGGGTTTTTTGTTTGTTTGTTTTTCCCATTAAGTTGGATAAGAAGTCATAAAACAACATAAGTAAATGGAAAAGGACAGTGTTTTCTAAAGAGACAGCTGAAGTAGTCCAGGAGATATATATATATGTGTGTGTGTGTATACATATACACACATATACTATAACATGCATGGGGAAAAAAAAAACCTCACTAATTTTTGTACAAGAATCAACACAAAACATAGGTTACTTCTACATGCATCGTAATTGATGTAATTTTAGATCCAAAGTTCTCATTTTCTCTCTGCAACTTTCTGCTTTTTCTTCTTTCTGGTTTAACACACTTGATTGAGTTTCTCCCATAAGAATGCTCACCGCAAACCCCTAACCAACCTGGTTGCAGCCTAGCCCACTGTTGTAATGCAAGGTAGTAACAACACTTTATTTTCCATCACAAAATTAAGTAGGCTATAATATTCAAAGAACACGTCGAGGAGAAAAGCAAGCAGCTTTTGGTCTGAACCTGACTTCAAATTTCATGCCACATGAAATTCGACCTTACTTGGAAAAGTAATAAAGGCAAGAGTAAATAATCTGAGTTACAAAGAACACATCTGCTTCCTCAGATGACAGCATGATAAATCTTGACAACATATTTAACTTTCCAAGAATTCTCATATATTCACAGAAAAATTAAGATATAGAAATTAGTATATCTTGCCAAGAGAATTCTTGTCAGCAAAAGCAAAACATTCAAGTTGATCAGAAAAAACTTCTAGGTGTCATTAAAATGCCGGAGGAGATTTCTTCCAAAGGAAGCATAAAAATCACATGAATCAGTCTGAAAAAAGCACTTGCTGAAGAATGAGAAAAGAGTAGAAAGCTGTGAACACCTAGCTGACAATTTTTTTTTGACAGTCTTCTCACACATCTCTTCTTGTTTTAAGTCATGTTGTCCACTACTTGCAATTAAATATCTTATAACAAAGCAAAACAATATCTTCCCAACCATATCTATTGTAAGCAGCATGGCAAATCCTGTGCAAAAAATGCTTATTGTTCACATTTACCTTCAACACTAGTTCCAGGAAAGAACTGACATCCAAACGCTGAAATTTCAGAGTAATGGTAAACTAACACACTTCAAGAATACAAGAAGTGTACGTAAGAAATTTTTTTTTGGCCACAAGTCCACTTGATATCAGTGGACTGCAATTTTTTGCATTTAAATCAGATTAAAATGCTTAACCAAAATATACTAGTAACTAATTTCAATGGAATATTGATATACTATTACTGATACATCAACAGAATCAGTTGATACTGTTGCTGTAATTGATTTTATATAAATTGCTTTTTAATTTCTTGTTTCAGTTTTTCAATCAATTTCAAATACTGTAGGAAAAAAAAATTATTCCTGCTGTGCCTGGATGGCTCATATTACATCACTTTATGTTCCACAGCACTGTGCATGTCAAGGAGCACGTTAGAAAAATACCTCACTTTCAACAGATTTTCTAGAGCTGAAACGCCTGCTCTGTTACAGACCCTTTGGTGTCTTGTTCCAGTGCTCCAGAATGGAGAAAGTGACTACAAGTAGCAGCTTCTCCATTTTTCACAGAATAACAGCATCACTTGAACTTTGCAGGAAAAAGGTGTGGCTGTAATTTGCTTTCTGAAGTGGGAACAACAGGCAAATGTCAGCTGTAACAGATCATGGCAAATTATTGAAATGAACCAGAGAAATACACGGCACTGACACAGCCTACCTTCACACCAAGCTGGTACTCCAGTGCAGCAGACAGTAACTACTTTTCTCTTTCACATTTCATGCAGCACTCTCACTCAGCACTGTCAGAGCTACGTGTTTGATGTTGACTTTTGCTAAGCATCTGACTCCACAAATTGTGAGATGTTTATTTCTGGGCTAGAAATGCCTTATGCTAGTATGTTTAATCTTCTGCTTTCACTTCTGTGTGTTTCTCTTTGCATCTACCTGCTGGCTGGACTGTTCTGATGTACTGTGATGTACAGAAGGATAAAGGTGGTAGAAACTCCTTAGCACACAGGTTGAAAAATTTGAACAGAAACAAACAAAATACTTTTGCCTCCCCTTGGTGCAGATTATATCTGTATTTTTGGATAGTCCTGTAGGGCATAGATCAATTATTAATGATTATGAAAATATAGCTTGAGATATTGAAGTTAGAAAAAATCAGTAAAACAATATGCAAACATCCTCAAATCAGGAAGTCATTATTAACAGCTATTTCACACTTCAACTAAATTAAAATTTGGGCATTCAGAGTTGCTGGCAACTTCTGTGTTGGCAAGACTACACAAGCTGAATGTAGACTGAAAACAAAACAAAACAAAAAAAGGCATGGATTGCTGCTTAGGCATTAAACAGAGAACTACATTTAGTTACATGGTTACTTCTTGGCAAAATCCTTTGAGCCTTTTGTTGAAGCAAGATACATTTCTGACAAACAAAATCAAATATAGCCTGTCAAAATCTTGTGTGTCAGCCATGCTTAACAGCACATCTTTGACCGCAGCTATGTTAGTGAAATTTAAGTTGTGCCACGTATCATTTCAATTAGATAAAGATTTGGAGAATAGCTAAGCCTTTTTTTTATTGTCTTTGCCATCTTGACTGGTTTTATGCCAGCTGTGCCAACAGTGGATAATGGGAGACATTTCCTGTAAGGAAAAAGAAACCTCAAACCAATCTGAACAGCGTGCAGTTTCAATCTGCTAGCAGGAAGATATGGGGAGAGAGGTCCCTAAGCAAGAGGTGACAGAATAATTCCTTAAAACCAGACAGACAGTGGAATTCTCATATTTAATAGAAATCAAAGGCTTTGTTTGAAAACACCTCATCATTTAGACGTTTCTGTATGGGTAAAGAATTTACCAACTCTATTCTTCACACTTATCTGACTTTTTATGTAGTGATGGCTATATTTCAAGCTCTTACTGCTGCTCTAATATTTCATGTGTAATTGTACTTCAAGGTTACATATCTCTGACAATGTGAAAGTTCCTGTTAGTGATGAGAACAGCCCAATACATGAAGAATTTCCCAACAGCAATTTCAGCAATAAGAAAAGTCAGCAAAAGACAGTTATGAAAAAGTAATTGCTATTCAAAATGCTCCCTAGAACCAGTTTCCCATTTTGGTAGAGCTGGGAAAAACCTGAAGCTGCAAGAGCAAGTAAGAGTCAAAAGCATTATTCCCCCTTTGATGTTGTTATGCTGCTTACATCCTTCCCCAAACTACTAAAGAGGGCACCTGAACAATTACCCCTGGGCTGTCACTAGTCCCTCTGTGTCCTGCCTCCATGTCCCCCCACTGTTCTGCTTTGGTTACACAAGAGGAAAGTCAGGCAACATCAGAAGAGCTGCATGTTTTGAGAATGGGTGCAAAAGTCAACTATATATTTGAAAACACTTGAGGTACACAAACAAGTATGTGGGATTGCTCCTTTGATAGGATATATATGTGCTCTCAGCCCATCTCTGGACTGAAGAGGTATTTCTTTGAAATGACAGCTCTTTCTATCTTTGTGAACTTTGGATGAACCAAAGAAGAGAATTCATATATTTCATATCTCTTCTTATAAGTACACACATAGGATGTAAAGATATCATAAAAGTTACAGTATAAATCAGTTATCTGTCATTTTTAATATTGGCAGTGGTTTTCCAAAACAGAATAAACTGTTTGAGAATGACAAGTGATCTTTGCTTATGGTATGATTTACACATACTTTGTCCCTTCCTCTTTTCTCCCATTTTCACTTACTTTAGTTTTACCACCACTGGCCAGAAAATGCGCTCTACCTAAAGTTAGCCAAACTGCACTTTATGTTCAGCCCAACTTTTAGCAAAGCCAGTAGGAGCCCCTGCAGTTTGCCAGTGGCGTGAAGAGGGTGTTGGGTAAGAAACAGCAAGTGAGGAGCCCCAAGATGCCAGACCAGTCCCCACTTCTGCTGCTGCCATGCCAGAGCAAAGGAATGATGTGGTGAGTTGGTACCATTTATTTTTTGATCTGTCTCCATCAGTAACACCTCATTGCCACACCCATACTGACTACACTGAATTAACATGAAAAGCTTTGCAGTATATATCGTATACATACATCTAACAGCTACGTGTATATGACATACACCCTTACATATTAAAAAAATTCTTCACTCAGAAGGCTAAAAGATAGAACATAAATCCTTATCAACTTCAGGGAAGTCAGTGACTTTACATCATCTCAAGAGTTCAAAAGAAAGAGTTTGGAGTCCTGCCTGGGATCTTTTCAAGAATGAAATTTGCTCTGGATAATGTCAGACCAATGTAAATTCTGAGGAAGCCCACTGAATATATATATATCTATCTCAACCTAACACAAACTGGAACCCATTTCAGGATCTTCCCACACTGCCTATAGAGACACCAATGAAAACACTAACAGGTTTGCAACATAAATTAAGGGAGTTTTGGAAGTATAATTTATCAAGACATATCTAAATGTCACCTTTAGTTCATATGAATGTCACCTAATTAGCTCATATAAATGTTTTTTGGGAAATTGCATCAGGCCTAAAATTTCAGAAAGGTCAGAACTGATAGCAGAAGCACATATATTCTCTCTACCCCTGTTTACAATTATTCTGCAAAAATACCAGACAGAGAATTTTGTCTTTGGTCTGTAATGTAAACAAGACAATCCTGAGACATTGTTTGTTCCAGTCAGTGCTCAGGGGTGAAATACACATTATTTCAACTAAATTCTTTGAAAGACAGGAAGCACCAAATGATCTTGTACTTCATATTCACTCCCTTGCTTACTCAGTATCCTTTTCATTAGAAAAGAGAAGAAACAAAAAATGTTGCCACAGCTTCTACATAGATGCTTCCTTCTAAGTATTTTGACTTCTTTCTTTCCTAAATACATAGTATTTTTTTCTAAATAAAGCAAAATTCAGATCATAGAAGCAAGCGAATTTCATCCATTTTGTCACGTTCTTCTTTTTACATTTAATATATTTAAGCACTGCAAGATTTATCTTTTTGCATTTTAAATCTATAGCCTGAAAATAAGTCCAGTGTGTAGAATCATATCCCAATAATGCACCCTTAGCAAATGCTCATAAATAGGCCACAAAACATAATAACAAATATTTCTAATCCTAAATATATTATATCAAAACTACAATAAGAGGTTTTATAGTTTTTAATCTTCTATATATCAAAACTTAGATAAGAGGTTTTGTTGTCGCAAAATAGATATAGATGCTTCAAGACTGATTACAATTCTTATTTCTCTTACAACAAGGCTTGAAACAATTGCGCCTACAATTGGTTTTCAGATTAAATAAATCTAAAATTTTAAACCAATCACAATGAATAAAGGGAATAACAAAATATTTAAGATTTCAAATTGTCTCAATTTTTGGTTTGTTTCCAGAAAATACTTCTCTGAAGCCCCAGAAATAAAGACTGAGACTCATACAGATTTGTATAGCTTCAGAATATTTCCAAAGTGAAAGGCTTCATAATGGGATAACCTTAATATTAACATGAATTTAATCTGTCAATCAAAAAAGAAAAAATTATGTAAGAGCCCTTTTGTTTTCCATACCAAAATCAATCCTGACAGTCATTCAAAGAGTAGAAGGATTGGAGACAGAAAAAAAGCTAAATCTGCTTTCTGTTACATTAGCATAAAAAAAAAAATATTGTGGAACACTATTTAAAAAAAAAAAGAATCAAAACCCACAAACCAGAGGTAAGCAAGCCTAGATTAATACTAATGTTTGTTTGGATTTTTTTCTTCTTTTTTGACCTGTTTTGTTTTTTTAATCTCTATTTCACATGCTGATAACCACATAGAAATATGAAAAAAGTACTGCATTTGATTGTGGACTTATTTCAGGCCCAAATCAAATACTGCAGATGCATAGCAAATGTTTTCTGCTTCATCGCTTAGTGGAGAGATTCAAAGCCACAAGTGAAACATTTTGAGAAAGAGGTTACAGTGGCTTAAAACACATGAAATATACAGAATTTCCAGGTCTTTTACTTGCAATTTTGGCATCTAAACTGCATTTTTCTTCCAGTTTATTTTCTCTGCATGTGTCTATTTTGCATTCATCAAAATGGCTTTGCAACATTGACAAAACTGTAGATGAGATTTAATCCAAAGGTGTGCTCCCGAACTAAAACAAAAACTCTCAGTAGTCCAACAGCCACCAAAACGACACAGTTCATTTCTGTCAACCACCTTATCCTACAATTATTATTCTTCTGTAGGAAAACATAAACAAGACATCTGTATGTATAGTCACAGTAGACATTTACTAAAACAGACTGTGTGACATTTAATACTTGCTTTTGACTCTGCTGAACTGCAATGTCAAAATCCTTGCTGTTATGTGACCGTAAAAATAATTTATATTTGTATAAATTCTCCCACTGAAAGCTACTTGAGGAACAATGAGAAAAGACCAGTATCTACTTCAACTGAAGATAATTCAATTAAAAAGGGATTTCCCTCTGGGCAAGACAGCACATTTACATTCTAACTTTTCTTTACCTCTTTCTAAAACTTGGAAGAAAAAACTGAAGGAAATATTTTAAGCTAAAAAGACAGAATCACCATGTCTTTCCTTTAGTGGTATGCATTTTTTGACCAAAAAATGGTCATGCACCTAAGCAGGGACCCCTTCCACTAGATCTGGTTACTCAGAGCTTTATTCAACCCAGCCTTGCGCACTTTCAGGAATGGTGCATCCCCAATTCTCTTGGCAACCAGTTCCAGTGCCTCACCACCCTCACAGTAAAGAATTGCTTTCTGTTATCTAAACCTACCCTCTTTCTGTTTAAAGCCATTCCCTCTCATCCTGTCACTACATGCCCTTGTAAGAATTCTCTTTCTGGATTTCTTGCAGGCCCCCTTTAGGTACTGCAAAGCTGCAAATAGGTCACCCCTGTCTTCCAGGCCAAACCATCTCAATTCTCTCAGATTTTCCTCATGGATGACTTTCTCCATTCCTCTAATCAATTTGGTGGCCCTCCTCTGGACTCCCTCCAACAGTTCGATGTCCTGTGCCGGGGAGCCCAGAGCTGGATGCAGCACTGCAGGTGGGGTCTCACGAGAGTGGAGTAGTGGAGGAGAATTGCTTCCTTTTACCTGCTGGCCATACTGCTTTTGATGCAGCTCAGGATATGCTTGGCTCTCTGGGATCCATGCGCATACTGTGGACCCACGTCCTGCAGCACCACCAATTTTGGATGTGGCAAGTTCCTCTGAATTTCCAAGATCAAACTGGAGTCAAAGAAGGTGCCTATAAAAACAGCTTGATATCCCTTATCAGGATGCCAATGCTAATACGTTCAATATGAACAAACAGGTGTATTTAAAGAGTCTTTAATCTCTGTGCCTTTTTTTTTTTTCTCCTCTGTTCATGCAGCACTTGATCCTTATTCCCGTATTTTCCCCTCTCCAGTCCTTGTCTTCTGCTTAAATTGAGTAGACAAGCTTGACAAGCTTAGCTGAGCTCTGAAGTGATATAATTGCTGCAATAGGCTAAAATGCAGTGAGGAGCCTTGCTTCAGGCCAGGAAGTCCAGGGAAAAGCGACCAAACTATATTAAAGTCAGCTCAGCATGGGAGAGGTTTAGGAGCATGAAAGCCAAAGCACGCTCTTCTGTAGCTGATCACTGTCCACCGTATTTCACTCCTCTATATGAAAAGCAAACTTTGAAGATGGACCTCTCCTTTGAATCCTCTCATTCCTTCACATGTTTTTCCAAATGGTTAGGCCATTTGGAAGAATAATTTAGAAAAGCCATTAGACAGACTAAAAGGAAAATAAACTGATACCAACACTGGCATTTCTTGTTTTTTAGAGAGAACACATTCTAACAGAACTACCGCACATAAAAAAAGAAAGGGAAAATTGAACTTCTGAATGCCAAGAATTTATCTTTGTTGATTTTCTTTTCTATTTTCATAAGTCATACATATAAGGGGGGGGTAACTACATATAAAGATGACAAATTCCGACATGCAATCAAACCAGCTTCAGTGATGCAATTTCTCATATAGAAGGATGATTCTAATACAACACTGAACCTTGTAACTCCATCTAATTTTTTTTAAACAAGGCATGAGAGGAGCTGAGTGTGACTGATTAGCAAACGTCAAAAAGCCTAGCCTATTTCTTAAGATGAGAAAAGGACAAGACATAAGTCCTTTTATTGTGCAGGCACCTGAACAGGAATACAAGACCCATATTTTTAATTGTTCTTTCTTTTTATTAACCTCCTAACACAAAGTCACTTCTTAACATAAAGACATATGATAACCTTATAATACAAAGATTATAAATTATATATGTGCAACAATCTAAATTGTATTTATTAAAAATATAAAGCTATAATATATATTCATATTACAAAAATATAAACCTTATATTTAAGTAAAAACTAATATCTATACAAACGGAGCAGAATATTGGAGAAATATTGGAGAAAGTTAATATCAAGATACATGTATTTATGGCAAATTCTTTCAGTTTCCTCTAGTTGCTAAAAATTTTCTGAGGAAAGTATGGGGAGGTTTTTTGGGTTTGTTTTAAGATTTACATGGATAAAAGTAATGGCTTGCTACAACCAGGTAATTAGTATAATGTTATTATAAAAAATTAGGGTAAATATTGCATGCAATTATTAGCAGTTATTTACTACCTATCTAATTACATTATCTATAAAATATGTAAATGAATGCATGTATCCAAATATAAATATTAATATCATTTCACAATTTTTTTAAAGTACAAGCTCTACATGAATTCAGCATAAAACAAAACCAAACCAAAAAAAAAAAAAAATCACTTGAAAAGTTTTCTATAAAAAGGATATGGAAATCCACATGGCAAAAGCAAGAATTCATAGCAGGATCAAATGTAAGGAAAATTGAGGCAACCCCTCTGCAATGCAGAGTAACATTTCTGCAAACGAGAAAAGGTTGCACCGCCACAGGTCACACGGACTGATGAAAGTCAAAGGCTCTGTGACAACACACAAGCAGCAGACGCAACTTCAAAAGCACTATTAAATGTCTAGATAAGAGCAGTTGTTCTGGTAAGCAAACCTCTGCTCGTCCTTTGCCCTGGCATAAATAACTGTGCAATCTAATAGTACAATCTGCTCTTTCTTCTGCCCTTACCGTCTGTCCTGCTCTTGCATCACCATGACAGGCACCTCAGCAATAATGAGGGGAATTTTATCAGACAAATGTGGAGAATATGAAAGGCATAACAGATTTTGAAGATGAATCTAACTAAAGGTCAGAGAGAAAAAAAACAAAACCCTGCATGTTTTTTTTTTTTTTGGTTTTTCTCCCGAAGAGGCACACAAAACCAAAATCACCAAGACAAATCACGTGAATTATGCTACAGTGTGATAGAAGTGAATATCCTGAAATAACTAATCAAGAATTCACCAGGATAGTGAGGTTTGAAATACTTTGCCTTATTTATAAGTCATCATTCTCTTTACCTACTTTCACGCCGGTTTCTGTTCTCATAATCACTTAATTGCATTTTTCTTCACTTCTTTTCCAGTATATATTTCTTTTTCAGTATTTATGCTGATTGTACTGACTACTCCACAGTTAAAAGATCCATTATTAAAAACAAACTCAGTATATTTTAAAGTAAATATTTACGTTGACACAGGAAAGCCTTTTTCTAATTCATTACATCCTTGTATTTATTAGTACTGTTCGTCTAGTGAACAGAAATTAATTTTCCAAATAAAAACAATCAAAAAAGTCCATTTTTAATAAAATAAAAGATGACAAATACAAAACAAGTTTTCCTTCCAGGGAAAAGTCACCAAACAATATTAGTCACTCCGCTGAGAAGCAAAGACTTTCAAAACACTTCAATGAAGTAATTTAGATACCAAAATTATAAGGCAAATTACTCCGTACAGCTTATTAATAAAACTCACTGAAAACTACTCAATAAGTATATAGCCACATCCAATGATGTTTTAATAGAGTGAAAAAACTCTCAATTTAAAACAATGCGCTAAGTTACTAGTGGGGATACCACTATACAGCATAATTTAAATACACGAAAGAAGGTGGTAGCCCCTCCCTGAACAGATTAATAAAGTTTTAGTAAGCCTCTTTCCAAGCACTCAACTTCAAATTTTTAGTCAAAACACCCTACAAACTGCAAATGGAAGAGGCCGCGTTGTTACTTGTA
The DNA here is from genome assembly GCA_013396735.1 of Grallaria varia. Lineage (NCBI taxonomy): Eukaryota > Metazoa > Chordata > Aves > Passeriformes > Formicariidae > Grallaria > Grallaria varia. The sequence goes on along the minus strand of VWZG01012838.1, from coordinate 286,357 downwards.
GCTAACAAGTACCGGGAAATTTCGTATCGCTTGGAAAAAAACTCCTCCATAATTCTTTAAATACCAAATACAATATTTTTTTTTTCTCCACAAATCACCACTGTAGATCTCTCTTTCTCTTTCATTAATTCAAAGCGCACCAGAAATACACACAATATTCTTGCAGGGTGAGAACATGCGCAAGGGACATGGGCAAAGATATAGCCAAGGAGAATAGTGATGCATAGCTTCTCAAAAACTTTATAGACCTTTGTTAATAATATTTCTGATGGCATGCACAAATGCTACTTCCAGTTGACTTTCACTTGCGCTACGCTGTAACACTACTGCGGCTATGTTCCTTTTTCTCATGGACTCTTCCACTTCTTGCTTATTCTCCTGTGTGCTCTCTCATTTTTCCCCTGCCTTCTGGGCATTATTTTTTATTTTATTATCCTCCCACCCTTCCTCCAACCTCATTAAAGCCTAGAGACAAAGCAGACTTTCAGAGGCCACATGAAAAACAGACAAAAAATAAACTTTCCTCTATAGCTTCTGTTGACACAAGGTTTACAGAACCATATAGGTCTTCAAAACTCCTGAGACAAGTCACTCACAGCACAGCCCGAATAAAGCCAGCCAATGGCTGTAAACGGTATGCACCCACATATGTATGGACTATAGCAAGACCAAAGATGGGATCACAGTTACTAGATAGTTAATTTGCTTCTCTATATTGAAGTTAGGAACATAAAAGGCTTTCTTGCTTCTTTTACTGTGCAGCAGTGGCTCTTGTGCTTGAAAACCAGCTCTGCCTCTACAGGTTTTGCCATAACTTCCTCATGGCCCAGCATGTACAAATTACTGCTAAGAAGCATGTTCTGGGTCATGGAGAGCCAAAATCCTTGAAGCTCACAGCAAGCCCACTGTACTGAATTTGACTTTTCAAAGCTGCAAAATAGAGAAATGCTGACAATTATCCATCTATTTTCCCCGTGTATTTCCCTCTGGCCATTCACTAAGTGGACAGATGGATGCTGTTCAATAGCTCACTTACCCTCTGTCATTACACCCATAGAATAGATTATGGGTACACAGTGCTAATGAGACCCTCAGAAGAAAATATTAAATGTCAGTCACCCTTGGAAACACATAGCAAATTAAAACTAATTTCATGAGTACACCAAAGAATTACAAATTGATTTTGACATGACCATAGTAAGATAAAAAGCCTGTAACAGAAAGCAGAAGGATCTGGACTTTATAATTAAATAAAACACAGATGTACGTTAGAAAAAATAACGTGGTGACTCAGCTACATCTCATGGGTACTATTACAATGAATGAAGGCAGCTCTTGGATCAGTACAAAGTTCTTACTCAGACAACTCTCCCAAATCAAATTACAAATTCAAACAATAGGGAGGCACCTCAGAGAAGACCACAGTCTGATGACCACAACTAACACTAATACTACAGTGAGGTGTTTTGATTTCACTACATCCTTTTACCTTTCTCTTTCCTGCTCACTCCAAAGGTGTCTATCAGACAAGTGGGTCCTTCCAACTCCTGCTGTCCTGAGAGACTCCTGAATCAGACATCATTGGAAGCATTCAAAATCAGGTTTGACTTAGCTCTAAGAAACCTATCTAGTGGAAGTTGTCCCTGCACACAGCAGGGGGGTTGGGCCAGGTGGTTTGTGAAGATCCATTCCAACCCAAACTATTCTGTGATCTCTGGAAAATGGTGGGGTAGGTTGCAAGAAATCCTACATACACATACATTGCCTGTGCTTACAAAGATTTGTCCTTTCATATAGCAGAAAAATGCAGTGTGCTACATAAGACTCATGAAGGGAGCCAATAAACTCTGCATTTAACATCATCGCCAAGTAGATGTTATAGTACACTTGTAATGAAAGAGAAGGCAGAGAACTGCTTGAACAACCAGATGTGCTTGGGGACAGATTCCCCATTTCACTACCCCAAAATTACACTGGCATAACTCTGTTTAACAGTCTTATTTCAGTAGAGATGGAGATAGTTATCATTAATCCTCAGCTAGCCTTGTCACCCTTCGTTTACGGAGCTACTGGTAGGTGATTTAAGACAAAAATTCTTTTTTTCCCATCAAAGCAGTATGAACATTATCAGAGTTGTAGTGAGACTCACTTTGATAGTTTAATGTGACTTCTGTGGCTTGCATACCTTATGCTATCACTGCTGAAAAGTGCATTTCACTGAGTATGCACACATATCAGCACTGTCAGACAGAGGTCTGGATAAGCTCCTGGTTCTTCTGAAATGTTTTAAGCCACTTCCTCAGCCCTTCTAATGAGGAGCAGATCACTTTTCCTCAAGTGGAAAAAAGTATTAATGGTCTTAACATACACAAAATGAGAGTTTCTTAGAGGAAAGAAAGTAATAAAACAGTTACTTCAATGATAATGCACTACTTTAATTAGAGTTCTTCCTCTTATCAGCTAAAGTGATAGAAATCAGCTGTGACAATATTACACAAAGGGAGAATTTGAAAACAGCTACAGTTTTGGTATCAAAGCAGGAACTACAGTATTTCTTTCCTTTCATGGAAATGCAGCTTGAAACAGGCAGACCTGAGATGAAGTCATCACCTCTGTTCAACTCAGTTCTTCCTAAATTAGCCACTATGAAATTATTTACTAAAATGTTTTCTAAGGATTGCAAAATGTTGCGATGAAGTGGACACAACTAGATTTGAAATGCTATCCATCTGACATTAGCTTTTCAGCATTCAAACACCTGTCGTAAAGGGCAGGGAATATAGAGAGGGACCATAACAGTAAACTTGCCTTCTTTACAAATCAGTGCAAAAATGTAGTTTTCAAATATTTCCAACTACTGTTAATCAGTTCAACATTTCTAACTGAAACCTTCCCAGCAACCCAAAGACCAAATGTCCTTCACTGAGTTAGGATAAAAGATAAAATGACATGGAGCTATAGCTGGATGAGAAGCTCAATATGACCTGGCAACATGTGCATGCAGGTCGAAGGAGGTGATTCTTCCCCTCTACTCTGCACTTGGGAGACTTCACTTCGAGTACTGTGCCCAGGTCTGGGGCTCCCAACACAAGCAAGATGTTGACCTCCTGGAGCGAGTCCAAAGGAAGGATCACAAAGATGATCAGAGAGCTGGAGCACCTCTCCTACAAGGAAAAGCTGAGAGAGCTGGGGTTGATTGGCCTTGAGAAGGCTCCAGGAAGACCTTAGAACAGCCTTCCAATACCTAAAGGGAGCCTACTAGAAAGCTGGAGAGGCACGTAGTGACAGAACAAGGAGGAATGACTTTAAACAGAAAGAAAACAGGTTTAGATTAGGGGAAAACATTCTTCATTGTGGGGGTGATGAGGAACTGAAACAGGGTGCCCAGAGAAGCTGTTCATGCTTCATCTGTGGAAGCATTCATGGCCCAGCTGGATGGAGCTCTGAACAGTCTGGTGTACTGTCCATACTCACAACAGTGGGGTGGAATTAGGTGATCTTCGTGGTCCTTTCCAACCCAAAAACATTCTATGATATGCAGATCAAATCATCAAACCACAGAATTATCGGATTTCAGCTTCTTGGAATTCATAATCTCCCTCCTGAGGCATGAACATTTATCTTTCCTAAATCTTACACTTTAAAGGAGTTCTTTACACAGCTAATGATTTCAGAATGAAGAACCATGCTACTGTCCTTCTATTCCTTTTCTGCAACACTGTCCTTAAATATTTGGAGTCTAGGACATCAAAGAAAACTGCCATATCCTTAAACTACCCCGACTATCAAACACGTTAGGAAAGCTCTCATCTCTACAAAAGCTTGTCTTGTGTGTTTGGGTTCCCATGCAGCAGAATTTTATCAACCGCGCTTCACACTCACAGTATAAAGCAAACAAAAACGGGCAGGTCAAGGGAGGACAGCACAAAAAAAACAAAAACAAAAAACCACCGCTCAGAAATGTTATTTGCCTCCTGGAGCTTGAACACATGTGTCTCCAGAATGACACATCAGTACATGGCATGGCACACAACAGCTGGTGTCATGCAGTGGAGCAGCCAGAGCTGCGAGTAGGGCATGAGCTTGCACCACAGGGTTTCTGTTCCTCCCCCATACCCTCCAGACGAAACCACCCAGTTCAATGTGCAGCTTGCAGGAGCCCCAGAGAGCAGCCACCCCAGAAGCCTTCACTCTCACATTTAGGAGAGCACGTGCATCAGTTGTTAAAAGGCCTGAGAGAGACTTTTTTTAGAGCCCTGTCTGTATAAACCAAAAACTCAGCCATGAGCATGGACAGTAAGGAACATCCATTTGAAAGAGAAGGTTGGGGAATTTTAAAAGGGAAAGAAACTCTTCCCTTGCCAGCACACAGTCTCCCTTCCACCATGCAGACTGGCCAAGAGGAGGCCATGCAGCCTAACCTAAACAAGGCATAAGTCAGCATTTATGTCCCTGAGTACAGAGCTTCAAACCAACTGCTTTGATTCCTGTACTTCAAAGAGACTGCTTTCTTACATGTCTAAGGGGACATTCCATACAGTGACAAATTCAATTATTTTTTATAAAATACATGTAAATAGCTCAGTCTGGGGATATTATATGAAAGAGGAGGGATTCCTCCCGCCCCATATTTCCATGATTCCATCAGAGAAGCTTTTTATAATGGCAAATAACTTTAAAATCTCACTTTAAATGTCTACTATACTTCAAAAGTCTGCTTATTTACATTAAAGTCTCTTTGCACAAGACAAAGCTTTCATTTTTGTAAATTTTTTTTTTTAAAAAAGGTGGTGACAACCCTAATTTCATAACCTCTTCAGGAAGATACAATAAACATTCTTCTCAAACAAACAAAAGCCACTCAAATGAAAATAGTTTTTATTAACTATTAAAAGGCTGGTGATAGCATGCAAGGGAAGTTACAGAAAGCTTTGTCTTGTACTACTTTGCATATTTAACAACACTCCTTATGCATTCATTCTCAAAGCAAATTCTGAGGAAACTAATAGAGAATTTCTACTATGGTATAAGGAAGATGAATAATCACTGTCCAGGACAGAGAAAAAGCGTGGATACAAACCTTCGTTTAAAATTCATCTTTAGTCCCCAAGATGCATGGGATCAGCCATAAGCACTTCACCTCCTGATGCTTTGAAGTCACCAGCCTCTGGTGTGAAGTGCTGACAGGACCCAGGAGAGGGTAAGGGAGCTCAGGGAAAAGGAAGGTGAGGGTGTGTATGGGGAACAGCTGGAGGTAATTACGCATCCTTGCCCTCTTTTGCATGCAGGATGGAGAGCTGACCCAGTAATTCATTACCAGGTCTCCAGTGAGATCTTGTAAGAAAAATGTGCCTAGAGAGTGTGTTGTCTCTTGCTGTTGTATCAAGTTCAATTCCATGCAAGAAAAACATAAGTTCAGTCTCAAGGCTTCAGCAAGGCTTGATGAAATTAGGGCACATTGCTTCCAGTGACTGATTTTAAAACATGACAGAATACTGAGAAACAGGAGCTATAATGAAAATGAAAAGATGAGTGATACTAATCCAACTGCTTTTTGACCTAAAATGAAAAAGATCAGACTAAGTGACCAGGACATGCCACATAAGCTCAATTTTGGTACTGTGGGTAATTTTCCCAACATAGATTCTTTTTACTATACAAACAATCAAAAAATATTAAGCACCTAAAGTGACAGCACTTAGCATAAACATGATGTGCAAGGTTCTTTGCTTCCAAACTAGTTGGATCATATGATGCATCACTAATATTCACACAGATTCATCACCAACAAGTTTTAAGATCAAAATTAGCTATGACAGGGAGAAAGGGAAGTTTAAAATGTTTTCCAGTGGGGGTGGGGAAAGTATCTCTGGATCAGCTGAAATTAACTGAGGATATTGCTACAGCCTGAAGATTTGTATAATTTCAACCTTCCCTCCTGGCTTCAATCTATTAATGATTCTCATGCTCACTCAGAATGCAGGGATATTTTATACACACAACAGGACTTATTGATACATTATTTTTCAGTCTGCACAAAGATGCCATAATGAAATCTGGATCCATGGAAGCTAGCAGAAAGCCTGTCTCACCTCTCTAGAAATGTGAATCTTGTTCTGTGCTCATTATTCTGATGCTCCAAAGCTGATTTTTAGGAACAAAAAATGTACTGGTGAAAAAGTCTAGGTTATTGACAAGGCTGATTGCTAATGTTAAGTGACTTTAACAATTATTGTTTTCTTTTAATTAAAAAGTATTGCGAAGCCCTACTAAAACTTTTTAACTTGCACAGTTTCTCCCTGATGCTCAGACCTTTAACAACTGGTCTCTGAGTATTCTATAGGCTGTGTTAATAGTTTTCTAAGGTGTTCTGCATAGTCACAGACCAGTGTTTCTAAGCAGCTTTAAGAACTCACATCAGACATACAAAACATCTCTTAATATTCAGAAATGATGCAAGTAGACTATGGCCTTCTTTGTCCCTTTTATTTCCTGTATAATTATCCCTATGATAAATTATTAATATGATCCAGCATTTTATTGACTCATCTGTACACTCATTTAAGGACCAGGGATGTAATACTTTTAACAGTCTAATGTTGCAATCATTGTCATTGCCTAAAGAGAAAGTTTCGGTGAATTATTTCTTATGGTACCCCTACCCAGGAGGATGAGGAGCCATCTCAGGAGAAAAGATGACTATGTTTAGATACTCCTGAGATTAGCTTTGTCCCCCCTTTCTTAAAAAGAATCCTGGTGCACGTTATCAGTGTGATGCAGAAAATTGAGTTTCAGTCATTAACTTTGAAGGGTCAGAAGGTACCTTCTGAGTCGCTGACTGGGGTTCCCTGTTAGCATATGGACTGTGTTACACAGCATTTATAATCACAGTCAAGTCAAGAGGAGTAATTGTAAGGGCAAATCTTACTAATTACCTTTTGTATACTACTGTCAAAGCTTGTTACATGAGCAAACCAAACTGCATATGTAATTAGTAAGAACACAAAAAAACCCAATAAAATACTGATACAATGGAAGAAAAAGTCTACACAGTCTAGTGCTTAACTGTCAAGAAAGTAACCTTAAAAATCCAAAATAATACAATAGCCAGTGTTTCAAACAAAAAATACAATGTTTTTATTTTAACAACTAACTCAAAAAAATTATTTACGGAAATAACAGTACCACTGTGTCTGAATAAATTGTCACAAACACTGTTCTAGATCTATCCTACCAGGATACTCCTACACTTAAGTTAGAATAAAAATATCTGAGCTGTCTGGCACCGCTCTACAACTATAAAGAAAAGAAAAAAAAAAAAAAGGAAAAAGAAAGTTATGAATAGCATCCATCTGAAAGTTAGCTTGGATGTCCAGCCTGCAGAGATGTGCCTGGCCACCACCACAACAGCAACAAGGTGCATGGATTAATAGAATAGACACAAAAAAAAAAAAAAAATCAATTAATGATGTAATGAAATGAAAGGCAAAGGCCTTAAGGAGGAAGGGATGTAGGAGTTGATACACAGGCTATAGGAGAAAAGCCACTGTCCCCTTGGAATGAAAGTTGTTTCTGGAAGACAGATATGGTGCGTAGGCTTTTCACCTCTGGGATTCCAGAGAGACCCTGTTGAAGATCATGGCTAGGTTTGGAAGAAAAGTTACACACATACACACACAAAAAAGGAAGGGAATACACGGCATGGAAGAGACTATTTGCTTTCTAATATAATCTAAAAAACAGAGTAGGGAAATGGAGTAGGGAGTTAAAAATTAAAGAGCAAAATTTTGTCATTTAAGTGCATGGTTACAAGCTTCTGATTGATGAAAGGGATTGTAACAGAGGTGAGGAATAGGAAAAGGATGGGAGAGCGCACCATTTGTACCTATCAGCCCAACTCTTCCAAGGTAGGAGAGGCAAGAAGCTACTGTTTTCTACTATGAGCATGGGAAAAGCAGGCTCCAGCTTCCCTTTCTGGTTGTATCTCCCTCACCCTCTCTTGGATACACTCAGCCCATCACAATAGGCAGCTGTGCCAAGCTTCTCCTGAGCCCAGGGCCTTTGGGGAAAAGAGGCAGTGGGCATCTCAAGGCAGTGTGGGGTGGCCCAAAGTAGGTGGCTGCAGAGCCTCAGGAGGTGAAGGGACCCATGGATCGGCAGCAAACCAAGGCTGGTCCCAATGCATCTCAGGGTACAGCAAACTTTAAGGCAAGGTTTCCAGAATTATTCTCTGTCTGGGAATTGTGATTTTGCATCTCCCTCAGTTTCTGTCTTGCTTTATAGTAAAAATGGTTTATTAAGTTCATCCAACTTTTGAGAATTATTGTTATGGAGTGTTGTTCTATACTCAAATCAGTTTGCAAGGACAGGGACTTTATATCTGTAGGAGTTCCAACAATTTGAACATTCCTTCCTCCTCACTTCTTTTCACTTGTACTTAAGCATAACAGCACCTCTACTCCTCCACTTTTTTCTTCCAGAACAGATTGCAGAAGCGCTCCTGTAATGAGTTGCTAGATTCACAGTGTTTCCTACACAGCCTCTCTGCTGTTACACTCTGAGCTGTAAGAGGCCTGAGCTATTTTCTTCATTGCTTGACACAAACAGAAAGTTCAGACAGGAGGCTGGAATCCTGCCATGCCGCCTTCCAGACAACAACCACACAAGCTCTCCATTTCTCACCTATCCCTCACCAAGGGGTTGGGACATTTTTGTGCTGGATGCCCACGTTCTGTCCATAATCAACTAAGGTAACAATCACACCCAGAGTTAAAAGCTTTGAATTCTCAGACCTTAAGCAAAACTGAAAGTTTCCAAAATGCTTAGTCACAAGCAATATATTATCCTGATACCAGCTGCAGACTGCAAGATTCTCATTAAAGACAGCATGCCACAGAAAGGCTTTATAAGGATTCATCACTTCATCAATACTTACCCTTCTGCAGCAGAAAATGACAAATTAGGATACAGAACTTCGTGAACATTTACAGGTAACTTATCAAAGGATAAAATAGTTTCATTCTAGATGTTATTAGACAAACTGGTATTAGAGCTATCTCTCTGTAATAAAGACTTTTACTCTCTTGAAGTAATATATTATGAGAAATATTACAGATTATTAGAATTACTTCTATCTCCCCCAAACACTTCATAGACAACACACCCCAAGCATGGAGAAATCAGAATAAGCTTCTGATACATTGTTAGAAAACTTTTTTGCCTGTTATTTTCACAGAGAAGTAGCAAAGATACAAAAACACAGAAGCCTGCAGAAAACAGGAAATTTTGAATACCATTACTTAATGTTATGTATTCCTTTTTGTGCTGTCTGGAATAATATCATAAAGGATAGTTTTCTTTATTTATTGATTTGTTTATTTACTGGGGGGAAAGTAACTTTTGGTATAGATTTTAGTGTTATGTCATTGCACAAAAGGAAAAACTTAAAAGCTCTGTAAAATAACCTCAGCACAAGGACTTGACCAAGCAGAGAGTCACTTTCTCAAAGGTTCACATTCAGTCAGACTTTCAAACTTCATGGAAATGTCTTCTCACAATTGCATCTCTAGTATCATTCCACATGAACAAGATTTCTCTTTTCTGTCATACCCGTATCTCTTCTCCCTCTGGAGGTGAGTAGATTACCCAGAATTACCATAAGGAAATAGCAACAGACTTATAGCCATTGCTGGACATACAAGGACTGTAACCTACTGAAGGACTGATGTAAAGCAACAGTTTCTTACAAATTTCTGTAACTTTCATAGCAAAGTCAGGCTACTACAACTGCTTCTTGCAAGCACTCCTGGGTGGGCGGCTATCAGAGGAATACTTGCTCGTCCCATTTCAGACTAAATCTTTCTACATGCAAAAGAGAGTTCATGATGTGATTTTCTCAAGGGTAAACCAAATGCCTTTCCCAAAGCACCCAGAATCACGAGCAGTCTCTGAGCTATCTTTCCAGAACAGGCTAAAGGGGACCCTGGATATGACTGCATGTTTAGGTGGCCACACAGTATCATAATCACCTCCTACATAGCCAGAGGCTTTGCCCAGTGACCAGCCAAGGAGGTATATCAACTGGGGGCATCCCTCTTCCCACCAAGGGACAGTCCTCCCCTGCCATCAGCTCCTTCCTCCCTGGGCTCAGCATGCTTCCAAGCTATAGCCAGAAAACCCCCAGGCATGCTTCAGATGATTCAGCAAGATGCTATCATAATGCATCATGCCCTGTGATTTGACAGAACGGGTTGAGGCATGTACAGAGCAATGGAAGGATTTAGCAGGATTTTACAGCAAATTCAGAAAAGAGACAAAAGTGACACAAGCTAATCGAATGGAAACAAAAATTGCTTTCTGACATAATTATTCTGTGGATGCTGAGCTTCTTCAGAGGGAGCTCAGCAAAAACACATCTGAAGCCTGTCATAATGCTCCATAAAAAGAAGTTACCTGGCAATCCTCTTAATCAGTCTTTTGCAAGATTATTGTATACACAAACATCAGCTTACTATTTCTCAACCACATACTCTTTAATGGTAATAAATATTGACTTTTCAAATAATAAACATCAATAAATCATGAAAAACTTAATATATTATATAAAACCACTACTGCAGTACCACATATCCTGAAATATTTTGTAGGGTATTGAAGTGTAGTTCAGTGAGAAATAAATATATTTTAGAACCAGTACTACAGTGAGTTACAATGGTTTGTAACACAGAGCAATTTTTGACTAGTGGCAGTAATAACCCACTTCGCAAAGACATACTAGTGAAGATTGGGGCATATTTTATTGCAGTCTGGAGAGACAGCACTCATCACAATTTATGGCATTCTGCTAAGATTTTGCAGTTTAGAAAGCTCTTAATCTCCATCATAATTAAAGAAGATGAAACTTTGTTTCCCATTTGAAAAATGCAAGCATTTTCTAGCAAGGTATCAGTGTACTCTTCCCAGATTTTAATCAAAGCAACAGCACTTGCTGTTGGAATAGATCTGCTTATTTCCACTATTTAGCTTTTCAAATCTTAAAAGTAATTTTTATTCAGTCATCTCTGAGGTGTACTGTTCTGTCTTTCCATCTCACAGGTTTTGCCTGGTCCTGCACAGGCAGAAGGTGACTTGTCTGTCCTCCTCCTGGACCTGCCTGGTAAACAGAGGAACCCAGCAGCACCATGCTGGGACTAGGAGCCCAAGAGGTCCAAGAACCCAGAGGCAATGCCAGAGGTCAGGAAGTTTTCACCTGAGTGACCAAGATTTGGGTAACAGCCCAATCAGACTATGAAGATAACCCTGATTAAAGCAGTGGACTTAAGACGGTACCTCCAGAGGTCCTTTCCACCATAAACTAGCCTTTTCCTCCTTTTGTTTTTTGACAGCTGAGAAGCGCAAAGATCTGAACATAACAGTAATTAACACTTAGTGTTTTGTGCATACTTGTGCATCAACTTCTATTCATGTTGAGTGTGTCTTTTAAGGACTCTTTGAACAACATACAGGAAGATCTCCCCAGACACAGAAATGCATTTCTCTGTTAATTCCTAACCTGTACATTTTGGCAAGCATGGAATTCACATATATCCATCAAGCAGCATAATGTCCAAAAAACACCTTTTTGAACTTCTCTTAATTTTTTATTTTGGACAACTTTTTCTTCATTCTCTATTTTTATTTGCACTCTATGACAGAAGTTTTCTCCCAACATCCCTGGAGTTAACATATATGACTTTTCTTCCCATTATTACAGTGAAAACAAAAATAAATAAAAAAAGTGTAGATAGAATGTATTTAATCTCTGCTAAAAAGGGAATAGAGGAAGAAAAAGGCAAGTAAGGGGCTCCAGAATTACTGTGGAGAAATAGGCACTATTCTCAAGTAGAAAATGTTGCAGAGAAAACAAAAACCCCACAAAGCCTCACTTAACAGTTGCTATTTCACTACCTACAATATCTGAAGAGGCAAACTGAATGCTCACTTTATTTTCATTCACCACAAGCACTTTGCACTCAGCAGATGCCAGCATATGTTTTGACCAGAAACACACAATTAAACTTACTTGGAAATAACCCACTGCAATAGGTGAGGGAATAAAGAAGTGTTGAGCCACTTCACACTAGCTCTCAGGCAGCAAAACAAGTTTAGGAAAACGAAATTATTTGACTGTATGGAAGTTCATTTGAGGACGGAACTGCAGTTGTTGAAGTGGGGCAGGAAACAGTCCCCTACACAGAACAAAAACCAGCTGCACATCTGCTACAGAGAACCCTTTGCAAATCACTATGAAATGCTAGTGTTTTTTCAGTATTATTTATAACTCTCCATCACCACAGTTGAGACTGCAGGATTTTGTGGATTTTTTGGTTTTTTTCTTTTGAGTTTTTCTGATAAAATCCCCAAAACTCTACAGACATTCAGCTGTGGTCCACCATGTCGCATTCTGCAACTTCCATACCCAAGCAAGCCCCACTACCAGCCCTTTGTTTATACATTTTGGTTTTCATATTTTCAAGCTTTACTAGCTTCATGCACTCAATTTGATTTTTGTCCTACATCCATAATTTCATCTTCTGTCAACAAGCCAAGAGATTCCCCTCAGGAGACTGGAAAGCCACTTGCTCCTTTTCCATGCTTTACTGGCAGCAAACACAATTCCTGGATCTTGCTTGTGTAGCATTTTAAATGTTCCCCTGGAGATTTCTGAGCACTGGGGCTAAATTGTTTAGCCCAGTCAGGTTGTTGGAACCCCTGTTTCAACATGCCAGCATTGGCAAGCATGAGGAAAGAAATATCCTCTGGAAACCAAAAGTTCAAAACAGCCTCTTCAGTATGCTGTGTAATGATTAATGTAAAACTAGCTGACTGAAAAGAAGAAAAATAAAGCTGAGCAAGAGTAGAACTGGACAACTAAGCAACAGAGTCAGCCACCAAGAGTTCAGTGATCAATAACAAGATTTAACTTTACACTACTCAACATCACCCTTCTGCCTCTAGGTACCTTATCCAAAGCAAAATAACACAGATTTTTATTCTAGTGAAAGGTACTAAAAAAGAACTTAAAAGGTTATCTTTCAATTATCTCCCTAAACAAAAAAAATTCCCTCACAAAAATTGATAGAAAAATAGAATATGCATGAAATGACATATTGAAGAATTAGTTACCAAATAATAATTGCCAAAATGCGTATCTGCAGTATATCTCACTTTATTTCATAATTACCATAGGGGAAAAAACCCACACAAATTTTTTTACTAATAAGGATCCTCAAATGTCTCTGCAGTGTAAATGAGGAAAAAAAAGATGGAGAATAGAGATCTCCCACCTCCCACCCTCTGCTTTTCTCAGCAGCAATAATGTACTCTATGTGCGGATTAAACCACAAATTACGTTCATTAACATGAAGGCATTTAAAGCCCTTACAGGAAAGAAGGCAAAGTTAATATCATTTTTAACAATGTATGAAAAGATAAGACTGTTCAACAGCAAGAACAAGCTCAACATGGCAATGAGAAAATTAACTGACCAATTCATTAGCTACAAAAAACACCTAATTAGATGACAACTTAAAAAAGCATTTGGTGTTGCTTTTGTTGCCTGTATTTGCTAGGCGCCTGAGCTACCCTCCATGCAGTGAGATATTTTCCTCACCGTACTGTGACACTTCATGTAGAGTTTATCCTGATTTATCCTAGGCTAGAGAAGACTATACGTTAAAGCAGCTTGCACTTAGGGCTCAGCCCTGCAACATGTTGAATGCTTTGGCCCCTGGCCACCAGAGCACTTAGGCACATGTCTTATTCTAAACACACAAGCAGTTCTGCTGAAATTCAGAGAGAAAGTTACCGTATGGAAAGAGCCAGATTACGCCCCACAAGCGTGAAGCTGTATTAAAAACAAGAGCAAAGCTATTTAAAACTAACACAATTATTTCCCTGGGTCAGGTAAATCTCTCCTGGTAGACAAGTTGTTCTACAACACATTAATAGGGTCAGAGAGGTCTCTCAGCGCACTCATGGCTCAGGGATGCTCCTTAATTGGACAAGCATGAAAAAGTTATTTTTCAGAAAGTACTGTGAGCATTCAAAAGAAAGTTCAGCAAAATCATTCACTGCCACCAAACCGAAAATAAAGGAAGAAGTTGCAACCTGAAGGATGTCCTCAATTCTTGTCCAGCTGGCAGGGTTCTGTGCCACAATGGATGTGTGTGCCCTTCACAAAGTTGTTCAAACTTACATCACCTTTTAACAACTACACAGGTCTGGAAAACTTCAGTCCTTTTTCACAGTGACATAAGCAATAGAACTGTATGAATTATTCCCATTAACACTTCAGTGTTAAAATTACATTGTGTCAAGTTCCAGAAAAAAAAAAAAAAAGTTGAATTTGTGTACAAAATTTCTGTAGACTCAGTGCTTCTAGAATAGGATTTAAAAAAAAAAAAACAACATCAAGATCAATTTTACTTGTGTATTTAAATATTTATTTACCTTCCAGATGAAAAAAAATTGAACTGTTATTGTACCCTAATATGATTAGATTCTCTGGAATGTGAATGTTATGTAACGCAGCAATTTTATTTGAAAACAAGTCTGGTTTTAATTTTGAGATCAAAAATTAATGTTAGCATATTTTATATCTCTTGCTCAAACACATCAGCAACAATTTAAATAATTTTTGTTACATACTGTAATCTGCACCTTGAGTGACAACCTCTGCTCTGGTTATCAGCCTAGAGGGATGAGATAATAAATAACACCTTTGCTTCAACAGGCGTTTTACAATGCTAAATGTCAGAGCTCTGTAAAGCAGTGCTAGCATATCTTAGCAAATTGTTGTATCAATGACATTTAAAAACTTTAGAGAATAGGAATTTTAAGATAAAATATCAACAACATTCCATTCTTGATTTTGCAGCACATAAAATTGTAACCCTTCCACCACGGCAGCTGAAAGCACCTCAGCTTCTTCACCACCATGGAATTAAAAAATAAAATTAAATTTTAAAAAGAAAGGAAAAGTTTCATTATAAAAGCTTTTGCTTTTCAGTAACTTCTAGGGTATGCAATATCCCACATTTTCCCCCATTGAAATCCTCACTTATTTTACCAGGTTTCATGGGAAACAGTGATTGAGAAACTTGGTTCAAGGCTTTGGGCTCCTTGATGAAAAGCTGGAACACGATCTTCAGAAGCAGGCTTCAGGTGACAGTTCACACCATCTCTTGGGACACAGGATTTCTTTTTAACTACCTGAGCAATGGGGACACAGATCCACCATCCCCAAATCTAAAGAATTGCTCAGTTTGCAAAAGACCTCTATGATCATTAAGTCCAACCACTAACCCAGCACTGCCAAGTTCATCACTAAACCATCACCCTAAGTGCCACATCTACATGTCTTTTAAGTGCCTCCAGAGTCAGTAACTCCATCACTTCCCTGGGCAGCCCATGGCAATGCTTAACAACCCTTTTGGTAAATGTTGCTTGTCAGATGCAAGAGTACTTCAAAGCTGTATTAAAAATCATGTATTTAATGTATTTTAACACCTTGATTTTTAACATCTATATCTGGTTTTTTGGGGTTTTTTTGGTGCCAAGACTCTTGAAACAGACCTTTCAGGTGCTGAAACACTGCCAGCTAATTCTTTCACTCTGGCAGCTGCAACATACACTGTTCAGAAGGATGCTTTCAATACACTGCCCCAGTGCTGCAAGACCTCTGTTTATAACTTCCTTCTTGGCCCTACCCCGCAGTGCTTAACTCTATCAATTCTCACCAACACAACAGATTAGACTACTGAGCCCTGACAGCCTGTGGAAAAAGACTCAGTCTGAGGTACCATGCTATCCATTCTGCTTTTCCTAAGGCCAGTGGCTGCTCTGTAGAAGAGCTGCATTTGGAAGTTTTGTATTTGCTTGCTTTAAGAGGGATTCCTTATGGATAAACAATGCTGGTCTCCAGATTTGACTAGGCAGTCAACACATCAGCCCTGTCACATTGCTGCACCACTGTGTCACACCAGTCTCTGATAAATTACTGAAGCAGGTACGCTTCTAAAAACCACCTGTGAACCATTGATGAGATACACACATATCTAGCAAGGTCAGGTTCAGATATGCAGACAGTCAACAGCAAAAGGTCATATGATCCATCTAATATATTCATTATTTTTATTTCAGAGATTGTTGCATAGTCCAACTGCCTTAATGATTAAGAGTTTTCCTGCTAACTCTTAAACTACATTTATACATGCTTAATAAAATTACTCTTTCATCTAATGAGGCTTTCATTAAGGAAGGAAAACTAACAAACAAAAAAAAACACAACCCAATCCACAAATTCACACTGAACTATCACTAGAACCTCAATAAATGCCAAAACAGTCTGAAAAGCAACTAATGCAAGCAAACAGAGCAATAACCACTTTTAATTCATAAATAAATAAGCGGAAAAACACTGCCTGGGATCTCTTTCATAAGCAAGAGGAAACAACTATGTAAGTGATCGAAACGGACCATATAAAAACAGAGACTTAACCAAGTCAGAACTAAGTCAATACTGAAGAGGTCCATTAAAAAAAAAAAAAAAAAAAAAAAAAAAAAGAAGGGTAAATTTCTATTCATATTGAAGTCCACAGTAAACTGCATTTGGTCAGCAATTCAATCACTATTTTGAAAAATCACTAAATACAAAAAGGAAACAAACCCAAGACCAATCAGACTTACAAAGAATACTTGAAATAACTACTCTGCTGTTACCACTGAAAGACCTCAGGAGCAAGGGACACAAGGAAACAGGCGTTACTGGCAAACAGAGGGACAGGAGCTGCACTGGAGAGCAGTGCTAAGTCTGGACAATATCCCTTCTGCACTACACCTGCCAGTGCCTGGGAGACAGCTCAGGCACCCGTGCAGAAAGTCGGGTTATACATCATGCCCTCAAGACACCGTTTAAACTCTTCTGTTGCAGCACTGCATTAAAGCTACACTGGCACTGTGCAGCTAAGGACTGGCTATCAGTCCTGCTGTGTGACACTGCTGTACCTGCCACCACAGGGCAGGATCAGATTTTGGGCAGGCACACTAGCAGAGAGCTGGTTCCGACCTCTGAAGAAAAGCAAGGAGATGGTGTGCTAAGGAAAGAAAACTAACCATGTTAATATCACAGCTGATCCACGGTGAAAGCAACAGCTTTCATTTTGCCAGTGCTGGAACAGGAAGAGATTTCTGCACATGTGGACACAAGCCAACACCCGATGTTGTATCAAACACATTGCTGTAATTCCTCCTGCAAGCAATAGAAGAGTTCATGTCTACAAGTAAAGGTTACTTCCAAACTGATTTTCAACTGACCAAGACAGTCCAAAACTACTAAGGTTAGTAACTGCACTCCTGACCTGACTTAAAAAGGTCATTAACCTAGATTTGACTAGATGCCACTCAAAAACCAAATTATAAGGAACACATTTACACACTTTTACTAAAGAGAAAGCTGAATCATTGCATAATTCAAAAATATCAACACATTCCACTTGATTTAAATTTAATGAATTTATTTTGTAAGTTTGATAAACTGCCAGTTTCTCCACTGTTTAAAGTCCTGAAAACCACTCCTAATAGTTGATATTAGTCCACATACTTTTCCTTTTCAAATGAAAGTAAATGATAAAATCTCTGTGTTGAATCACCACTCTACGCCAGATTAGCCAAGCAGAGCTAATCAGAGCAGTTTGCGCATTTGAGTAAGTAGATATAAAACAGATATAAGTAAATATACATACAGTAGAGTCAACTGCTTTGGTTATATTTTCTATGAGGCACAAGATGTGTCTGTAAAAGACTCACAGCAGGAAAAAAAAATAGAGAATCCAGACAGCTAATTAATACTGCTAATTCAACTTGTACCCTAACACACCACTTACTGCCATCTGCACTCCGTCAAGAAGTAGATGGTGACAGATCTCAAGCATTGCTAGTAAATTATTTTCACTTTGTCCTTTCCCTCATAAACAAAACATCACAGTGACAGAAGCTGCTTGACCTACTTTCTAAGGAAGAGATTTCCAAAGAATCACTCCCCCCCACCTCCATTGTTCCTGATTTCTGCTCTATTTTCTTTATATCTCCAGGACGTGCAAGAGCACAAAAACTAGCTACTAAACTGACCTGCAGGTCTTTTCCTGCCATATCACAGATGTCTAAAATTAGCCTCATCTATTCTTTTCTGGGATTATGAATTTTAATGTATCCATATACTCCCTTAGTAGGGGACAAGCTGCAGAGAAAACACACATAATGCTAGTTCATCACTTATCACAGTAGGCCATGACACACTTGTTTTCCCTAGATCTCAAGGATCTGCCAAACTACAAGAGACTGCAAAAAAGCTCTGACCAACTTTCTGCAGATATCACAAAAGTGAAGCAACCTCCTGGAAAAGTCTGGTTCTCTAACTTATAAATAATTCTCTTAACTGTATTATTTCATGTATGAACAGCTACAAGTCCTGAAGTTACAAAATGACACAATGCCACTGGGTTTTCCTTTGAAACGTCAGTGCCAGGTACTGCTGGGCAGCTACAGTTTCACAACAGCAAGTCTTATTTTATCTTTGCCTTTTGTTGCCTGAATGCATGTTCCTTCCATTTTCCTGCACTTCAAGACCCTCTGAAACAACAACAGACTTTTCCTATGGAGCTTGTGCCAGGGCACAGCGACCACTACTCTCTCAGTAGAGTCAGGGGAGTATGAGCTCTGGATCTCTGCAGAAATGAAGTTGGTTACAGCCAACAGATAGATGTTCATGTATTTGGAAGCAAAATTCTTTTTTCCATAGTAGAGGCACTTTGAAGCTCTTCTTATGATTAGTACAATTCCTCGCACAAACTGCGTGGCACATGAAGATTCAGACTGTAACAGTCACAGATAACCGGTTCGTTACACTGGAAGCCCTACTCATATCAAATGGGGGGGAAACAACATAGTTTTACATTAATTTATTGGAAAATCAGCATCAATTTAGTTACTGCATGAGAAAAAAGCATTCATAGAATTTAAAGGTATTTTGGGATATCAGAAAACATTAACGTGAATTTGGGAAATTTATACAAAAACTCAGATTTCAAAAACTTCCTGGAAATTCACAGTTCCTAAGAATGGGTAGGGATGGGCAAAATATTTCTGGATGATGACCTCTCTGCTGCCTGAGGCTCAGACACAAGGAAAGAGGGAGCATATTCAGCTTATAAAGTGTTTTCAAGTCTGGTGATTCCATGGCATTCCTGACTGGGATGGCCAAACATACCATCACAGAAACATTACTCCACTTAGTTGATTTTTCACCTATGACATAAGGAAACAGAAACATTAAGGGTTAACTAGAGAAATTGAAAAAAATATTATAGCTCTATAGTTGATGAAGTCTGAGAAGTGTCCAATTACTCCAATTATTTAGTCCAGACTGAGCAAAGGCAGCTTTTTAAGTGTGTTGTATAACACCCCTTCAAATTAAAGCATTCTTTGCAGCAGAATAACCAGACAATGACAAATTTCTTTGCACATGAATATTGGTGGCCTGCTTTGACTTTCTTCTCCTACATGACTAATTCAAGTAAAGGGAGAGGAAAAACAGAGGAAAAACAAAAGAGCTTTATTTCAGTCCTTCAAATAGTCAGGAGCTTATCAGTAATCACACACTGTATAATCATGAATTCAATCCAAAATGCATAGAACACTGGGAGCAAATATAAAAGTCAAACATAATCAAAGACTCAGTCAACAATGATATGGATCACAAAAAATGTTGTATAAGAGGAGCTGCATAAAACGTAGTTAACAAGCAAGGTTTATAGCTTTCTTTAACCAAATAAAGGGGGAAGTCAATGTTAGCAGTCTCATAATACTCAGTGAGGTGATGATAATATGACAGTATTATTTATCCTCTGAAATAACTCTTCATGAACAGCTGAATTAGCCCTTATCTTACAAATTGCTGAGGATTATAGACATATGTAATGGCAGAGGATGCACACAGCCCTCCCATGGATAACATCATGGTTACAGGCTCCTTTCTTTCATCTGTGTCACCCACAAAAGACAGGGAGCACTAGATGATGTCACCCCACATGGAGTCACCTTGCCCATCCTAAACACAGAAATTAAGTCACCCCTTCCCAAAGCCACATCTTTTTTAAAACAGCCAAAGGTTATATGTCTCTTATCCAACCAGATTAAACACAAATATAACAGACAAGAAGTTCCTCTATCTTGTAAGAAAACCTTTTTTGTTCTTAAGACCATCCCATCTTGCTTATTCACAATGTTAATATACTGCATAGAGATTTAAACAGTGTTCTCAACATATACTGTAAAGTTTCTACTTACTTATTTCTTTGAAATGTCCTTCTTCCTTACTGAGCACACAGGACGGAGAACTGGCAAATTTCTAATTTAAAAAAAAATCTTTTGTGAATAATTTCTCCTCAGTTAATTCTTCTGATTTTGAAATTTTGTATGAGAACTTTAACAAATACAACAAGCTTGTGCTTGAATCAGCTCTAGTACATAAATTTTCCACAAAAAAAAGAAATTTATGAGTATTCCTGCTCCACAGCTGACTCATATTCAGAACTAAATAATACACAATTATTTTATGACCTTGTTTGGAGTCAATATAAAGTTGAGTTGCGCTGCAACTAAAATTACCTCCAAACCTCTTCTGGCAAGAACAACTTTTGATAGTAACCAGCACTGTCCTTTAGAGACCTGATTTTCCAACACCAACACCTGAATTCATTTAATCAGAGCTTTTCAGACTCATTGCTATCACCTGCCATAGATGCCAATGTGTTGCTTCAGGCTCTTGTTGGAAAGTTTGATGCCTCAGTACTCACAGGATTCATCACTTTGAGGCAGATCCTTTACTTCCTCTTTCCTGAGTATAATCACACCCAAAAATCGACTATTCTCAAAAGCCTTCAACTGCTCTTTGATAGCTATGTAGCTGGGAAGCCTATAAAGCAATAAAATTATTTTCCTGACATAAAAAATACTCCCTCATTTTTCTAATACTGCAAAGATAAGATATCAACAATCTTTAAGGCAGGAAAAGGTGGACCATGAGATATTTTAAGACCTCTTACATATTACTGTGTGTTACTTATTTCTAAGTGGAAGCATTTTCTTCCAGGCATTTGAAGCAAAGCCACCTGGAGGAGGGAATGCAGCAACTGCTCAAATAACGACAAGCAACAAAACAGCTTAAAGGGAGAATTAGAGAACAGCAGACTATATAGCTCAAATGGAATAAAAAGGTTATAATGCAAGATGTAATACAAGCTGAAATCTGGTCAGGATAACCCCAAATGGCACTGTTTGTTTTATAAGTACATATGGCTGAAACCTTGGTGTTATCTCTTATTCAAAATGTTTCAGCCTTAAAGCATGGCACTCATTAGTTTGGGCTATACACGAAAGTCATGTATAATGCAGTCAAGTGATTAACTTCACTTGGCTGAAGATGAAACTTGGACTGTAAGTATTAAGTCCTGAATAAAGCTATATATTTCTCCAAAGGGAAATAATTTCCGCACCACTAAAATGCCCATTTTGCTGTGGTGAAACACTGACTATTTAACAGAGCACCAAAGAATCCATTTCACTTAGGAGAGGAAATGAAGACTCTCTACTACAGATGAGTAAACATGTCAAACCCGTAAAGCTCTTCCCAAAGAGAGAACATGGCAAAGACACTAGAGATAAAAGCTACTGTAGTGAGTAAATATAGGAAGACTCTAGTCTGCGGCTACACTGAAGCACTGCTGTATTCTTATAGTTGATGTTGTGTAAGGCAAAAGAATCTAACAGAGACAAGGATTTTTATTAATTCAGTCAGTATAGGAAACATGAAGGGCAACAAGCAGCACAAGTTGTCCAAACAGAAAAAAAGGAGTAAAAAACCCCAATAACATAGTATGGCAAAGATTATCGAGAAGAGAGGTGACACAGGATAAGAGAAATTCCAAAGCATGAAGTAGTTAAATGAGTATTTCTGCTATATCCAGTAACAAGTACAAAATTATTCAAAAAGTCTTGCTTCTCCAATTCTAATTTTTTTTTTTTTGCAAACAAACTCCTAGTTTTAACAAATTTAACATTCTGTTTATAAATATAAAAAGGCATCAGGTAGCATGCAACATGGAAAATATGTTATTTCAGTGACTGTCAAACCAGTGAGTTTCTATCATTTTGAGACAGCCTTGAATACTGTGCGCAGTTTTGGGTGCCACAGTATAACAAAGATATTAAGCCATTAGGGAGCATCCAAAGGAGGGCAATGAAGATGATGAAGGGCCTTGAGGGGAAGCCACATGAGGAGCGGGTGAGGGCACTTGGTCTGTTCAGCCTGGAAAAGAGGAGGCTGAGGAGAGACCTTAACAGAGAAGTATTTTAAAGATGTTTTTGTCAAAAGCAAATACACACACACAAAAAAAAAAATCCTTAAAGTTTTGAGAATTTTATTCTGGTTTACTCAAACTTTGTTAATTTTATGGAAAAGAAGGATACCAAATAGCATTTCACTGAAACCAGAAAGCATGAAAAGGTGAACATCATCTACAAAGAGGAGTTACTCTATCAGAAAGTATGACTGATGTACTTGTAAAAATCTGCACTGATCTAGTTTTCTAGCAACAATTCTGACCTCAATTAGATAGTTCTATCCAAGCTAACAAACTGCCAATATCTATATTCTTTTATTGACAACAATAAAAGAAGAAAAAAAAAGAGAAAAACCCAAGCCTTAGTTAAATTTCTGAATAAATTTACTCTGATTTAATATAGACTTCATCTAAAAGCAATGAGTGCAAAATTGAACTGTGGATGTCTGTTGTAACAGCATGAATTAAACTTATGAATCTCATTCCTCCCCTCCTCAAGCACTTGATTAGTTCTTTCAAATGCCTAGATTTTGCTTCCCTGAGCTGAGAAATATAAATTGTTTATCAGAAGCTTTATCTTTTCTACCAGTTTCCTCTTTCCCCTATTTTTCCTATTGCTGATGCTGGCCATGTGAATAATCAAAGTTACAAGAGATATAGGTGCATTTGATCAGTTGGAAATCACAGAACTGCAGTGATTCTTACCTGTTTTCTACTTTGTGCTTTGTGAAGGTACTTTTCAAGTAAGTCTTAAAATTACACTTACTTTAGGCACACGTGCTTATAACTATTCTCTGCTATTAGGTAAATTATATGATAACATTAGTATGTAGAAAATAATTTAAAATAACATGAAAAATTAATTTTTACCTCATTCTAAAGGCTAATTTCAGCAGCCTATATTTGTCAGCAGTTTCATCAGTGACCTGCTGACTGCACTAGAGGCAACAAGTGACAGTAAATAAGGGGGGTGCTGACATAGCTGATGGCAGTGTCTCTAACTGGGAGGTTTACATTCTTGAGGGTTAAGCCATCAGAAACCTCAAGTCCTTCCCAGGTGCCAAGGGAGGTTTATGTCACAGAACAACCCCCAGCATGAGTAGGGACCAGGAGTGGAGGGGACAGGCAGCCAGCCCTGGCAAGGGCAGAAGCTACATCTGCCCTTATCTGGGTGGGCAATGGTCCTGCCTGGAGTGGGAGCAGCCCTCCTGAGGGCCTTATAGCCAACATCTCCCTGGGTCTTACAAATATTCATAAGTATTCTAATTATTTAGATGATTGAAAAAAAAAAGTAATTCAGTCCTTAAAAAACCATTTCTATTAACTCTTATTTACTATTATTATCTAAGACTTGTTTTCCTCTGCCACAGTTGAAGCCACATAGTTATTAATATCTCAATATCATTTATTTCAAAATTATGGTCATATAAAAAACTATTTCCAACATCTATATTTATATAATATAAACCTACAAAGCTTCAAAATAATAAGCATTCAGAAAGAACCGTGTCTGCTAAATATAAAAAAAAACCAAAGAAAAATATTACTGATTGCTCTAAGCAGCACACTTTCCCCCCTCCACGCTCCAGAAATTCCTACTGAACCACTTCTGGCAGAAAGCTGGGAGTCATCAAACTCAGGTTTCTCTGGGATATTGGAAGCACCACCTGACTTCGACAGTCAATGTTCACTAAACAGGAGCTGGATATATTTAGGGTTTAAAAGAAAAAAAGCTCCACTTTCTAGGCACATTTTTGGATGATTAATCCTAGGTAATTTTTAGGTCCTCAGTTTTTCTAGTAACCATTTAGCCTATTTTCTTAAGCTAGGTATCCAAAATTAAAACCATGTAATTGGTTACACTGTAAACCAGGTTGCTGTGCGGGTCAGAAGTGTAAGCAGGCAGGAGAGGCAACATCATGATGCCACGTGGCTCCTCCTGCCAGCCCAGCCACCTTGAGGAACTTGAAAGGAGAACACCGGGCAGCAGCTTTGCCTAGCACTTGCAGAGGCTGAAGTAAGCAAAATTCTGAGATAAATTCCTAAAACTCATCTGTTGCTATGAAGAGGAGCCAAGAGAAGGGGTGAGGATGCAGCTGCTGACAACTCCTGGCCCTCACACTTGCACACAAGCAATGCTGGCCAGATCACTAGGACATGTATTTCAGGGCGGTGAGCACGCCAGTGTGAGAACACAAACTGGTAAAGTCAATTCATTTATGAATTGTCTAAAATAAAGCCACCTCCTCCTTCAGAATGATATCTCAATGAGTTACTTTAAATAATTTCATGCAGTTCCTTCGAGGGGAGGAGCTGGTGCTGCTTGGGCACCACAGGCAGTTCATCACTGATACAGCTCTCCGAGATCACACACTGCTTAAACACTTCCAGCTTTCCAGGACCCTTCCCTATCAAACTGCATAGCTCTGTACTACGCATTGGTTATCTGTTGGAGACTTGGACTTCATACCAGATGAATTAAAAAAAAAGACAAAAACCACACAGATCTGAAGCAATCAATATATTCTTATATCATTGTTAATGAGAAAAGCCTAGGTTAATATTCTAACAACAAAAAATAATCAGCTTACTAGTGTTTGCTTGTGGTTTGTTGTTTTTTTTTTACCCCCACAAAAGTGGCAAGCCCTTAGTCTTTTGTAGAAAATGGCTGCCATTGCTTTTTTTACAGCCGCATGGTAGAAAAACTGAAAATTAAATATTAATTAATTGCAATTATTTTCAAGCAAGTTTGCTGGAGCTTTAAGCCCAGCATTTTCTTTAAGAGCCTGCTGCAGTTAAAGAGCATAGAATTTATACAAAACAGTAACATTACCACTGAGCCTCTTCTCATTCCAAGCAGCTTTACAAAGTTACTATTTTTTTTTTAAGTGCAAAAAGCTCACAGAGGTAGCTCCTTGGTAGAAATAATTTATGAATTCAAAGCTTAAAAAAGTGAAAATATTTTCTCCATTCAGATAAAGAAATTGCTTGCAGCAGTTCATTTAACGCCAATTCCTACCACACTCAGAAGGACACTCTTTAAGAGGAAATAAAACGATGTAACAATCCATTGACTAGCACATTAATCAGGACATACTGATAGAGAATCATTAATCAAGTTTCCCTAGTAATAGAAAATCATTGGAACACAGCACATCAGCAGCAATGCCTCTTCAGTTACTGGGCCTCTCTTTAACCAATACCTAACTTTGAGACTAGTTTCTCTGTAGCTTTCAAAGCTTCCGTAACACATTTTATTCAAGACTCTGGATATAGTTCGGTCCTTCTGAATCACAGTATCAGTTTGAAAATGAAGTACACAAAGGTGTAGGGAAATTAAAGGGCAAAGGGGAGTTCTTACTTCATTTAAATGTACTGAAGTAACATTAAAAATTAGTATAAATTCACCCAAACCAGAAGTTTTCAAGACAAACTTTAACTTTGTTTCTGTTTATTAGCTGCAAGCACCCCAGTTCAGGATATATCTCAGTAGAATTGTGATTACTTTCATAAATAATATATTTTTCATTTTCTTTCTTTCAGTGTACCTGCCATGCCATTTATTCTGTCATGCCAACTAAGCCCACGATGTGTTTGGACAGCCAGACTAGCGGGTGGTATGGACAGATGGACCCAGGCTCACTGAATGCACTGAACAAAGTGTGAACTCTGAGAGAACAACGTGCTAAGAAAAAGCAGTGGCAGTCTAGAGAACCTTGAATTTCCACAACAGGCAGAAACCAATGGAAATAACAAAAATTGGTTGGTTTTAATATTTTTTAACAGTAATTTTCAGTCAAAATGGAGCACTTAATTTACAACACTGTCTGTAAACCACGAGGAGCCTTCAGTACAGAGAGGCAGAAACAAGAATTTGGAAGTAGAAGCATCCAAAATGCAAGCTTCTATTGCATAGTGTAGGAGGTTTCAGTGCATGGTTTTTGACAGATTCTTTTGAAATGAGAAATCAAGATACAGGGCTAGACTTTCTCCATGTTTTCTTCTCATTGTCTCTTTTTCCTGTTTTCTAAAGTCAGGTAATAGAACTGTAATCTTAGCAGTTTCTGATGTTGTTTCTTGAAGTATCTATATGATATAACACTCACAAAATGCAGCAGGTAAGTATTAGGACTTAGGGATACCTGCTACAGGTTTTTTATTGAGCTTTCTAGTATTACTTTCAGTCTTCCTAGTTAATGGAGGTACTATGTACTAAAAATTCCTTTCTTATAACTAAACATATGGTTTGAACCACTTATCTTTTTTGTAGATGTCCTGACCTTTAATGTTATACGTATTCTCTTTATAATTACCAGAAATGTCTCCTAAAAGGCACCTGGCTTCTGCTCTTTATAGCTTCTTTTTCCTCCTGTGCTGACTTTGCATACTGAATATCTTTAAAAGAATCCTTTCAATATTAAAATACCATATAATGCTCCTCAATATATAGCAGAGAATTAAATTTTACACTTTTATTGTTGTTTGGCTTTGGTTCGCTTTTTGTTGTTTGGGGTTTGTTTGATTATTGTGTTCTTTGTTTTTTTTAAATCTCAGTGCTATCCACCTATAAAAAAAAAAAAAAAACATATCAAAGTTGGTACCAGCTGCAAAGATACAGAAGGCACTCAACTACAGACTAATGTACAATCTTTCCTTCCTTGTAAGAGACTCTATTTCTTTTTCACATAAGTTCTTCTCAAAACCCACCATGTCCTCTAAAAGCCTGACTTCATGAAGTTAACATACTTTTCGGTAGTAGGATTCCCTGGTCTGCTTAATGGGGTATAGGATTTGGGAACAAACTAGAAATATTACTGTCATTATTATTTTACAGATCCTAAGTGTTACTGTTCTGAATACTGTTTCTTCTCTTGTAGGGTTTGAATTTGGTAAGTAAAACTTACTTAGCCTCTAGATATCATTCTGTAATTTACTGTAGTAAGGGTTGAAAATCCTCTAGGTTTAACATCATGTGTGATGACATTCAGTTTACTTCCTGATGTCCACCTTAGCTTTAACCTGGTTAGAACGAAGAGGCAGAGTAACTCACTGGACATTTGAGGGCCTATGTGAGCCTAGAATGGATATAACAGTGAGGGAAGGAGAGGAGAGGAGGATGCCCTTTCACAGGCACATCCTCTTTGCTTGAAGATTCTGACTGTAAAGAGAAACAATTCTAAAAATAAAGCTGCTAAAGCAGTGTGGGTTTTTTTTTTTATTTTCAGGCCAATGTAAAATGACATTTCTTAAGCAATTTAACACCTTGTTTTTTGGGGTTTTTTTAAGTTTGGTCACAAAGGAAACAGTGTGGACTAGACCGGATTTTGTTCTCCTGGTGGTGAACATAGGGAATAAATGCAGTAAAATGTAGTGTAGCAGATGTCTGCAAAAAGAAGACAAAATCCTGCAGTATTTACACATATGGAATAGACAGTTTTCTCTGTTTAAAGAAGTTAGGTTTTCCACCAGACCTGTCAAAAAGCCCTTATTTCATCATGAATCAGTGCACATTCAGGATGCAAAAACAGGCTCAGCAATGTATGGCACTTGCTGATAAGGAACAGGAGAAAAGAAAAGGTCAAGTCTTTGCAGCAAATCTACTAATATGGCAAATAAAATGCCTGGTTAGGGAACAATGCAGAACTCAATGAATACCCAGGGAATGCCTCGCAGTATCTAGAGGTGTTAGATAACCCACCAAACAACATCAGGGTTTTTTTTTTTCCTCAATAATTTGCAGGTGGAAATAAGTGAGATGATACCTTGCTATTTATCTATCTCCCTGGATTCAGAGTCCTATGGTTAATACCTGGGAGACATATAATTTGAAATGTAAAGCCAGCTGAAATTGGTAATAGAGAAGCAGGCAGAAGCCCTCCACAGGGTGAGAAAATGTACTATATGACTGTCCATTTCACTGTGTAAATACCCATTTTCACCAAAAATAACAGTCACCAGTTTTGCTGGTAAACAATATTTATATAGGCTATTTAAACAAATCTTTCTATTTTCAAGTGCAAACACACCTCTAGAAGCTGCATTTCTTCTACCTTAGTTCATTACAGTACTTAAGCATATAATAAGAATGGCTTTGACTAATCCCTGATGTCATTAGGTAAATTATTATTTGCCTCTTTTATTTTCCTAACTTTTTTTCACTACTTCTGTATGCTTCTAAGGACTCTGGAATCCGGAACAGAAATAGAAGATGAAAGATACCTTTCCTGTCATATCTTCTCTAACTTGAACCTTAGACACAAACATGAGGTAACAAGCTTTTACAGGCAAATTTTAACAGTGGTTAGGCAACTACTTCATAAAAATCAGTACAATTCCCAAAGAAACTTTGGCATAAGAGCCATCTCTGAAAGCTTATAAAGGAGAAGAGTGGGACAGTGGGGATTTTAACCTCAAATGCTTAACCCGGTATTTGGAGAGGAGACTCTGCCCTCTTTGGAGCGGGCTGCTATTTCTGATGTAGTAAAGAGAAGCCAGTGGAACATTTTAATATCCAAATTTGGTTTGTCAACGCATTTAGCCAAATGAACAACTAGTGCTTTGGATCTCATTATTGTGCATCTGGACACTGTAAATCAGAAGCAATAGTTCAGTTATAATATGAGCAGCCTTGCTTTTAATATTATTGTTTATACAATACTTAACATTGCTCACAGATACTAAAATCAGATTAATTGTAGGAACAAAACAGAAAACAGAGGCGGTGCAAAAATAAAACTGAAAAACCCTTTCCAAATATTTTCTCCAATTAAATTTTTATCTATGTTTTGTATGACATTTATAACATAGTTACAGTTATTTTCTTCTTAAATATGTTGTAGTATGCTTCTGGTGAAAAAGAACGTTTGGTTGGAAACTAATTTGAACTAAGACATACCACATGAAGGTGAAGACGCTTTCAGGCTGAAGGGAAAGATAACATTTCAAGCTGTGTATCAGGATCTTTGCACAGCTCTAAAATCATCCAACAGAGACAAAAATTCTGCATGGCTATTTTTTGAACTTAAGTTTTTAAAACATTTTCAAACAGCTTACAAAAAATAATGGGTTTTATGTAGTCAGTAAATTGACAACTCTAGGCTAATCCATATGAAAACAATGGGAGTGACATCCAGTGTGGGTCACTAAAAATATTTAGTTCCTTCTCTGATGTATTTAATAAATATGTACATAAACAAAACTTACCATGGACATGGAAGAGGAGAAGCATAGATCATGTTTCAGACAACTGTAAATCATCCAACTGGTAGTCCATTATACCATACTCTGATGAAAGATTTTGCCATAACCATCAAGATCTTAAGAAAAAAAGAAAAACAAAATAGAAAACACAAAATATAATCAGACACTGAAGTAGTGAAGATGGAGTGTTCCTTATTTAAAATACAGTTTCACTGCTCTTTAAAGTATACTTCTAAAAAGACAGTTACAAAAGTGCCTGTTGCACACCATTGCCATCCAGCGAGAGCTTCTCTTACAACTACTGCAATGTTTTAGCTCATATACTTTGTTGGCAGCTATTTTGCAGATTTTTTTCACTTTCAGTTGACTTCAGGATTCAGATCTTTTATTCAGTGTTGTTTAATGACGGCAGTTCCATGCATCGGCATTTCACTCCAAACAACATTGTTCAAGTGCTATTTTATTTTCCTTCTTGTTTCATATATGCTGGACTTCACAAACAAAATCCACATGCCAAAATTAACAACAAAGGTGGATGCTGTGGAAGAGCACCACATGTAAGAAGGCAGTCTGTGTGGTCGGCAGCCAGGCACATACATCGGCAGGCAGCTGACAATGGCAACACCTCAAACGCGACGCATGTGCTCAGCTTGGGTTAAGAGCACACGGAGAACAAGGAACATCCACCATCCCAACAACTATTCCTAATAATTCCTTGTTTCTGTTTCACTAACTAAGAAGCCCAGAGTGCTACAAAGCTTGCTTGAGGATCTGATCCCACTGATAATGGGTACAACAGTGAGAGAGGCGGATTCCAGGCCAAGTGGCTCTAGAGCCAATAGACTTTCACTGAAAAACTTACAATATCAACAATTTTCAGCTATCTTTTTTACTCCCAAGTAATCCTTAGTAGGCCTTCTTGAAATAATTTTTTTTACAGAACCATTCTTTCATGGTTCCTTTGAATTCCCAGAAAGAGCTGGAACTCTTCCCGTTCCAACAGTTTCAGATTTAAATATTTCTTCTCAAAAAAGATTTTCAATTTTACTTAATTTTAATGTCAAATCTTAGGCTAAAAGAAAGTTAAGACTAAGGTGAAAATGTGACATCAGCACAACGGTTCCTCTCTCATACAACATTTCAAAAGTAGGAAGTTCCAAAACACATTTTTCATCAGATAGAGAATAAGATTTCAATGAGATTTCAGAGAATCTCTCTGAAGTGAGGGTTTACATTTTACATAGCACTGCAAAGAACTTAAAAGCTAAGAAATTGATTCTCTTTTCATCTTTAATGAGAACAACTTAGATAAAATGAATATTATTTTCTGACAGTTTTCCACAGATTATTTCTGTCTGCATCCATCACACTTTTCTTTTGACCCCTTCTTCTGAATTGTATATCTAAATTCTATTAATAATTCAAGGACAGCTACACAACCTTTCCAAACATTTCATCTTTCTCGTCTGCCTTTCTTCCCTAAAAACTCACTAGAAATGCCAAACTACCAGTTTGGCTGAGTGTACATGGGCAGAAAACATCATCACACAGATTATAATACCCAACTCTTATCCAGATTTTTTATACAAGGGAATTAAATTCTTAATTGTCCTTAGCATAAGAATATTTTATCTTGGTGGAGATCAGCATAAATGTCAAAATAAGTATGCTTAGGAAAAGGCATTCTACTCACATACAGTAGTTTTTTGATATGTGTGTTCTTCTACGTACTTTCTGTACTCATTTTCTAATGCTCTTTCAAAGGACAAAATTACATCCATATTTTCAAGTATTATCAGGCTTTGTTCAAACAATCAGAAACTTTAAGCAGATCCTACAGCAAGCTACTTACTGCTGCTCCTTCAAGCATCCCTGACATCTTTTCAGCAAAAATGAACAGGAGTGGGAAATTGGTTCAACCCAAAAATAAAATGTGAAAAGCTTTTCCTTTTTTTTTTCAAAAGCAGGTCTGTTTTCCCCATTCCAGTTACCACTTGACTACAGAACCCCCAACACTACTGCAGTGGATGGGGTAGCTCAGGGGTAGGCACACAGAAAAGATAAACTGCATAACCTGCCACTGTTGCTACTGAAACTCACGTCAAAACACACTCTTGCTTTGAAAAAATATTTTATTGGTGAAGACAGTATTTATATGAATACACTAGTACTTTAAACTGGTACTTCAAGTTCACAGCTTTGCTATATCAATGTATTATGCAGTACAAACTTTTAAAATGTAAGGTTTTCTGAAGACAACATAAAATTCAAATAAAATATGAAAAATGTAGAAGAGAATTGATACCTTTTTTTGGGGGTCTTTTACAGGATATTCTCTTTTTTTTTTTTTTCCTCAAAATCAGCAAGAACCAGGATCCTTATCATAAGCTCTTTCCAAAACTTATTTAGATAAAGTGATCTATTTGTTATTTCATTCTAATCATTTCCAGGACCCATGACAGAGCACCAGCCTGGCCATGCCAAGACAGTAAGGTGGGTAATCAGTTTTTCTTCTAAACTGCTCCTTGAATAGTTTTAGATCTCATTGCAGGACTTCCAAGTGATTAAAGGACTAACAAAACCCAACTGAAAACAAAACAAAACAAAAACCCAAACAGCAACAATAAAAGTAGAAAGGAAACCTTTAAAGCTAGGCCCTTTTTTATGCTACAGAAAACACTGAGGAGAAAATTTTCTACTCTCACAGTTGTTTCCTTCAAAAAAATTAAAATTAATATGAGGCCTCAGGAGTCTTTTATAAGCATATGCTCTCCTTACCTCTAAAGCTGTATATTCCCCACACTTTTCACAGCCTTTCATATTCTTCTTTGCAGTGTGAGAAACTGGAAAATGTAGAAAGCCACCGATATGCACAATGAACAGTGCTTGATAAGGAAAGTGCTGTAGTCTTGTTATAATTCCTGAAGAACTACACCTTTGTTTAAATAACTATACTACTATGATGCTGTTTAAAGTGAATACACTCTTTTATATGTCAATGGACTAGTTAAATGCACATGATCAATCATGCATGTGACTCACATGCAAGAGAACTGATTTACTGCTTTGAAGTGCAGTTATTAAAACATTTTAACAGAAGCCGCTGACTATCATTCAATCATAAAATTGTGGGCTTTGTCTTGCAGGACTAGATTCCTGACCTGTAGTTAAGAATTCTTTAGTAACCAACGTAAAAAGCTGGAAATGGTGTTTATACATTCTGCTCAAATCCTTCAAGACGACCTCTGCAGAGCCAAAACAACACAAGTTTTGACCTTCCTGTGGTATTTTGACTGCCCGTAAAATGAAAAGCCATAAAAAGTCTTTGATGTTTTCAGTTACTTTAAGAACATGAAATAAAAAAATAAACCTTGCAAGGACTAACAACATTGTATTTTTTGAGTACGGACAAAACCAAATAAGGCACTATTCAGCACACAGAGGCTGTTTAAGGAAGCTACTAAATATTAACAGAAGTGACAAAGTACCTGAAACACAACTAAAATTCTGCTCATTATAGCCAGTGTTTTGATCTGCTCCCAGCACTTAAGTGGCACATGTAGACAGTAAGACTTTATTTGTGACTTCTTGGCTGGACACAAAACATCTAGTTGAAACTGCAGTCCCACATATAACTACATAAAAGCCAGCAGTCCCTGTACACCAGCATTATGTCAGGACTGCATTTCCCTGCAGCCAATCCCTGCAAGGTCAGC
Source organism: Grallaria varia (assembly GCA_013396735.1). NCBI lineage: Eukaryota > Metazoa > Chordata > Aves > Passeriformes > Formicariidae > Grallaria > Grallaria varia. The sequence goes on along the minus strand of VWZG01012838.1, from coordinate 253,002 downwards.
AGTGCTGCAGCGCAGGTACAGGGACTGGCACTAGTACCCACCTCAAGCATGAAGGGCAGCCTGCTCTGAGAGAGGAGGTTCTAAGGTCAGTAGAATATAAAAAGGCTCGGCATCTGAGGATGAAATAAAGATTTTATCCTGTATTCACATATCAGAAAAGTGGACAAAGTTAGACTGCATGTATGTGTCACTACCATCTCCCAAAGAATCCCTTCTAAAAAAGGGCGATTTCATGAGTGTCCTATGCAGCTATACAAGTACCCAGGTAGAACATGAAGTAGTAATTTGATTTAATTAATTAGAAAAGTTGATTTAAAAGAAGTGAACATTATTGACAGAAGTGATTTGCAAGCATTGTTCTCTACTGAAATCTAAACTGCCATTGAACAAAGGCAAAGGGGTTTGTCCTGACAACCAACCTGCTCTGAAGACTAATTAGAAACCACAGGTATTTTGCATGTATTTCACAATCCATGAAAGGCTAATATTGAATAGATAACTGCAGATAAAATTAACCAGTCACTTGCATACCCTTTATTGTCAGGTTACAGGAGCCTGCCCCTGTGCTGCTCACCTCAACAGGCAGAGTGGTGTGCGATCCTTCCCACAGGGACTGCTGCCTCTGCTGCTCTGCATACACCCCACTGGGACAAGGTTCATATCTTGCACTGGCTACATATTTAGATGCTGGATTCATTAATTTTCATTCCTCAAAGTATATCAGAGAGGAGAACATTTTTGTATCTGCCCCTCTAATTGTAAGCATAATTCTTGACTCTCGTTCTTTTCTTTAAATTACTCAAACCAATGGTTACTACCTGGTGCAATGTAACAAAGAGAAAACACAAAAACCCAGCAGTGGTGGAAGCTACATGCTGTGGAAAGTACAATTGACACACTGTAAATGCATTCCAGAGCTAAAGAGCTTTCATGATAAAATATGTAAGGTACAGCTTGTTTGAGATCATGAACTAATCAGTTTAAACTGATTGCTATTTACACTATTTTCTTTATTTAAATGAAAATCTCTCATCGGGTTTGATTATACCAAGATTTGCATCAACAACATACTAAATGCCAGTTGATTATTAAAACACACTAAAAAATAGTAATATATTAATTGTTTACAACAAGAGAAACTAGATGAAACTCCCCTCATAATGAACAAAACTGTATCATATCCAAATGACCAAGTATTTTGGCTCCTAGCAACTTATATAACTATAGTTCTAACAAAGTTTGTTTAATGCTATGAATATGCAACATTTAAAACTGTGGAGTAGCATATTATTGCTTGAAACTCTCAGGTTTGTTTTAACAGTGAGACCTCATAACCACAATGTCTAATAAGTCCTGATAAAGTGTCTTTTCGTCTTTATTATATAAACTCCACCAGCCAATGACCTATTTTCAAAGTTTAACCAATTCCACTTGTACTTACAACAAAAGCCCTACTACTCAGAGGATAAGGAGCATGATCTTCCATTAAAATGCTATCTTCCAAAAAGAAAAATGAAAAAAGAAAAGGAAAAAAAAAGGAAAAAAAAAGGAATGAAGCTGCATTTGAAGCACAGTTAATTAAAAGTGCATGTAGCAGCATGCATTTAAAAAACAATAATAAAAGAGCATCTGGTTATTGGCACCAGTATCTACCTACAGCACAAAGGGCAGCCTGCTCTGAGAGCAGAGGTTCTAAGTTTAGTTGAATAAAAAGACTTAGATGATATCCGAAGATGAAGTAAAAATTTTATCTTGGATTCACTTCACTGTGTAGACAGTTTTAGACCGTATGTATGTCCCACTGTCACGGCCACAAAAGCTATCTAAAAAAATGGCAATTTCCTGAGTGTCCTATGCAGCTACACAAGTATCCAGATGGAACATGAATTAGGAATTTTTACAAAAAATTGGCTGATATTAACTTTCCAAAGTTAATTTTCACTTGAAGGAAGACTTATTTACCTGTGATTTCTGAACAGCGAATTCTGCTTGTCGCAGAGCAAGTGAAACTATGAAACATATTTTACATTTCTCTTGCATCTTTCTTTGCCTTTTTCTTCATAGTCATCCCCCACCTTACTACATTCTCATTCGACGTTTGCAATGAATTTGAGGTTATTTGCCTCAACACTTCAATACTGTGATGTTTATATTTATGATTTTATTGTGATTTATTTTTAAATAAAATTTCTAGTACCAAATTACTGATGAACAGTGTAAATTTGGTTTGACATTTAGGTAGGATGCCATGTACTCACTAGTGGTAACTATTATTTCTGTTGACTACTTTTGAGAAGTGTTTGGACGAGCACTTTGCTTTTAATTTCCCACGCAAAACCATGGCCCTTATTTAGGCTCTTTACTTCAGATCAGCATAAAGCTTTGCAATGTGATGTTGATATTTATCTGCATGGGTTTTTAAGCTCTTTGTGAGGAAAAATTCTTGTTTGCTGTTGTAAGGGAACAGAACAGCGGCATCAATGTCAGTTTATATCAACAGGTTCTGAATACCACTTCTTATATGCATGGTAATAAATTTTGCAGTTAATATCATCGGAGTGTAATTTTTAAAAGCTGTGCAATTTAAAAATACTTTCCTCCTAAATCAGTCCATAAACTTCCCTTGTCACTCACTCTCTTCCATTAGCAGGACATCAAGTGAAGAAATAGGGTTAATGTATTTACTGTGAGAGAAGTCTATTCTGAGTGAGTACATAATGAAAATGTGACATTCTTTCTCCAGTGCTGTGTTGCACATTCTTTCTATGACAACAGATTAACTTTCATGGTAGTATACAGTCCATAAAAGATTCTTGACAAATGGACGTGAGAAACAACTGTCCTCTGTCCCTGTAAACTACCGATTCCTTCTTTTCACACTAGAAAAATAGCTTTATATGTCTTTTCCACCTCAGATAAAATGGATAACCCACCAGAATATTTCTGCCATATCAGCAACAGAAAGGAGATGTCACAGGTAAAAATACTGCTTCTCAACACATCTAAATTTTCTGAGTATTCATTGACACTGCTTGCCAAAGCAAGTATTTGTATCATCATATTCTATGAACCAACTAGTATTTTGAGGAACTACAAAAGTTTCTGGGCAGCCTGTTGTGCTAGAGAACACTTACAGCAGCAGTTTTTCTGTGCTGTTATTTCAGCACCTTTCACTAGTGCGAGATACGAATAAAATAGGAGGAAAAAGAATAAAGTCTGAATTGATGGCTTGAGCCTACAGCTTAGGATTTAGCAATAACAGTTCATAAAAAAAAAAAAAAAAAAAAAAGCTTACAATACTACCTATACTATTTTTGTAATAAAACCTCCCTAGGAGAAATCAGGTTGCAACAGCTTCATGGCACCTCATCCTGAATGCATGTTAACACCAGCAATGTGGATTTGGACTCAGAAGTGAGGGTCTGACAGACTGATTTCAACCTCTTCGTAAGGGTCATTCATCCTCCCCTACAGCAGTGTGAAGGACACGCAATTTGGCGCAGAAAATACTCACTATAAGCACTGCTTGAGATTATGAAATATGGAAACAATCCTGGTTTCTTGGAAGCAAAGATAAAACGTAAGACGTAGGGGAAAGAAAGCAGTCACTTCAGTCTTTTGATTACAGGAAGAAGTCGCACTATATAAGGTGATTTAAGCAGTCAGTAACTGACCCTTCTGCAGCGCAGACAGATGTCAGTCATGACTTAAAACTGTTCAACTACCTCTCCCTTAATGGCTTTCATATTAGCTGCATTAGTTATCTTCACCTGGCAACTTCTGATGTTACATGTTTGTCTAGTGTTCATTAGTTGTGATTCCCTTATAGTCATGTACTTGGTTGCTCTAAAGACTCCCTCTAAAGACTCCCTCTGGGGTCCTAGATCTTACTCAATGCCTTCTTCCATTGATGGTGTGAAATTCTCTCTGCCCCAATCACCCCAAAAATATAACATGAAGGGTAAAAAGGACCAACCAACCACCAATCTGTACTTCAGAATGGAAAATAGCTTATCTGCATTATCTAAACTGAAGAAAACTCAGTATGGGCACTGTGAGAAAGTGGATTATTGCAAAATTAGACATGAGCCAGCACTGTACACTTGCAACTCAGAGAGCCAACCATAGCCAGGGTGGCATCAAAAGTAGCATAGCCAGCAGGCCGAGGGAGGTGATTCTCCCTCTCTGGTCCGTTCTCATGAGATCCCATCCAGACTGCTGTGTCCAGTTCTGGGGTCTCCAGCTCAGGAAGGATATCGACCTATTGGAGCAAAGCCACTGGAGGGCCACCATGATGATTAGAGGGATGGAGCACCTCTTCTCTGAGGAAAGGCTGAGAGAACTGGGATCGTTCATATTGGAAAAGATAAGGCTTTGGGGTGACCAAATTGTGGCCTTTCAGTACCAGAAGGGAGCCTACAAGGAAGATGCAGAGAGAGTTTTTACAAGGGCGTGAAGCAAAAGGACAACGGAGAATGACTTCAAACAGAAAGAGTGTAGGTTTAGATTAAACATTAGAAAGAAATTCTTCATTGTGAGAGTGGTGAGGAACTGAAACAGGTTGCCCAGGGAAGCTGAGGTTATCTTCAAGGCCAGGTTGTATATGGCTTGGAGCAACATGCATTAGGGGAAGGTGCCCCTGCCTGTGGCAGGGCGTTGTAACTCTGTCCCTTCCAAACCAAGCCATTCCACAATTCTATGAAAATTGAAAGATTTGAGGATTACTGGCAAAACAAACTTGCCTGTACTTTTTTTTTTTTCCAGAGACACACAAAACAGTCAAGAGTGTTCCCTATCTTTACATCCTATTCTGCTGACTAAAAATAAAACAGTTACAGAGCTCTCTGGTCCTCTGTGCATTGGTGCAACTTTTTGGTAATGCATGGCCAGTATTTATGCACTACATTAGTACAGGTAAGCATCAATCAAAAACGCCCAGGGATCTTACAGTTAGAAGTTCAGAGTAGAAGTACTAGGGTGCTTCTCAAAGGATGCAGCAGAAAGCACTGGAGGAAAAAAAAAAAAAAAAAAAGAAATTTTAAGAACTGTTTGTAAAGCAGTTGAAAATTGTTGGTACTGCACCTCACTTACTTTGTTCATGGATGTGTTACTGAACATTTGAAGTATTTTATCATGAAGCTTGCCTGTGATGTTCTAAGCAATACGCAGGTCACCTATTCAGAGTGGCAGGTTTGGGGAGAGGGAAAGTTAGAACCTCAAATCAGCAAATATAGGAACCAGGAAAAGAAATCTTTGTCACTGTCCTGGGTTACAGAAAGACTCTGGTATCCACCTTTTCTCCTATCGCCAAATAATTTTGACTGTGCTGAGGCATTTAAGATAAGGCTGGTACTCTATTATCCTAGGAGACTGTATCCACAAATGTGAAAAGACTGGACTGCTAATGACTCAGACAATCCAGGTGTTGAGGGCATGCGCACCTGCCACCTCTGGCTACAAGCTGGGTGTTGTTTCTTTCACAAATGACTAATCTGTGATAGCTTCCCTCAGGGAGGCATCAGGACAATTCCCACACCTGGCCTGAAGATATTCATCTCTGCAGATGGCCATAATGGATGTACCTGTGCTGACATAAAAGGCAGCCCTAACATCTTATGATCCAATATTCATCATCCACGGGAGGTACCAGAGACATTCCCACCTACCCTGAGCCCAATGAAAGACCACACTCAGATTACACTAGGAAATCGAGGATCTCCTTCTCTTGCTCCACAGAACTTCTGCCATCACTTTGGTGAATCAGAACTAAAGCCACCATCAGACTTGCAGTGACCAGGTCTCATCACTGGATCTGGCAGGTGTCTTGACTGGTCCTTCCAATCACCTGGGAGTCCACAGTCCTGTTCTAACTACCTCCATCAGCACTGCAGCCTCACTCCAGCAGAGACCCTCCAAAAACTTCCTGCCAGGTTTTAGCGGCTGGGGGAGGCCAGCCACCATCTCTTTTTGGTCTGGTGGGTGGGAGCTTGGGAATTTTCTGGTTAGCTTAACGCAGTTTTATCAGTATTGTTGTTTAGCATTCTTCTTGGTAAAGAGTTATTTTTTTTCCAGTTACATCCCAGTGTGTTTGATATCTCTCTCTGTATCAGAGAGAATCAGGGGTATTGGATTGGAGGAAGAAGACTTCTGCCTGAGGTTTCTGCCCTTCCAAATTGCCTCAAAGTGAGACACTCACTTGGGGAAGGGAGCCAGCTGGCTCATTTTTCTCATTTTTTCTCTGAGGGACAAAAAAAAAAAAAATTATGGATACTTGAGAAACAGCCATCAAACTTTATTCTTATTGCTAGAAAACTGTATTGAAAGTAACATCCTGAAAGTAGGAGGAAAATCACAAAAGGTGGTAACAAAGTAGAGTTATAAAGTTTTATTGTATTTCTTTTTTTTTTTTTTTGTGAAAACACCAAATTGCAAAATCACTAAGGAACAAACGATTTTGCTCTAATTAATAAGATGTACAACATTCAAATGGGTTTGAAGTAGCAGAGAATATCCATCAGTTCACAATATATGCAGCTCTTTAAATTGCTGAGCAAATTGGTTCAGCAGATGTCTTCTGTTATTAGGGCATAAGTACATATTGTACAAACCCCAGACATCAAGTTATATTACTGATTTTTATATGGGTGATAAAACCCAATGTTTAAAAAACTATTTTTTATTACTGCCATAGCATAATTCTTATTGTATCTTAACGCCAGGCACCACAAAAACAAACAAACAAACAAACAAAAAACAACAACAACAAAAAAACACAAACCCAAAAAACTCCCCCAAAAAACCAACAAAAAACCCCCCAACAACAACAGCAACAAAACCAACCAAAAAAAAACCCAACAAAAAAAAAAAACTCTGCATCCTTTTCCCTCAAACTAAGACTGCATTCCTGACCAAGATGTTGCTAGCTAAATTTGAATATTCTTTTTCTGCATTATTCTTGCTCTGTTATATTGTCCAGGAAGGTCCTTTTTTTGGTAAATAAGAAGGGACAGGGAATATTTTTTCTGCTAATATGATCTAAACAAATAAGATAAAGAATTCTGATACTACAAGGACAGGCTGTTCCTTGCTATGTAGTAGCTTTATTAGTAATAATTATGAGAATAAGTTACACAAAAAAAATCATTTAAAAGAGATTAAAGGTTTATGGTAAACTTATTAAAGCTATGACCTAAAGGCTAACCTTCAGATATTAAGAAAAAGCTTCCAAAAAGCAAACAGGAACATTCTATATATGGAAGGATAATCACTTCTTGAACTTTAGGTAGATGAATGAAGAAATATATCACTCTTGTTTCGTTCCATTAGAACAGAAATTAGAAATAAAAATGGAAAGAGAAATCATAGCTTTTGGCCTTGATAGACTCCAGTAGAATACCTTCCTCTGAAACTACTCTTTTCCCTATACCTTTTCTGTAGATGGAAGAAGTACAAATGCTTGTGTATAAGAGGCAGCAATATTTATACAGTCCAAATAAAACAACTCCTCAACCTCATTTCACAGTGGATTAAAACTTTGCTAATTCAGCCAATCAGGCTATAGGTTCCTATGCCAGATGACTTCTTCTGCAATCAAAGGCCCAGAGAGAATATTTTAGTCATTGCAAGATTATACTTTGAGGGAACTCCAGAACATCCAGCCCAAACACTGGCTTTATTTCCTTGTCTGGTAACCAAGGTTGAAGAGTACAGTGTGTGGCTTACATGCTCTGTGAGTACAACAGTAAAGCCTCGCTCCTCCTGCTATGGACAGGCTGGCAAGTTTCCACCTGCATTAAGGAGATCAGGCAATGTGTGAAGAAAACTGTTTCACCACCATGTTTGAATGATAAGCATTGCTATGTACTGTTAAAAGTATTCACCAATACTATCCTACTTTTCCCTCTGACCTCTGAAATAGGCAACTGTTGAAGGAGGAGAGCATAAATATCCAATGTTTGCTGTTACACAACTCATCAGAGAGGAGAATGTTTTCAAGGCTGGTAAAGGCCTAAAAAACAGATTACCATTTTTTTTCTATATTCAATTTCAAAATTCCATAATAAAAACCTCCAGAATAATTCAATAGTACATCAACAAAGAAAGATGCTTTCATTAAAGCATATCACTCTTCTTTGGTCACAATTCATCCCTTATTAGTCATAATCATTATCTCATATTACCCACGGAACCATGCAACTTTATAACTGCGCTTTATACAAAATAACAGGATAATTGTGTACTTAAAAAACCCCTATGATCCTGTAGTGCAACTGGTATCAAAAGGATGATAAGGAAAAGAAAAGCAGCTATGACTGTTTTACCCTGGAAGAATACTAGAAACTGTGGAATTTATGGAATTTAACAGTTACAATCTATTCATTCTCTCTCTCTCATTTTCTTTTTTTAAATCCAATCACATGTAAAAAGAAATTTCAATTTCATTCAGGCACATTGTAGAGTGTAGAGTATTTGGTGTCCTGGAACGGTAACTTAGAAGAAACCTCGAATTTTATTTTTTTTTTCTTGAGAGATATCCTTTTCACAAAGAAGATGATTAAACCTATTGTTTTATCAGTTCAAAGGAGTTTTTTTAAGTATTAAAGGATTTGGAAAAACTAGTCTGAGTTTTGAACACGCTCAAAAAAATTGGTGTGCTTGTTTCCAAAGCATGAGTTATAAGGGAGGATAGAGGGACATGCCTTTTAATTAGATTCATGTTTTGTCTTTAAAAAAGAGTGGAATCTTTGTTAAAAACCCTAATAACTAAAATTGTCTTAAGTGTTTCATTTGCATCAGTATTTTGCTACTGCTGTTGTTTTTAATAAAAGGACAATGCTCCTTCTAGATATTCTTCACAGAAAGCCTGTTGTACTTTGTGTTGTTTGATTTTGCAATTTGATTTTAAAAAAAAGTCACATAAACTACTGAAAAATCAAGATTTCAAATAATATAGCACTCCATAAAGTACATGAAAAAGGCAAATATAACATCATATAGAAGATGAGCATCAGATTTAACCCTATTTCTCACTGCAAGTAAGTAGAAAAACACACGTGAAATTCCTATAAATCTTTCAGGTACTCACAGAACATTCATTGCTATGGTATCAAAATTCATGTTATGTAGCAAATTTCAGATATTAAAAATAATAGAAATACCACATTAAAACTTATCAAGCTTTCAACCAAAAGGTGTAATGCCTAGATGTAATAAAATTACAGCACTGACTGAGTTTAAATCTTCTGTTTTCTCCTTCCAGCTCCTATTGGGAATGTGGGAGGAAAGGTAGATTACATTGTAGTAAAGTAAATTTAAGGGTAGGTTTAATACTTTTTACTGGCAGTGATCATGACTTCAGTAGACAGCTTGTAGTTTTAAAATCTGTCATTCAAAATCAGACAGATGAAAGTATATGAAGGGTAAGTAGAGTAATTAAAAAAGTAATTAAATTAAAATTAGTCCAAGGGACACAATNAAAAAAAAATCCAACCAAAAAAAAACACAATAAAAAAACCACCAAAACTGAAAACCACAAGCAGTCTTCTGTGAAAGAAAAAGCCTAATTTGAGATGGTAGGTTTCTTATTTTCACCAATAACTACATCAAACAAAGGACCAATTACACACAGAGAAACAAAGAATCTGAAGGCTGCACAATCCTTCATAAAAAAATTATTTGCTTTTAAAGCAAATCACTATGAATTAATGAAAACAATGAAATGTTCAACAATCCTGAACAAACTGAAGAGGAAGTGCATGCCAAAACCATAACAGCTGTAGGTTACCTCTGAGACTGGCTTCTACATGCAGGATATCTTGGGGAGGGAAGGAGAAATAGTGATGACATATGTGGAGTTTTATTTAATATATCCAAATAAAATCAATGAAGATCAATACTATCTACACCTGTATCTGTGACAGTACATGACAATTCTGGCAGAGTGAAATCTAAAACACACTGACTTTTCCCTCCAAGTAGAATTAACCCGCAATTCCTTAGATACTCTGGTGACAGGGAACTGTGTTTATAGTTTAGATAGCGACTATGATAAGCCAAACATTAATGACCACCTCTTTCCAGGCAAAACAAACCATTTTTATAAAAGAGTTTGTTTCTTCAAAGGTTTCTAACAGACAGCAATTGTAAATTTAAGATTTTAATCTCATCTTGTGGAATTTGTGCTCAAGTTCACTTTGTATATCCAGCCAAACTAAAGATTTTCCTGCCCTGTGACCTGAAAACATTTGATTCTCACAAAGATGCCAACATCTTTCTTTATAAATCAGAGTGCAAGTCACCAAAGTTAGCTGAAGACTTCCTAATAAGAAACACATCCATAAACAGTCCATATTATAGTTGTTCCTACCTAAGTTCATTTTTGCATGGGTGGCTTGTTTGGTTTTATTTCCTTTCATGTTTTACCTTAGCTCTTTATCATGCTTAAAACAGTTTTTCTGGCTTTTTAAACACATTGTCTTTTCAGAAGCTTATAGGAACATAAGAGCACTGCACTGCCTCTGAAAGGAATCCAATGAGCTCAGACTGTCACTTCCAATAGTGGCCAAAAGTAAGCGCCCAGGCAGTAACATAAGTGATCCCCAAGCATAACTTACTTATTTCTCAGCCTCCAGATATTTGACACAATCACTTAGTCATATGTGGTGATGGCTTCTGTGCATGGTATTCTCTCTCCATCTCCTAAAATCTCTCTGCAATTCTTTCAGTTCCCCTTACTATCCCAAATAAGTTTACAGCATCAGCATCACCATATCAGATGCTCTCCAATAAAACGTATGTTCTAATGTCAGGTTAATCAGTGTTTGTAATATCAGCTACATTAAAATCATGGCAATAGAAAAAGAAGAAACATACGTATTACAGGGTGGTTGGAATGCAGATATGAATCTAGTCTCTGAGTTGTGAGGTTTCTACAAGTTTCAGGATGAATAGGCAGTGGAAACAGACAGTAGTAATGAAAGAATGCCTGGCAATAATGGGCAAGAAACATTCAGCCTCAATCTGCTTTGCCTTTCAGCCATTCCATCTGCTGGCAGTTCTGTTATAACACCGTCCTTTTCTGAATTGGGTCCACCCAGAATGAGGACGACAGAAAATTGTAAACTGCATAAGATAGAAAACAAATTAACAACAAATAGAGCTTAATTATTTTTGTTGCTTATGGAACTAACTGTTTCAAATTCTAGATCTAATTGAACATTCCTATATCAGAGAAAGAAAAAACCCCACAACTATGCTGTTTCAGAGGTAAGAGGTAAGAGCAATATTCTAGTAGTGGGTGCATTTTCTGTGCATACAAGAAAAGGCATGCAATGGAGCTTAGAAAACATATTTTTATTCTTCTGCAAGAAAACATGTCACAAAGGGAAAACTCCATTGTTGTAAAGAGAATGGTCTATTTGTTACTATTTTCCTATCTACAGAGTTTTTATAGCCTGGATATTAGATATTGAGAGAGGTGAAGATCTGAGTCTACACCGAGCTCTGCCCAAAATTACATGTGCCCAAGGCAGAGTGGATGACTCGGAGAACGCTCTTCATCTTGTCACAGGAATCCTAGCAGTCTCCATCAGCTTAGCGAGAGCTGGAGGTCTTTAGGACCAGCTGGGGGTGTCAGATGGCAGAAATCTGCATTCATGTCTGGGAAGTTGTTGTCATCTATTTCTTCTACCTTAATAGTCCAAGGTTCTCAGAGCAAGTTAACTTTTTAAAAATCAGAAAACAATGACAACACAAAGAACATTTTAAAACTTATCTATATGGGACAATTGTTGTTTTGCACTGATGGTAAGCCTTCAACTGACCTTTTCAAGGTCTTGTGTACAACTTGCATAGTTGCGCATTCTGCAAGAAATTAAGTAATATGACACTGGCAGTGTTCAGGAAAACAAAGTTAATGAGGCAGTTGTGTTACTGCTTGCAGGACTGCCTCTTGGACCTCCCCAAATGCTACTGAATAGACATCTTACTACAGCTGCATCTTGTGTGTGCCCATAAATATGCAGAAATTGTTAGAGAAATACAAACAATACCAAATCCCCAGCTGGAATTCTGTTGCCTAACTCTTAAATTCGTGGGAATCTCCCTGATTTCAAAGAGCTGACATCTCCTTAAGGTAAAGAACCTTACCGATTAGCATCCTGAAGAATACCAAGATATAGAGCGAGGATATTTATTAAGGGGCAGGAAGCAATCTTGTGGTAAGAGTTGGGGAGGGGGGGGCGGGGATTACAAAGTGAAAGGCCATGAATAATATCTAATCATATTTTAGGTGCTCATCACAACAGTTCTTTGAATTAAGGAAATCAGAAATCAGTGCACACTCCAGTGTGAAAAGGAGGGGAAGTGGCTGCTGCTGAGCAGGTACCCACACACCAACTGAAGGTTAAATTTCTCTATTCAATACAGGGACAGAATCTGTCACCTTGTCCCCCTGTTAGCAATTGTTGTGAACAGGAAGCACAGCCGCTACCATGGATGGCAGAAACAACTTAAAGCTCTCGAGATCAACTGCTCGGTACTTGTATGGTATTTACAGGGGAATGCTGCCAAGACACTGACCTCAGACAAAGCCAAGAGTGTGTGAATCAGTGAGGTTCAGCATAATCCACTTGTGAAAATCTGATGGTGAGTCACTAGGCACAAATAGCTTCCTGCTCGTTCTGCAAACAAGGAAGAGGCAGGAAAAAGATGAATGAATGAATAAATGGTTTGTGTATTTCTTTTCTCTGAAATGCTGGCTCAGAAGGACACAGGCAGACAGAAAGCAGGAGCGGGTGCACATGGATATCACACATGGAAAAGGGTAAAGAAAAGGGTCTGAGAGAAAAGAAACAACCATAAGACACAGTTCCAGACAGAAAGAAGAATGTCTTCTTAAGAGAGTCTGTTTCTCAGACATATCTTCAGCTTAAGCATTTGGGCCTGAATGAACAATGTCATATCTTCTCCATTGCAGAGCTTTTAAAATCTTTCTTGCCTAAAAGACAATCCTAGAATAGTTTGGGCTGGATGGGACCTTTAGAGGTCATCTAGTCCAATCCCCCTACAGTGAGCAGGGACATCTTCAACTAGACCAAGTTGCCCTGTCCAACCCGATCTCGAACGTTTCCAGGGATAGGGCATCTCCCACATTTCTGGGCAACCTGTTCCAATGTTCCACCACCTTCATCATTAACAATAATAATAAAAAAATTCTTTTCCTTATATCTAATTTAAATTGACCCCCTTCAAGTTTAAAACCATTACCCCTTGTCCTGTCTCTATAGGCAGCGTTAAAATGTCCCTTTCCAGTTTTCTTGTAGGTGCCCTTTGAGTACTGAAAGGTCACAATAAGGTCTTCATCCTCATCTCTAGGCTGAACAACCCCAAATCTCTCAGTTCTTCTCTATAGGAGAAGTGCTCCAGCCCCTTCATCATCTTCATGGCCCTCCGCTGGACCCATTCTAAGTTTGTACTCTGAAGTCTAGAATGTCTATCTTCAATTATTACAACTATTCTGGATTTCCAGATAACAGTATTTAAATGACCTCACATATCATAAAAAGCTTTATGAAATTATGACTGGACAAAAAACTCCAGTTGTACATACCCATGTATCAACCACTAAAAAAATGTAGTCTGTGCTTCCTAAAGGCAAAAAAATCAGATGGTCTATAAAATCCTTTAAGGTTTGACTTTAAGGCATGAAAAGAACCTACCAGATATCCACATAAAAAGCCACCTTCAATGCCACATGAGAAAGTAAGTATTTTAAAGGACAATTTTTCCCTATCAAGAATTAAAAGGCAAAATTTCCCTTTCAGCTCATGCCAGGTAGAAAGCTGCAGCTGTACGATTTTCTATGAAATCTGCTAACATCTCACACGTACTAATTTTTCAGTTCACTGCTTGGCTAGAGATACCTAAACTAAATCTGGACATGTCATGTCCTCGGAGTCACCTGTTTATAATAAGAGAGTTTCAGGAAGAGATCTGCTTTCAAAGACAGCAGTGTCAGCAGGTGCTGTTGTAATTATGGTACCAGACTGACTTTTACCAGGAAGACGATACATTCATTGCTTCAACATACCATTCCTGCAAGGCCTTGAGAAAGTCTCTTAACCACTTCACACTCCATCTTTGAAGAGTATTCAGTTTATAGAAATTATATCACAATCCCAGTTTAATCAGGTTGCACCTGGATTCAGATTAATCAAAACTCCATAAAAGGGATTCCCATTTTTAAATATGTATCTTTCTTCTGAAAAAGATGAAAATTTAGAGTAATATTTTTAAATGTCTATTATTGCTTCTTGCTGTAAGCGTGTTGAGCAATTCTGAAGCACTTAAAATGCTTTGGCATGTAGTCAAAATTAGAATTCATTTCTGTCATTTTCCTTTTTCTGTTGTCAAAATGCAAGTTTTCTCTGGTTTGTCATTTTCTGGGAACGGCCAGTTTTACTAATCACACATATCTACGGAAAGCTCATTTGGCTATTTAGAATTCCCTTGTGCTCCATAAAAGGCAATTAAAATAAAACTTCATGTTAAGATGTCTTTATCTCATCAGATGCATGGATGATTCATTTCTGCTTTATTACTTTGATGTCCAACTGGAATAAACTTGGTTTAGGATAGCTGAAAAAAAAATGAAGAAAACAAACCAAAAAGGATGGGCAAATGAGGTACTCAAGGTACTCAATATTTTTATCTCAGAAATGCAGATGTCTGTTAGAGCTACAGGAAGTCTTTACATAAACATACAATCATCTTTAACTTCCATGTTTTGGTCAGAAATTCACAGGGAGAAGACCTCAGCTCCAGGAACAGAAAGCCATGAAAATACAAAACTACTCTGCTCCATTCCAGTGCAGTAACTTATAGTGCTTCCAGGTGCCTTTGCATAACTATGGTGATTAATATTGGAGGAGCTGAAGTCACAGTCAAGAACTGAAAGACTAAAACTGAGAGCAAAGTACTTATTTTTTCAGTCAAAACCAAAGTTTCTAAAATAGCTTCTTCAGTGAACCTGTGTCTGCCTATCAACACAGAGAGGTGGTCCAAGGCATGTAAATTCTCCAGATTTGCGCCAGTAGAAGAGATGTGACATTCCCAAATTATGTTTAAAAAACACTTATTAAAAAAAGAAGAATGACTCCCAACTGTCAAAGGAAAATAAAAACCTAAGGGCGTTTTCATTTGCAAAAATCCCACACACCAATAATGTTTGATGTACAGTTATCGGCAGTACACAACACAAAGTGTTCTGCCTTCTGAGCACAGGATAACAGATGATGCTTCTGTATTTTTACTGCTTAAAGCTGGATTTCATATCCAGATTAATTTTAAGCATTTCACTTTGTAGAAAGATTTTCTTCTTTTATTCCTGCCAGTTTTCTCCCATTTTCTATTACATTATGACTCTTTCTGCACAGATTTATGCCAGTAGACTTATCTCCATGCTGTGATATATCAGTATTAGTAATAGGAAAAGAATCTAAATTTTTCAGAATTTTTCTAATTACTCTATTGACAGGCATAAATGAAATTACACCACAATCACCAAAACATGTTCTTTGAATCTCTAACTATTCAATAATGAGGCACTGTCAATATCACATGAAACAGAAATTATTTTTTTCCTAGAAGTTACAGCCCAAAGTTGGAAAGGAGCGTTGCCCATTAGAAGAGATCTATAAATTACATTGTACTTCCTGTAAATCTTCAGGAGTGAATCTCAGGCAGGGAATGAGGAACAGATACCAAGTGACTTCCTTGAAAACACCTTACCAACTGTGGCAGAGGTAGGGATGCAAAGAGTTTCTTTTCTCATTATGGCACCTATTGCCTGGATTACAGCAACTGGTTTTTTTAAATTCTTCCATACTTAGTATTTTCTTATCACAGTACATGTTACTGAAGGATGGAGTAAACACAAGGCTAAATAAAACATACTGTCACAACACACCGTGCAGCTTACACATAAAGCAGACCCCCTCAGAATTACTATGATTAACTGTTACTGTACTGCTCAGAATTGGTACTCTTAGTTTTTAATTCAGAAGGAGAGTGCTATATGGTAAGAGCATAACAGGACTATTATTAGTGGAGGGATTGATAGGACAGAAAAGCCCTACATGTCACTTATGTCCAAACCAAGTCTTCAGATAAGTGCACTAGATACATGCTCTCCCTGTAGATAAGAGCCTACCTTGGACTTTCAACATGCATTTCATTCCAGGCTTACACTGGCCTTTGGGAATATGCACTGTGGTACTGGAGCAGCAGATTGTAGGGTGAGTCCCTGCTGTAGGTAACAGCAAGACACCTAGCACCTAAAAAACATCCAAAGAAGGTTCATTTGTTTTGTAGTGTCTCCCTCAGACTGATGAACCTGCCCACAGCCATACAGGAAATCCTGCCAGTCTTAGTCATCCCAGATCTGCAAGGCATTCCCATCATCATACCTGGCCACCCTGTCACCTCACTGCCTAGATAAGGAACTGCTCCGAAACCTTTGTCCTTGTCACTTAGAGAAAAGAGGACAATAGGTGCATGAAGAAAGAGGATGCATCTAGGGTAATATGTGGACCCAAAAGCTAAAAACTTCTCCCAGGCCCTAGAGCATAAGGCTATTATGTCTGTGCTACTAACAAATACTCACAGTAGGTCTACTTTGAAAGAAAAGTGGAGAAGCCACCAAACAGAGGGAGCAAAAGAAGCCACATAAGAAGCCTGAGTAGAGGGCTCAGGCTTAGCAATAGCCACATGGTGCCCCTGTGATACAGGAAAGGCCAGCTGGCCATACATATGGGATACTGCCATGAAATACATTTAGTAAAGCATATTGGTGCTCCATGTCTATAATGGGAAAAATAGAACCAACAAGCTGCAGACAAAAAGCAGCCAATTAGAAATAACTCAGAGAAGATACCAGTCTTAGAGACATAAACAAAGATAGCTTAAAAATATTTCCAAAGGAGAGACAAGCACACAAGGCTTATTGAAATAAAGGGTGCTCTTTCCCCCCCCGACATGTCACAATAGGTAAAAGCCCAAAAAGCACAGGTGATTAAATTAGCCACGTGCTAGAAAATTCCACCACTCAACAGAGAGCAGACAGGTCAGAACTGGAATGACTTCTTGACAGTGGCATTTCATTGTCAGTTAACAGCAACTGAAGCGTAACACAAGCACAGAGTGCTGCTGCAGAGAGGCTGCTCACGTGCTCTGACAACAAGGTGACTCTTACATTAGATGTCCTTTCTGAAGAAATGGTACGGATGTTCCCCATCTCCTCCCAAAACAAACTGTAACTTATTTTTTTAATATATAGCATTGCCTGTTAAATACACAGCTGGCAATCTATTTGGAAAACCTGGTTTTATTTAACTTTTGCTTGGCTTCACGTTAGATGTGCACATCATCTCAAAATGCACTTGCATTTGGTTATTTTACACTACCAGACCAGCTCAGTCTGTCAAATGTATTAGGGCCATGCCCACTCTGGGTTCGGTAACTGTGGAAGGTTTCAAACTGCTTCTTCTGCTCAGAGTGCAGCAAGGGATAGAAGAAAAGAGGCATAAGTCCAAAAAACCAAAAACCCAAAACAAAACAAAGATGTCCAGTAATTCCCAGCAGAATTGTCTTTATAATGACATTTTTCTTTCCTGATGTAGACATTTGTCTTTTAGGAACTTTGAGAAGATTCTGGAATCTGCAATTCACATAAGCCACAATCAACTACACCAACATAACACAGACTGGGGCAGGAAGCACATGACTTAATACACTAAGGCTGAGGAAATTTTTGAACTCTTACATTTTTCACTGGAAAGCATCCCTGTGTTCATATTTCTATGAAAAATGTTTCTCAAAAGATCAAGAACACAGACTTAAAAACAGGGAAATGAGAGAGCTGCCACACCAAGCCCAGAAAAAGGACTTCACTGAAGCTGGGCATCCCAACCAGCACCCTGCACCTCACTGCACAGAGGAAGGGGAGGAGGAGAAAGTGCATCCACCTACTCTTCTATCAAGTCAAAATGGAGACGTTTCACTTTTAGTTGCCTTCTTGGAACAAAACCACAATTTTTAAAGTGCTTTCTTAAAAACAGGATTATTAGTTTTCAACAAGCACTAGCAATAACCCCTTACAACATCAAGTGTCAGATCCATGCGTTTGAAAGCCATAGATCACATCAGACATCTGCCTTTAAATGGCAATTTGCGGATTCACTTCTGATCCACCATGCTTGATACTCACATCCTCCCTTAGTGGTTGCTCAACCCTTTTGTTTCTTCTCTGCACTTTCTTAAATTAACTTAAATTAATTGCCCATTAGATACAATAAGTGCTGAGGATAATACTGCAGCACATTTCAATTCCTTTCATAAATCAAGTGGAAGATGCTTGTTATATTTTCTTAAAGGATTCCTCTTATGCCTGTGGTATCACTTTACTCCACAATCAACCTACCAATTAATTTTCAAGTTTACACATGCTCTCTAAATAATCAAATACTGGTAAAAAGCATAAAGACACGTAGTTTCTGAACCAGTAAAAATTGAAATCTTCACTTCCAATTTTCAAAATACACAGGCATAAAAGAATTAATTTTCCTCTAGAACAGTTTTAAACAACCCATTAACTATAGATATACTTTTTAAAAATTAAAAAGTTTAAAAATTAAGTTTCCTGTACTACTGTGAATTTTAAAGAAACCTTGTTCTCTTTAAAAGTGCTTTCCAAATAAAGGCATTACCTCAAGACTCAGCAGTGGGTAAATGCAAGAATCAAAAGATAAAACTGTCAAACATTAAAAAAATCATTTAGTTTAAATATTAATTTAAAAGTAAACAAGTAAGAGAAAAAGAAAATTATGAAGCACAAGGCTCTCTGTTTTCTGTTTTACCTGCCTTAATGATTTAAGATTTCAAATAATTTTATAATCAAAATCATGTAATCACCTTGTGTAGAAAAGAGATCAGGAGAAACTCTGCACTTGTGGATCTGAAATGGGATTTCTGGTTCAATTTCCTCTGAGAAGAAAACACCTCATGGTTGTCAAAACCAGGCAATAAAGCAATATGCAGTAAGTGCACAGTAAGTAGGGACCCATAGGGGCTTTGCATTATAACCACACCACTGATCAGAAAAACACTAATGCATATGCACCCAGTGATGGATAAAAGGACTGAAATATTGAAGTACAACAAAATGATTTTTTCATTGAAAGACAAAAACTAAAGCCACGGAAGCAACGATAGGCGTCCTTTTGCTCTTTTAAACTGGTTTACCTAGAGTTAACCTAGACTTTACCTAGAGCTTCATTATTTAATTTCTTTTAGTTACATTTGGAGAAGAGCTAGATGCATGGGACGTTGTTTATTGCCTTCAAACTATAAACTGCTTCTCTGCGCAGGGGAGGAAAACTGCACAAAATCCTGCTGCATGACTGTATTTGTGCAACAGCGAACAGCCTGGGCCCACAAGAAAATCTCTCAATGACAAAAGTAATATCCAAGTCATTAGCAATTCAATTTTTATTTTATTCATATCAAATAATATAATTTCACATATATAACCTGGATAAAGGCAGTTTTTAGCATTTTACCTGTTATTAGATTTTATCAATATAGAATTATGTAAACAAGCAATCTGCCTACTATCAATGAAGCACAGCATCTAAAAATTACTATTGGTCAATCCACCTAAGCAGCCAGATTTCTAAGATACCTGGGCTCTTCAGAGCTCTCTCGATTCTCAGCAAAGTTGCTAGTTATTAAACATGTTTTTAATCCTACCAATTCTTTCAAGCCAACTTATTTTTCAAAGCCAAAATATTGTTCCTCGAGGGGAAAAAAAAATTAAAAGCAGAGTTGACAAAGTGAGGCTTAAGCAAGTCAGTCCCAAGGCTACTGGCTTTGAACACTCCCTTGGGGAAATAGTATCAAACATCAAAGTTGTGTGTGGATGAGTTTGTCCCATCCTTTGAACTTGTTTTTCCTTAACTTTATTACATCTTCTCAGCTTTGTCAACCTGCTATAATTGCTATTTCATGAAATTGATAATATTGCAACTAGTGCTCAGCTTAAAACTGTATTAACCAGAGGAAAGCACTATTCTGTAAATGTCCACACTTATATTTGTAACTTAACGACCTTTGTTCATTCTCTGACACTTAAAGGACTATCTTATTTTGGTGCACAGGTCTTCCAGAAGCTTTACAGTTTAAATTTCATAGAGAACGGGTTTATTTGAATACGTGAGGTAGATTCTTGGAAAATAAATTATTCCTCATTCTCCTGACACATAAGCAATTGTTGTTCTTCTACCACTCAGGACATGTGAAGATTTGTGAACCATCTTTGTCTGAACTGCGATTTGGAATAAAGGCTAGTTAGCAAACCTTTCAAAGTTGCTTTATTAATTCAAGCACAGTAAAGGCTAAACACTAAACAGTATTACTATACTTGACTATATCAAGAAGATGGAAAATATGCCACATGCTAACAAAGTCTAATACTTAACATTCTTTTAAAAATAAATGTTATTTTAAACACAGAAGAGCCTCTTAAAAGTAGTTATGTAGTAATAAAAAAGTACTGTTTCTTTACGCAAATTAACAGAAACATTACAAGCAATGTTTTTTCCTGTTTTTCCTTTTCCTCTCATTAAAACAATTTTACCACCATCCTATGATTCTTTAGTTGTCTCTCAGGTGGGCCTACAACACAGACCCTGCTATCCACCACATCACAGTAACTGAAGAACCTTTCACAAGAGAACTTCTCTTTCATTTCTCTGGTAAGTATTAATTACCATATAATAATAAAACCAAAAAGAAAGCCAACCAGAACTTTTTGACACTGAATAGCTTTAGAGTTCAGCTATCTCTAGGAAAATTTTATGTTGAAAAAGCACTCCCACACTGGCCCAGCTCTTGCTGCATTGATCAAGGGAAGCTCTATGTGATAACGGCAGCACTAAAGCTAAATTTAACTTCACTGGAACTGAACTCAAGAAGGTTAAGCTTATTAAAGTACATCCACTGGGCAATGCCAAGCCTGATTTTAAACACTACTTTCTCCTCATCAAGCAGAGTATTTCAGCAGCTTTAGACCTTCTAAAAATATATATTTGCATCCTCGGTAAATTAAAGTATTTCAAAAATTTTCCCTTCACCCTCCAAAAGAAATAAATTATGAAAAAACCCCATAAACTGCCCACAATGGTAGTCTGCGCAGGAATTGTTCTTCTCTGAAGAGGGATTATAATTTCATTCCAGAATGTAAGCCAATCCAATTTCCACAGGTCTTCCCATCCACATTGCCCTTACTCTTAATATGAACTTAAGTTCATCTGCTTTAATGAGTTATGACAAAAATATTTTTAACTTGCGTATAGATACCATCCATCATTACTCATTCTTTTTATACTCAGCCAAATAGCTTAATTGAGTGGTAAGCCAATCCAAAGGTAACAAGTTAAAGAAATTCTGCAGAAATACATATGGAAATGTCGTGCAGGCCAGCAGTAAAGTAGAAGGGTGTTATAAAAGATGCTGATCAGCAAGAGGTTTGGGCACAAAAACATTTTCTCCTGCTAACGATATAATTCAAATTACCCAGCTGCATCAAAGAGAGGCATAAGTTACTATCTAAAGTGATGAAGATATTGAAACTGTAATAGACTTGCATTTATGAGCAGAACCATTAGATAATGCTATATGCCATAAATTACTGTGCCCATAATACAGCATTTGGAAAGACAGACTTGTGATCTGCCACCAATTTTATGGCTTGGCTTAAGCTATTAAGGTCTTCCCCATGTATCTTCCCAGGAGATGAACACCAAGTATTGTTACTAGGCTGCCTCACACAGAGCACAAAGTTATCAACATCTCTTCAAGACAACCTTTAGGATGAAGAATTCTTTGGTATGATCATGGGTGTGATATTACATCTCTATTACTTTTAGGAAAAACTTTATTTTGCTTCAAGTCTCTCTTTTACTTCTGGTTGCTGTAGAATACATGGCTCTTGGTCACTCCTCAGTACATCAGACACCTAAAGTATCTTTTTGCTAACATTTCCACCTACCCTATGATTGTGCACCACATTCAGAAGGTGACCTTTGCCCACTACAATGCTGTCATAGAAATGATCAGCAGATTTCCTCTGCTTCTCCAAAGAGGCGGTCCCTGAATAACTTTGGACCACAACAGAGAAGGAAATTCTGAGAAAAAGCATTCTCTGACCCTGCAATTTCACAGTACATGACACCTAATCACAATTCTTCCGTGATAAGACAACCTACACTTTCTCAGCCACATACCAATTGCAAGGGTCCATGACCTGGTAATTACCACACACAGTATGCCACTTTATGGCATTAACGCATGGTTTAGTTAAGCGTTAATCTTTTCCACTACTTTAACAGCAGATTATCAGGTAGGTAAGTCTTCAGTTGCACCACCACATCAAATCCTGCCAGTTGGAACTGTCTAGAGACTTTCCTAAATGTTAAGGCCTAAAATGAAATGCAAATTTTGAGACGGGGAAAAATGGGCAAATCTGATTAAACCTAATTCATGAATAATAATCTTGAAATAATTTATTTTGCATCTGTACAGAAAGATTTATAGCTATAGCAAGTTACTGAAACATGAAAACAAATATAGAACTGAAAAGGAAAAAAAAACCCTCAACTTTTTAGCCTTCTTCTTGAAGGAAGTTGGCCCAAAGCCACATAAAACATAAGTTATGTTTTCACAGTGCTGTGGATCTTCTTGAGGAGGACAGGTCTAGTCTTTGGTCTCTTTGCTCAGGTTCTAGATCATAAAACCAGAATTAACACAATACATTAAAAATTCCATACAATGTTAAAAATACTGTAGCTTTAGCCAGTCAATTATTAATAACGTATTTCCCAAAATATGTAGCATGTAGAAATATATATTTGACTTTCTCTTGTTATGTCCATCAGGTGAAGAAAACTCACCTGACTCACAGCTGCTCGGTTTCTTATACTGGTCAAAGAAATACATTTTAAAGCAGGATTTAAAGTAGATAGCAAGAAACATGAAAGAAGAAAACCAGGAAAGGTGTAATTACTAAGGTGTCTTTATTTTACTTTCAGGCATGCAATACTGTTGCATCTTTCAAAAGCCCACTCATGTATATGTGCATGCTCTTAACAACATAAAAAATTCAGAGAACATAATTTTGAATGCTTAATTATTTCTCACAGAATGGTAACTAGAAAATATCTTGAACTGTACAGACATCCAAAGGTCTAAATTCACTGAAACTGCAATGAATCAAAAGTGCAAGGTCACTAATGTGAAGAAGGCAGTTTAGTTAATATCAGTGCAGCACTTCAATTAACACTGCTGAGAAGCAGCATTTAACTTAAGCAGAACACACATCTAACATGACTACACCACTTATTCAAAGTTAACTCAATTATTTTCACTTGGAAGAACATTTTACAGGAGTGCTGCAGAAAAGTCATGTCTCAGGGAGGACCATAGCAATAGTAATTTTACTACCTGCCTTTGAGAAAGTCAGGTGTCACTTGCTATAACTATGTTCTAAGCAGGTATTATAAATTACTTTTTTCTTTAGTCCTGATGTTTAAGACACACTCAAGGCAACAGATATCCAGAATAAATAGAAACATAAGAAAACTACCATTTGCTGTCACTTTACAAAACCAAGGGACCCATTTGCAATGAATACCGGTCTATTCTGATGTACATAAACTGTGAGAATGAAATTCAGCCAGCAGTAACTCCTTCTGGAGACCTTGCTGTGGTTTGAAGAATTTTAGGACTAAAATGATATTTTGCCACTGCTTTAGGATAGTATTAACCATTGATCCCAGAGGGATCAGGCAAATGGTGCTTTCAGAAGTATGGGCTCAGTGCCAAACACTAATCTTCATTTATCACTTCTCTCTTCTGTTTTATGTAAAAGTTGCTTTCCATATACAAAAAAATCAGACTTTTTGAGTCACTAGAGCTATCTGCCATAAAGGATCCAGTTCCATGAAATCAGAACTGTGTGTTGATTTCCCATCACTTTTTTGATATTTCTAAGGAACCAGGAGCAAGAAGCTAGAAATGGCTTTTTTTTTGGTTTTTTTTAATTTCTTGTTGTCATTATTCCCTATTGCATAATAAAATTATGTGCTTTTCTTTTTTCCAAACTTTGCCTTTTTCTATCTGAAGAAAGGCACCGCTCCTGAGACTTACAGGTTCTCGTCAGACTCCTGCCTTCAAAGTGGCCAAGTTCTCTCAACCCAAGTATTTAAAACAAGACGATTAGCCTCAGTCATTTTTCACTTTCAAAAGATATTTGTTGGCTTTTTTTAGAAAATTTCTAACCAGCTTTAAACAGTGCCTATTTCTATACAGTGGGCTTCTCAGAAATTATACTTCAGCATGATCTCAGGTGTTAAATAATAAAATTATAGAATTAAATAATACATCAAAGCCAGAAAGATGAAAGGCAAAGAAGAAATGTGTCTTCAAGTCATATGTGGAAAGAAATTTTGCTAAGAAATTGAATTCATGAAGATTACATATAAAGGTAGATCAGAGTGGGAAGTTCAATTTGCGCTGTGTATGCCTCTGCAAACAGAAATACAGAGAAGCACAAAACGAAAGCAGAGGGGGGAAAAGCTTCGTAACTCAAAACAAACCAAAAGAACTCAACTTAGCAGAAGCCAAAGTACTATTTTCAGGATTACTGTTTACACATTTGTACACCAAAGGAGAGGGCTGGCAACTACACTTTATGCATACTGGAACAGAAAGTTTTGAACTCTTGCAGGAAATGCTGCCAGGCCACCAGTTCCTTTCTCACTTCTCCAGCTCCCAGCAGAATACCAGGTAACTGATTTCAGGCCATCTCCCTGAGAGACAACACGTTTATGGGCACTGACTGGGTAGACATGGGACAGAGCTCATGGATATTAATTCAGCACACAGCACCACTTCTCACCAGTTTCCTTTCAAATAGCCCCTCAGTTACACAGCTGAGAGAGGTGTGCTAGCAAATTGCAATGAGGCAAGCCATTTTTTCCTAAAGAAAAGAAGGAAACATAGTAAAACAAAACCCAGTGAGAATCCTAACCATGAATTTGAAGCAAAAGTACCATACTGAGTTTGGAAATCATCTTTCCCAGAAATTTTTTGTCTTTCTTGCCATTTAAGACATTAAGATACAGGTAACTTGTACAAGAAAATAACAAAAACCTAGGCATAGGTGAGTATCATCTGAGTAAATTACATAACTTAGTTAAGTTTGGAGATAAACACAGATGAATCAGAAAAACTGCTTTCAAAAACGTATCTAGGAAAAAAACCCCACTTTTGCAAATTACGTAATTGATGCACAGTAAGACTGAAAATTATATCATATGTTTTACAGAGTGTATCACACAATAATTTATCTTTCCTCACACATATGCCTATTTGCAAATGAAGCTCTGCTAGATTTATGTGCTAAGATACTGACTGTAATCATAGAAGGGAAACAAAAAATAAATCAACCCCTTCTAGTATTGTGCCACCTCTTTCTGAAGTGCTCTAAGACATAGAACTATAAGAAAAAAGGCAAAAATAACTAGTCAAAATATTTCTATCCAGATTTGTATTTTTTGTGGTTTTTTGGAGGGTTGGGTTTGGGGGTTTTTTGTTTTGTTGTTGTTTTGGGTTTTTTGCATGGATATTTAGCAAGAATGTCTCCATTTTGACAATACTTTCTCCAACACAAGTTTCTCAGGTACTGTGTAAACTCCAATCTCTTTGGTGGCCAGAACAAAAGACACCTGCCAGAATTGTGATAATGCATACACATGCTCCCCCACATATCTCTCCTCTCTATGACTCTAGATTTATTCAAGAAGAAAAGATGTTTGTTTGCTGGAGGT
>VWZG01012838.1:180288-209497 GCA_013396735.1 Grallaria varia | reverse complement strand
AAGTTTCAACTTAACTCTTATTCAAACATGGAGTAGCTGTAAATTTAGTTAAATTTGACCAACTGTACAAGATGTGAAGCCCACAGAGAAAGAATAGAAAAATAGTTACATTTATATCCAACACCTAGAAAACAATAATGCTTGGTTGTATGTTCAAGTATTCCAAAGTTAAGCTTGATTCTGATGCTGTTGTATTCTACACATTAGAAAAACAATGCCTGAAAACCTTGTTGTTGGATTTCCAGATATATACAACGCTCAACAGCAGGTAAATTTGAAAATAGTAAAAAATAAACCCAGTTAAATTCTCAGATAAAACCAGCAAGAAATTTAATAGTTCTACATGATGTTAAATTAGCTCCAGGAATTCAGGACATTGGAGCAGCTGGTACAATAATGAGTGCATAATAATTATAATTAGTGACCCTCTTGGCACCCTGAAAACCCGAATTTTGGAGTCTAGGACTCCAAAATTAACAGATATTTACGCTTAGGTTCTCTATACACAAAGGAAGGGAACCATATTTCTTCTTTCCCTCACAATAAGAGGTATATTACTACAACTCTTTGGGAACACCCTACAGTACGGATTAAATTGATGAAACAGGAAAAGAAGGGGAGGGAAAAGGGCACAGTAGGAAAAGCCATAAGGATACACTGCTGTTGGTTCCTCACCTCCTGGGGCAGAGGGAACAGGGGAAGGCCATGGCACCCACACACTTGTCTCACCTTTGGGACATGGCCCTCACTCACGCACTTGCTCTTCCCAGATCATCCCCAGTTCCTGCCTGAGGGAGACGCCTCCAAAGTGGCTGAAGCTGAGGGGGTGCCGGTACGGGAGGGCAGCCAGGTCACGGCCCACTCCTCTCCACCAGGCTCTGCTTCCACACCAGGCACAGGCATCTCACCCTAAGCCAACAGGGCTGGGCTCCTCTGAAGGGCTCCCTGCGGGCCCGTGTTACCTGCACAGGCTCTGCAACCATTCATTCATGATTTTTGGTTTGTTTTTGTTTTGTTTTGTTTTTTAAGTAATATTGCTGTCAGTATGGAAAAGAAAAAAGGGAAAGATAAAAATCAAGGAAAAAAGGTAAGAAAGGGAGCAAGATAAAGCGTGTGGCCAATGGGATCATACTGTGAGGGGGGAAATAAAGCTGTCCAGGTGTTTTCCATTCAAGTACATGAGACTCTGCTTGGGATTTATTATTCAGACACACAAGACTTCAGCTCTTAAACAAAAGAGCTCATTTTGTGTTGGCTCTGCTGACTGTAAAAGGGACAGTCATATATTCCCCACAGTCTCTGTTACAACACTGAGGGAGAGCTACAAGAGACATACAGTCACCCGAACACACAGAGCAATGGAGGGGGGAATGCTGTCCAGTACACACAGCATTCAAAACAGTTGGGTTTCTTTCTTCCCCCATTCTCCCAGGAGCACCTGCAGGTCAGAGAAGTTTCTTCTGCACTGCTGGGCTGCACACCTCAGAGAAAAGCCCACATGCAGGCCAGGCCCTGTTCAGAGCACCAAAACCTCAGCTCCAAAACAGGAGTGGGCAGGAGAAGTGAAGGAGCAAATAGCCATGTCAGCCATCACAGCGGGAAAGGCAGGTGCTGCTGCACACACACAGCTTGCAGGAAGAGGGAGGCTGAGCCGATGGGGCAGGGCTGGAGCGGGGAATCCAAGGTGTCAGGCACCTGCCCTGCCATCTGCTGTCTGGTGCCATGGGCAGGAGACGGACCACTAACCACCTGCCATGCCCAACCCGCTTAGTAAACACATCTCAGGTGAGATCACTGCTCAGCACAGCTCTGTTCTGCTCCTGCAGGCACACCACTCAGCCAACTCCCAAATAGGTGATGGGTCAGTGTTTACAGATAGGCTCAGCCACAAGGGAGGTTTTTTTCAAGGAACTAGTGACTGCTACAGTCCAACAGACTCTGGTGTGAATAAAATGCCCAAACCTTTCAACTTTAGGTATTATTTCCCAGTTTCTAGCCCTTGAGACCAGGAACAACCAACATAGCATTAGGCAGAAGCTGGCATGTTGGTGTTTCTCTGACCTCATCCTTCCCACTGGGCTTTCCTTCTCTCTGAGTTGGACTCATCGTATTCTGGATATGCCTCTGGATGAAGGCAATTCCAGGAGATCAATGTATTTCTTCAGAGAAAACTACAAAATTTTTGTCAACAGTGAGATAAAAATAGTAATTTGTTAGTAACCTCTTTCTCATGAACAGGAAACTAATACACTTCCTCTAATTTTATATTGAGTATTTATGGAAAGTGCTGACCAGCAACTCAAAGATGTTTACAACACCAATCCTGTCTCTCTCTGTTGTACAGTATGTAAAGGACAGCTTGGTCTGTTTTATCCTGGGGAAAGAGCCCAGGACACAAATGATCCTCTACAACTTTGAACCAGAAAAAATCACCAGCTGCTACAGAGAGATAGACATACATCAGGTGCTGTGGTACAACTTCATCTTGTGCGCCCACGCCAACCAACGCCAGTGTCTGCCTTTATTCCAGAAAGAGTCTGTAAAGAATAACCAGGCTGCCTTCCCCACCTCCTTCAGTGTGGGTCAACACCACTCATATTGCAGGAGAATAAGGAATTATCACAGCAATCCTTCACTTTAAGCTTCTCAAAAACCACAGAAGCAGAGCTAAGACCAGAGGTGGCTGTTATACAGAGCACAAAAAGTCACCAGTATCACAAGATAACAGAAGGACCTAATAGCTGTGATCTCATGTAGTAGCCCAGCTCCACCACAGCCCTCAAAACACAGCTCAACAGCACTCATTAGGAATAATCTGTGGCGTTTCAATAAACTGATTTTAAAAGTGAATACTTCCCAGAGTGTTTCATAGTATCTCAATACATGTCGGTTTATCTGTATCCTTAACAATGAACATTCCCCCAGTAGTGTTACTACACAGGCATGAAAACTATAAAAAAATCATAAAGGTCTAGTATTCCCATTGCCAGGAGAAAACAGAACTGCTCTTGGTTGCACACATTGCCAACCTTTGGCAAAAAAAGTCAAACTTTCAAGAGACACTGTGACAAGAGGCAAATTACAGCTACAGACCAACATGCTACTACAGAGTAAATGAGATCCTGAACTTGCACCTTGCCAATGTCAAAGTACATTCTGTAGTACTTATAGTCACCATGTTTGTATAAACAGATGTTTTCCTTATTTTTCCCTAGGAGACAAGGCAAAGAGCTCTGGATTCTATTTCTCACCGAGACAAGCTAGCCTACTTTCTCAAACCCATACAAAAGCATTTAGGCTACACTGTCTCTTCAGCTTTTTTAGAGAAAGACAAAAGTACTACAGCTTTGTTGTATTTCCAAAAGTTTCAGCACAAAAGAAAAAAGGAACACAAATTTTGATCCTGCATTAAAGTTGTAATCCCAAATAAGCCAGTTTTTCTGCCACAGGAGCTTTGGCAACACCTTTCAGAAAAGAAAACTACTGAAAAGTCACTTCTTAAAAATATAAAAGTCAATTAATTTTGAATACTTCTTTTTTTGGTTTTGGTTTGTTGGTTTTTCCCTATGCTTACTTGCCAGTAATTTTCATCCATTTATCACAAAACTCTCTTTGGGACAGGACTCCCTATCTGGACATGGACCTAAACCCTCCAGAAGGAAGAGGGATTGTTGCCCCCACTATCACATAAAAGTCTTAAATTTTCCATAAACCTATTTGTGCTAAATGCTCAGGACAATGAACAGCTGAAACACAGAATTACAAACTTATCATGCCTACATAGCCTTGTTTCTCTTCAGTGGAGTGTGCTGTGCAGCTCCAAGAGCACAGGGAGACAGCAGATTTCTAACACATCCATTTCATAACCACTAACAAGCTTTTCCTTCCCTCCCTGAAAGCCCAAAGGCTGGCCTTAAATAGGCTCTGAGAATGAGAGTACAGCATCTGTGGCTGGTGCTGCTGCAGCACACATGTGAGGATTTCTTCCAGTGAAGGACCAAAGCAACCCTCCCTGCTGCGTTCCCCTTTTCTCCTTGCACAATCTTGTATTTGAGGGGTTTGGCATTAAATGAGCCCCATTTGAGCGCTTATCTCAATTTCCACTACCAGTCAAACAGGATCACCAAACCCAGTGATTTACAGAAACTCAAGTAAAGAGTAAAGGTTTCAACTAAATAATTCTTCCAAAATCAGACAACCAACGCTATTTCAGATCTCAACTGTCAATCCTCGTTTAAGCGAAACAAGAACATGGAACAGGAGTAAAAGCTGTAACAAATACTCAAGACTAGTTTGGTAGAGCAAAATCACCCATACATGTCACAGATCACTTATACAGCTTTTTCGAGTGTCAAGGATTTACTTTTATCACGAGAGTGACCACACATACTTTGTTTAAACAGTCAATTACCACAAAGTCATTGCTGTGAATACAAAGCAACCTCCTTCATTAGTCATGCAGATGGTTTTAAAGTGGTCTTCATTGTGAAGCTGAGTTTTTAAAGGCCCTTAAAAATGCGTGCCTTGTCACTTACTCAAATACATAAGAAAACATAACCCAGAAGTAAGATCAACTAAAACTGTGAGCCCTAAAATGAACAGCAAGTTTCCTATTGGCCACAGTTGGAACCACTTATCTTACCTGCTATAGCATGAAGGAAAGAAGGCTATTACTGGAAACAGGAATAACAGAAAAACAGTTTTAACAGGATGGAAAGCCATACCTTAGAGCTTAATTTTAAGATCTTATTATTAACTTTGTGTTTTCTGCCCTTCTTTGTCTCTACTTTTACAATACCAGAGGAAAGACTCCTGTGCTGTATTAGATTAAAGTACTGAGTTGGGAACAATCATTCCCAAATTGTAGTTCCAGCTCCAATACTCCCATACTGCAGCAGGGCAATTCAATTAACCTTCCTCTGTATTTGCTTACCTTCCTGTTTAATGGGGATAACATCTCCAGAAAAGGGCTCTATAAAGCTTAATCTTTATAAAGCTCCTAAGATGTAATGGAAATATGCCATACAAAATAAAACATACAGAAATAAAAAGTGCATCAAGAAGACACTGTATACTAGACCTAGTTGGGAAAAACTCCAATAAAATGATTATCCACTAGAGAATGCTGCTTTACTGAAATCAAAATGCTTCACCAAATTCACATTCATTGTGCTGGCATTTAAAATCAAAAGATTTTTTGACAGTTTTTGAAGCACGTGTGTGGGTTCTTTTGTAATTGGAATAATAAAAAAATAATAAAAACCCCATAAAAACCAGCCAAAAACCTCCCACATTTTAAAGTGTTCCATACAATGGCATTTATTTTCAATAATTTTACTTAAGACTGCTGATATGCACTACATACTTTGGAAACTTTATGTTGAAAACTTTAAATTGTGCTTTAAAACATTTTATTCTTTTCCACATTGACATTTGAATGAAGTTTTTTGTAATCTGAATACACTATATNTAGCTCTGTAACACTATAAGTTTTGTTTTCGTTGAACATATACAAGAAAAAAACACCTTGGAAAAACAACTACTATTGCAAGTTTTAATGATTTTTTTCCCCTCCCTCAGTTAATTTTTTCTACAGTTACAAACTGAACTGGGGGCAATGGAGGACTGACAGTGAAGGCCTAAGAAGTCCTTAGCAAGTTATACAGTTATTACCTCAGACTTCTGCAACCCATCATATTTTTTTACTGAAATAAGCATGATTATTGTACCCTGAAGCACAGTTAAAAATGTCATGATATATTGGTTTGCAGTAGTTCTTCCACAGGGGATACCTGTTTTAAGCAAGATGATTAAGCCAATCTTTTTTTCCTGTCACGTAGGAAAAGATTTCTATGCTCTGCTCTGTGAGGTAGTTAGGTTAAAAATTCAGGTATGCATGTTGAAAGCAGCAGTGTTCATTTATCCTGCCTAGTCCCTGAGCCCCTATGGGATTTAGGTTTTCACAGGCAAAGATCCTTAAACCATCCAACCTCTGATTCCATACAGGCTTTTGTTGTCCAACAATTTCAAAGCAACAACAGCCTCATGTCTTAACTCCTCACAGACCTTCAAAATATTCACTAAAGTGAGCCCTCCCACTACCTTACAGGCACTTACACGTTTCTTTTAATTAACTTTAAAAGCAAATGTGGGAGAAGAGAGGTGGTATGGTGATAACCCCATTCACTGCCCCTCAAGCGATAGCTGTCTGACTAGAGAAATTGCTTGAAAATCCATTAGGGTCCCTCAGGCAAGAATGAGTACCAAGGTTTCCCCTTCTCCCATCGGTAAGCACTCTGGGGTTCCATCAAATTCTTACTACTCTTGATTACAGAAGTTTTACTCTCAACATTTCAACAGCTGCTGCTTCAATTACAGTGTAAATTGGAAAGGTTTTGGGGTTTTTAATTTTAGCTTCAAAGTTTGAAGAATGCAAAAAGCCCCAAACATTACTTATAACACAGAGAACTACCCATCTATTTCCAACAACCTAAACTGCTGCATGTAAACACATCAGATTCATCAAGAAAAGACAGTCAAATCCTTTTTACTGAAAATATGAATTAGAGCTGGTTTGAATTAACTTTGTGGAATCACCTGCATACACACACCTGTCTACAGTTTTAAAATATATTTATTCTAAAAAGAAACATTTTAAGCTATACAGAAATAAATTTCAAATATTAGAAAATTTTAGTCTTAAAGAAGAATTTCTTCACAGAGGCACACCATTCCAACTATTTAAATCAAGTACACAAAGATTCATTTTCTAATTATTCAAGATCAGTGACTCAGGGCATCAACACACTCTGCGGGGTAGAAACACCCTGTGACACAGTTGAAAAAAAATTATTTGCAGTCAGATGTGTTTGGACAGTGATTTAAGAGACCTCTGACATAAGTTTGCCTTCCTGTGACTTACGCAGATGCTGCACGTCAGGTAACCCACAGTCATCAACCACACTAATGCTTTCAGTTCCTTGTAAATTCAAGTTAAATCATAGAGCTCAGATGAACTACAGTAACCCCTTAAGGCACAGTATTGGGGTCAAATGCTTGGGTCACACAAAGAAAGACTAGCAAGACCTATTTTATAAACACCAAATTGCGTGTTTAATCAACATTGTTATTCTGTCATCTGCTCAGTCAGATCAGAAGAGGAAAATAAAGCTCCTCACTCTAACCAGGAAGTATTTAGGGAGATATAATCACCAACACTAATGAATTAATCCATAGCCTTCAATATATTTTTAAAATCAATATTAAATACAAATCATGTCTTTAACACAAAAATCAAGAGGTTGTTGATAGCTTGGCATTTCCCCCCCAAAAAAATAAACATCCTAATAGACCTTGTTAATGTATTTCTTGGGAACGAAGATATATGTTCTAACAAACACCAATTGATGAATATCAGGCCTCTCATAAGGCATCCAGAAACACACACTCAGGGGTCTTTCTGTTAAGCAACTGTTTAATTTTGTGATTCTGTGGAAAGGAGGACATGCACACAGGTTAAACAGCTATGAACCTTCCCAGAAGCCCCAACACTTACCATGCACAAACTGAGGTCAAAACATTTTATTTCCCTTTCCTTTAACCAGGCTAAAATAAGATCCATGTTAAGAATTCTGCTTTATCATCGATAGCAAACAATAAATGTTTATCATAATACAAACATTTGGCTATTTTAATAAAATTCAGTTTCTACAATTGGAAGATCATTTTGAAATAACAGCTATTATTTAGTATAAATACAGATTTGAATCCCTCTTCACAAACTCAGTAAGAAGCCAAGAGAAAGCCACACTGAATTACCATTTTTGCCTCTTGCTGAATGACACAGATCAACTGCAGAATTCTCTCGCGGCAAGCACTTCAGGGCAGAGAGCATCACAAATTCCTACCCTCTTGGCCGGCTGCAGTCTTTGAGACATCTTTGCTATTGCTTTGGTTTGGCCTTTTTTAGAAAACAAATAGCAAGTGTGAACTCTTTTCCTCATATCCTAGGTAACCTAGTGTGAAATTTCAAAACCTAAGTAGTAATGAAATTGACTGAACCTCATTTTTCCATTGACTCCTGCCAGTGGTTTTCAGTACGCAGCCAGTACCATACCTGCTATTTATCAAACACATATAATTAATTACTTAACCCGAAAGAGGAAAAGTTAAGGTGGTCTGTCCACCAGAGTCAAAACCAGTGATATTTCTCTTAATTGGTAATTTTGCTGACACCTGAAGGAGAGCAGAAGAAACTTGCAGTTTGCCCCTCACCCTTTTTCCCAGGAACACAAACATGAATTTGTGAATGTCTGACAATATGACAAAGCTTCCAGCTCTCCAGTACGAGTGTTATCAGTTTGACATAACAGGCATTTCTGCAATTCACAATGGAGCTGTACACCAGCCTTCACCAGAGAGTCAATTGTTTATAACTGCAATTGTATTCATAGCTTCGTGACTGACATACAAAAGTCTCAGATTGTACTTTTACTAAGTGCTGCCAGAAATAGTGTCAAGATGGACCTCCTGAGATAGAACTGCGTGGAGCTATCAAACACACACAAGACCACCAAACTCAGGAAGTAGGGAGAGTCTAGACATTGATGCTACTGACAACCCAAACTCCAAACAGCCTCACCACAGCAGCACAATAGGGACCAACTTTAGAAAAACCTCAGGTCAAAAAAACCTTATCTGCAACCTTTCCTGACCAGAGAGCCCTCCTGAAGCCCTCCACATCTACCTCTACAGTGAAGCTGAAGATATTTTATATTTTCTGTTTGGCTACCCTTTCACCCCCCAGGTCCCATCTTAACGTCTAAGCCTTCCGGCTTTTGAAACTACCCACTGTCACCATTATGTGCATAACATTTGTAGCTATGAAGGTTTAACTGATGCAATCTTCAGTCACAGTATATTTACTGTTTTATTTTTTTCTTTGGTGCAATATCCTTGTGTTCAATCATTTCTGTTTTGTTCCTTTTTAAATTTACATTTATATAAAACATCTCTACTTACATAATCAAATGTCACCAGGAAACAGAGGAAGGACTAAGAAGGCTGCTGATGTCCTCTGCAGCATTAACGGCTGTATATACTCACTTTTGTAGCCTTCACATGTTTTCAGCCATCAAAGATACTGATTTCAATTTAGCTTCTATAGCACTTAACTTTTATTCACTGGACTGATTTTTTCTGGTTCAACTGTTTCAGCTTTGGCTATCAAAAAAAAGTCATGTTTTAGTGTCAAATATATAACCAACATCCATGTTCCGTCATGTTCAAGGAAATTATTCTAACTAGGGGATGTAGTAGTTTATTAAACAAATCATTTTGCAGGATATGTGTACTTATGTTTCTTTTTTTAGGTACGTTATGTTCTTTTCTGCTCAGTTTAGTGAGAAGCATAACCATTCTACAAAGCCAGTCTCTCTGTCCAAAGTGAAAATGCTTATTGCCAGTATGCAGACCTCTCTGTCTCACACTTCATTCTGCTCCTATCAGGCAAACAGTTTGCATTTTGGACACATCTCTGAAGACTTTTTCCTTTGCTTGCTTCGGTTTGTTTCTTTAGGTTAGATGCTATGCATATCTTGCATTGAAAGTTGGACAATGCCATTATGTCAGAAATGTATTACTGTTGACAAAAATCTAGAATATTCTTAGGGTATTTTTCTGCCCCAAATGGAAACTTGTATTTTTTTTTTTTTCAGAATGGTTTTCAGACACCATTGTGTTCAAGTGACATTACAGAGGCAATACTTGCATGCTTTGCAATCCCATTTTTTATCAGTCTCTGATATGCAAATAAAATTGAGCAGATCTTTGAGTTTTCACCTGAAGCTAATAGCAGAAATATTTCAAGTGCTATATTACTCATATTTCTGTCACAAACTGACATCTGATTTATTGTTCTTTTCCTAATTACAAGCCAGCAAAGTCACTGGCTTAACAAAACACATATAGGCACCACCTTCCAGCAAATCTTCCCTTTCAGTAATTCTACTTGTCTTAACACAGCAGCATATGGCAGAAAGCACTAAGGCAACAAGAAGTAAAAATATTTTTAAAAAAAAAAAACTAATTTTTTTTAACTAAAATCCCTTACTGATCTGTTTATAAATAGAGCACCCTATTTTTTCAGTACTTCATTATTATTATTAAATCTTTAATACGGCAAGTAGCATGAAGGGGAGCAGGGAGACAGGCTCAAAAAGTTCTAATAACAAAATGCATAATGCCGAGGGTCAGGAGTACTGCTTATGCTATTACAGTTTTCATAATAAATGACCATTCTACAATGTCCCTTTCATGGAGTGGATCAGGCAGATACGAACACATGATCTTGTAGACCTCTGCCTCCC
This sequence comes from Grallaria varia, assembly GCA_013396735.1. Taxonomy (NCBI): domain Eukaryota; kingdom Metazoa; phylum Chordata; class Aves; order Passeriformes; family Formicariidae; genus Grallaria; species Grallaria varia. Next base: position 199,130 of record VWZG01012838.1, on the reverse strand, counting down.
ACGGCAATGGTGAAGTTATAAGATGAATATAAAACACAGCTGGCTGCACAGTCCTGAAGAAGCTCATAGCTAACTGCTAGCCTAGGATTTACTGTTTTTCCTTAAGACATCCTTCCTGCCCACACTCCTCTGTGCCACCAGTTGCAACACTGTATTGCCACAAGACAATGGTGGGTTCAATACTGTAGTTCCTGAGTTACTCATCTCTGAAGCAAAACTGTGCCCTACTAAGGAAGGCAAGATGTTAAGATACCACTGATGATGTATTTTGCACATTCATGTCAAAAGTTTTATGAGATCAAAGCATGCTGAACAGCTGAGATTTGACACCTGTTTCAAACACTCACTAAAATGATTGAGTGTAGCATCAGTTAAATATATACAAATGCCTGTTAATTACATCAACATTAAAAAGGAGACGAGAGGTTTTGGTCAACAGGGACTGTGAACTGCCCAGCATAACCAACCCCAGGTTGCAGAAGAGAGACAAGAGCACCCAGTTTTCTGGCTCGCAGCCCATCCCACGTTCCATTTACTAAAAGCTTTTATGCAAAGAAGGAAGGAGTGAGTTGCCTTTTTTTTTTCCCCCCCTTTTTTTTTAAATTACAGTGTATCAACACAGATAAATGACACTTAGCATAACAATCAGGCCAAAAATATTTTGGTTTTTTGTTTGTTTGTTTTTTGGTGATTTTTTTTTTTTTAACTGTCTACAGAGTGAGAAAGAAATGGCAGAAAGAAAGAGCTGCAGGAGTGCAACAAAACAGGGGGGAAAGGGGTTGATAGACCTGCAATGGCACCGTAGACCTAAAGATTCTGAAGCCTCAAATACTTAGGAGACTTGCAGCTATAGAACCCAGCTATCTGTAGTAGAATTTCACTGAAGAAGCAAATATTTGAGAGGTTGGAGCATCCTGCTGTTGAAAGCACCTTCACAGAAGTCAAGTGGAAACATTTAGTTTGAGAGTTGTTTTTCTTAGGAACAACAAAGCATTCTTGTGAGACAATTCTGAGATTTTGATGATTTGCCTGACTACCAAACAAATCCATGAACAAGCATTCCACCATGCAAAAGAACTTAAAGAAATTCATGGCGCAGACAGTCAGACAGCTGGATAAAAACCACCCAAAAGGCCTAAGACAGAGATCAGCAGGTAATGATTTAACTGTTGAACAGAAAACAATGCAAAAATTGGTTCTTCATCCACACACATGTGCTGACCTCAGGGAACACACTGCATGCAAGGTAGACGAGGGAAAAAAAAAAAAAGAATTAAAAATTTCAAAATCCCATGGAAGACTGCTTTCAATAAATATACAATACCATTTCCTGAACTAAAAACAAAAACCCTCACAGAGATTAATAGCGTAGTGATTGAAAAAACCATGAGGTGCACACAAGCACACAGTCCCTTTATCTTTCTTTGTTCCACATGGTAAAAGAGCATAAAAAGAAAAGTACTAAAAGTACTAATAATACTACCATATGATCAGTGCTGAAAATTAACAGCCTCAATCATCTTTTTTTTTATTGTTACAGGATTTCTAGTGTAGTGCCATATTCAAAACAGCTATTGAATTAGCTTTACCTGAATTAATTTTCTATTCCTTATTTTTTAAAAAAAATTACTAGAATGACATAATGGAGACAAAGCTGACAGACAGCTGCATTTTGATATTTTCTTTTCAATTGTCCAGGGCCCACTCATCTATTCAGAGATATTGAATGGGAACTGATGAACAAAGAGAAAACAGAGGTTTTCTTCAAGAACACCACCTGTCTCATCAGACAAATTGTAAGGAAATGGGCAATCCCACCTTTTCATGGTTGAATGAAGTGTTCCTGGCAGCATTTGTGCAGTGGGGAAAAAGAGGCATCATTTGTGGATACAGACCAAAACAGATACCTCTCTGCTCTGCTGCGCCCTTTCAGGGTTGATGTGATGAGGAGAAGCAGCAGTAGTGGTTTGGGAAGTTTTAACCAAGAAAAACAACCAAAACTTCCACACAACTACAACCAATAACTAACATTATCGAAAGATTCTTTAGGCAAGTATTTTACTACTGGGGTAGTAGCAGAAAACTGAAACATCAGCATTTTTAATCAACTCATGCATTTTTTACAATATTTTTGTGGTCTTTAAGCACAGGGGACCTTTCTTGACTGAATCTTCTTTAAGTGAGTAGAAACTATTAACACATAAATTAATCACAGCTTTGTGGAAGTAAACTTTAAATTAAACATCATCTGGTTATTAGTGCAAAGTCAAAGAATTATTCACTTATTGTTCTCCAGACCATCTAGCACACTGAGGCTAATGTGTCACTGTCTTCAATTCTTCTGAACCATGGCAATAAACTCAGGTCTTCATTAGGTCTTCCTTTGTTTTATCCTTAGATGAGAAACCAAATGTTAGGAAGAGCTATTTCTGCTACACAATTTGTTAAAGCAGGAGCAAGGACACACACAGATATGGTATTATGCATTTTATTAGTTTTATGTTTTATTTTAAAAAATAATTGTAAACAGAACTTTCCACATTTCTGTGAAAATAGCTGAAGTTTGAGCTTCAAAATACACTAAGTGGACTATAAGAGTGTAATTTCCACAAGCAGATATTAGAGGAAATACTGAGTAGTTTCCTTTAATAAACAGTACTCAAGCGTAATATCACTTTTTAGAAACATCTCAATACATAGACTATGCAAAGGCAAAAAATGACAATTTTTACCCTTTTTGAAGTAGTTTTTTTTAATTAAAAAAAAGCTCAAAGTGAAGGATTTTTATATCATTTTCATGACATAAAACCAAGGCAAAAGAAAGACTTAAAATGAATCAAAGTTTTCTAGAAGAGTATCTACATTTTTCCCTTTTATTTTGTGATAAAAATAGCAATTGTTCCCGCAGATGTATTAAATCGTGTCACGAGAACATAATCAAAAAGTGGTTTCTGATCTGACAGAGATAAAGGAGGCACCAAAATAATGTATCCAGTAGAGAATCTAACCAATGCAACACAACTGAGCTACATTTTAACCAAAAACACCGGGTTAGTGAGGCAATCATACAATTCCTGCACAGACAAATTAATCATAGAATGATTTGAGTTGGAAGTGACCTTTCAAGGTTGTACATTCCAACCCTCCTGCAATGAACAGAGGTATCTTCAGCTAGACTGAATACTAGGTTGCTCAGAGCCCTGTCCAACATGACCTTGAGTATTTCCAGGGATGCAGCAGCATCAACCACCTCTCTGGGCAACCTGTTCCAGGGTTTCACCACCCTCATTCTAAAAAAAATTCTTCCTTATATCTAGTTTGAATCTAATATCTTCTGGTTTAAAAGCATTACCCCTTGTACTGTTGCAACAGTCATCAACAACCAAGTGTAAAGTATCAAGAACAGTCCTTTGAGGTATAAGAACATTTAATCAAACAAAGTTACAAAATATTATATCTATACACAAAGATTTTTTTCTGATCTCCTGTATGTTGCAAATCTCATTTCAATAGCTTAATCTGCTGTGTTTAGGCCTGCTAGTGCTAAGTTGCCAGAGAAAACCTGTCAGCACAGCACTGAAGGCGTGATGAAGTTCTGATGCTAAAATCTGGACCTTGCTCTCAATCATCCTGCATCTGACTGTAGCATTAGAGAGAAGAATGCCTTAATATTCATCCTTCTGTCCTCAAAATTCCTCTGTACCATTATTGTATTAACTTCCAATCTTTGACCTGGTCAGCAAACACAGCTCGGAAGTTTTCTTGTTTCTCCTTCCAGGGGCATTTCTCCTAACTCTTTGCTCATATGCTCTTTTCAATTTTTTCTTCCTCATTCCTTAACACTTATTTTCAGTACAAACAACAAAATTGTCTAGAGTCAGCCTCATCAACCTGAACCAGGTTTTTTTACACACATACGTATACATACAGGTATACAAATATTCCCATATACATATATCATCATCATGGCTAGGCTTCGTGAACGAAGATTTGTGAAGGGCTCTACCCACGCTTGCTGCAAGTGCGCTGATGGCTAAAAAGAGATAGGCAAGTCTTGTTGCAAAAGGCACAGCAGAAAGTCTCCATAGGGCGGTGTTGGTGAGTCATGGTTCTTTAATCAATGGTCCACTCTGGCCTCCAGTTGGAAGATATGGAGACACACCATCCATAATGCTGCTGCTTCCTTTGAGAATGCACGCAGAATCATATATATATATATGTATATATACATATCATGATTATCACAATCATTTTTTTCTACAGCACCACCTAGGGGTCAATGGCTCTTTTGAAGTCCAAGTGTTTCAGAGCAATTCCCAGCCCTATGACGGGGGTCTGTTTGACTTCCTCGATTTGAGAAATTGGCTGCCTCAGCTGTGCAACTCCTTTGATTCCACCATCATAGTTGTTTACTGCTTTGATAAAATGTGTAGACAGCATAATTGTCAATGATTTCATCTTTGTTTCCAAATCATTAACAAAAATGATTTTAAGCTCTGAAGAGACCGACAGGCTTCTTTTTGAAGAGCCACTTTTGAGATGGCAGCCTGTTCTTAATCCATTTAGCATATGTTTTATTGGTAATGTAGTTAGTGCAATAAAGTGATGAGCACATTCCCAACCTTCATTTTTTGCTTCTGGGACTGCTTACACATTTATATTAGCACTCACCAGAAATAATGCACAACCTGCGCTGGAAGCAAGGAACAGAAGCTGCTCTGTCTCTTCCCAACAAGCGCCAATGGACTACAAAAGCCGTACTGCTCCTGCTGCCTTCCAGTCTGTATACATAAGATACCTTGCACCAAAGGAATAGCTGTCAACATTTTGGCCAGTTACAGAGGACTGATCTTACATCATCTTCCCCTAGCAAGTGACAGGATCCTCAAACTCCTCGTACAGTTTCCCTTTGTGTGACCTTCCTTCCGTTCTTGGCTGCACAGCTTGGGCTGATGTCCCAGTGCCAGACCCAGCCAGCTCTTTTTAAGCCCTTACCAGGGCAGTCAGGAATCTGAGAGGCAACTGGGGCACCCTAAAGCTTTAGAATGCCTGAAGGAGTCAAGGGAAGAAATGCTCTCCAATTCACAGAGAAAGGCCAACAATCAAAAAGCTTCCTAATGCTTTTCTTTACAGTTCACATTCATTCACTGCAGACAACACTGGGGTTTTTATTCCTCCTGTCCCAAACCACTTAGTACTAGTGGGTATACAGCCTTCCACATGCTGTTTCACTTTTCCCTGTATTGCGGCAAAAATATTAGTGTCAAGACATTTTGTGACTATCACTGAACAAGCAAGGTATAAATTTCTATAGACAGAGATTCCTGATTTCTTTAGGTGCTCATTTCTTCTGTTGCATACAGTCTTTTTCTAAAGACTAAAAACAGCAGAATAAAGCAGAATTATTCAAAAGCAAAATTAAAATACATTGGAGGATGGAGGGAATAGGGGTCTGCACCCTCATACAGCTGAAAGCTAAGCCCCTTGACTAGCAAACATTGCTGCAGTGTGCCTTAGGTTCTCTACATAAGCACAGTGTGGATTAATTTAATTGATCATAGTTCACTTCCAAGATGAATGACAAAACCAAATAAAGAACTAACTTGCAAAATGAGCAGCTTTTAGAAAATAGCAGACTCATTTTACTTTGGGTCAGCTTTAATTTCTCAACAAGCCAGGACACAAGACACAATAATAACTGCATGCATTATACAGACAAAAGCCAGTACGTGAGGCACTGCAGCAACCCTTGTAATACACTACAGTTACTCAGACAGAGATTAAAATGTCAATCTCAATTAAACTGACCTCATCAATTTCCATTTTTCCTTATTAAACATGCCTATTCCTTTCTCTACAGAATTTCAGAATAAGTAATAAATTTGATTTATTCCAAGAGGTATTTCAGACCAAGACAGCTGAGTACATCTACATTAGACCATGAACAGAACTGGAAGCACTAAAGAACCAAGCAAAACCTGCAAATATCTCCTTTCCTTTCTGACCATAAATGAAACATCTCCTAAACGTATCTTTTACAGATCATCCATAAATTCAAAGCACCACTTTAAAATTACTTCTATGAGCACTAATTTCAAACAAACAAACCAAACCCATACAAGCACCTTTGGAGGTACTTCTCGATGTTGGATACAGTCTTAGTTGGAGACTTAGATTCCAATTGGTATTTTCAAGTTTTCCAATGAAAATGTGAAAGTGGCATATTTATTATTTCACAGGAAATTAATCCAATAAGCTAAAAGCATAAATAATAATGGAAAAGACCCTTTTTTTTCTGATTTATTAAGAAAAAAAAAAAAGCCTTGTCAACTTACTGTATTTTATTTCTCAAAAATTATGTTCCTCTTTTCTGTTTATGGGTATATATTTTAAAGGAAATAAGTAATTTGAAGCTAAGCAGTTTTCAAGAAAAACATGTTGAAAAGTAAGAGCAAGGGACACCAGCAGTTTAAGACAGATGTGTGTACATGCAAAGGTTACCATATGGTGACGTAACCTTTGTTTACCATAGCCAAGAAGGAAAAACAAGTGGTACTCATGCCAAGTAAAAACATTTTCTGGAAAAACAACTATCAATATCACTATAGACTAGCAAAACACGAGACAGGCATAGAGGTGGGGAAATTCTGAAGAAAAATCTCCAGCTCTTTTCTAATGTGTATTAACAAATGATACCACCTATGTAAAGCCAGTTTCACCCAGACTTAAGAAGACTAGATGAATTTCTACATACAGAAATCGTGCAGAAGTATCTCACTGAGTTTACTACATCTCACCCATGAAGTACATTTTTAAACTTGCACTTTTTAAAGAGATAAATGAAGCTTGAATGATTTTGTAGCATTCCACAGTATTTAACAAATTCATAGACCGATGAAGCATAATTATGCAAAACATTGTACAATAAAAATAGGTACTTTACACCATGCAGAAAGGTGTGGCAAATTTTCACGTCAGACAATAGCTTTGGAAGGGCAACCACAAACCCCACATTTTGCACTAAATAGGTATTTCAGTGGAAGAGAAATGAGCAGTATACATGCAATGGTATCTTTATGGAAATTGCCATTCATGAGTGTCAGTTCTGCAACAAAATCCCACAGGCCTGTTAGTGAGAACCATTACATGGGCGGAAACATGCAAGTTATGGTTTCAAAATCAATTCTTCATTCATTTCTATCCAGATATGTGATGACCCTCGTAGTGTTAACCCTTAGGCTTGAGTTAGCACCAAAATTTCAATTTAGACAACTGTATCGAGCCTGCAGTTTAAATGCATCCTCTCCTATCCTAAACTGGCAAATGGCATACGTGAGATTGTTCTATCTGTTGCCTCTGAGACTGCTGTGATTCAGAAGCAAGTGAGGCCATCCTCATAGTTTTTAAAGGTTCAGCTGTACCAGAAAGCTTTGCACTTCGACCACACCCAGTCTGCTTACAGCAACAGCATTCCTCCTGTCTGCTACCATTTCATCTCCTCAACATACATGGGTATTACTAGACTAGCACAATTATGATTATAGTACAACTTCGCCCAGTTTGGACACCAGAACACAGTCCAGAACCATAGTATTACCTATGTCACATTTCATAAAAAAACATATTGCAATGATAACAGTATCAGTAATTTCACAAGTACATATCAGAATGGATTCTTAAAACATAACATGTATTGATACAGTATGTATTGATACCCCTTCTGCATACTAACGATATTCCTCAGATTTCACAGTATTCATATTTGCTCTAACTCCAAATGGGTTCTGCTAATACTAAAAATTAACATTGTTTAAAACAGCTTTGCAAGACAAAATGATCATTTCACTGTTCACAAAAAAATTTTAAATCCGTAAATGTTTAGCTCACTTGGTGCAAGTTTTCACTTTTCCAGATAGTAATTAGTTAAAACAGAACTTGAAGAAACAGGAGAATTAAAGATAAAAGGCCTATGCCACAGAAAATTTAAACCATGTTAAAGTGGGAGTGTCTTTAACCTAGGTATCCTGGCCTTATAGTCCATCATTCTTTCAGAGTTCAAAACAGAAAATTAAAAATATTATATTAGAAAATATAAACACTACTCTAAGGCTAATTAAACATGATGCTAACAAAGAATTAAAACAAACAAACCCCAAGCACCACACCATTCCATTCCAGATTTTACACAGATGCTGTAAACCTGAAATACATAAGCAGTTGGACTTCCACTAACAATGCTTATATACCTGGAGAGTAAGAGCTACCAGCTTTTCCTTTTAAGGCTTTTATATGAATATCAGAAAAAAATTTCAGTCCAATGTAATAAATTTAATTGGACCCTCTTTCTATAGAGGTGAATCTCTTTTGGCTCTTATAGAGTAGGAATTCAGCATGTATTTCCCTCAAGCATGCTTCTGGGAAAGGACTGGGCACAACATTTGTATCAATTCCAGCTTCATTCATCTCAATTAAGCACCTGATGATCAAAACAATGTTCAACTTATTTCTTACAGATCTAAACTGGCACCCCAGAAGAGGCTATTAAGTATCCCAAATGAGAAACTGGGATCATTGTAAGCGTCGTATGATTATTTTACAACACTTGTACCACGGATTACTATCTCCACTTGGCTGTTACCTCTGTAGCAGAGTAGCATACCAAGTGTGACATGCAATTGCAGTCACATTCAGCTAAATGCAAATCAAAAACAGGAGTTCAGAAGAGGCATATCACTAATTACAACTTCTATTTTGACAGTGGGTAATAAAAGTCAAGATCCTTCAAAAATTTGAGGATATAAACAAAAATCTATGTTTATAGCACCTAAAGAGCATTTTTGGCAAGACCAGAGTTTTTCTAGATTCAATGTACAAAGCATCTAGAAGAGACAAAAAAAAGAGGTGAAGACGAGGAAAAACACAGCAGTCAGGTTTTAGTCAAATACTTTCTCCATTAGTTGATTCCCACTATAGAAGCCAACAGAGACTTTGAATGCACAACTGAAGGTTTCCAGCTCCTCAGTCTTCTCAGACAAGACTTCTCTCCCTCCTGTTACCTCAGGGAAATGCTAACCCTGTTTTTCAATCATGCAAAATCATGCATCTCTAAGAAGCAATGAGGCTACAGTAAAGTTACAAAAGCAGCTTATAACTCCAAAATTTAACTCAAACTTGAAAGCTGTTTCAGTTTACATTTCAAGTCTTTGTTTCACCCATGAAAGTTTCCACTTGTTGCTTAAAATAGCAGATGGAACATTTTTGTTTACTTCCACACACGAACAAAATTCCCTGCAATATCAAGGCAATGAAGAATATATGTACATGAGAGAGTGGAACAGCTTCTGTGGCCAAATCAGTCAAGTACTTTGCAAATGGAATTAATTATAGCAGGGAGAGCTTTCTGTTGTTAATTTTTTGCCTACTGATAGGAAGTTATTGAATGCAAGTTTCCTATTCTTACAAACATCTACATAAAAAGAATCAGAAAATTATCTAAGAAATGCAATTACTGTACCTATACTAACCTGTTAAGTATGCATATATGCCTAGACAATTTAGCTTTGACTCATTCCATCATTTTAAATGTAACTTAGTATGACTCTGTGAAAAGAGCTCTTCTCTTCCTACTCCCACTTGCTCATCACTGTAAGAGAGCTATCATCTGGTCCTATGAGCAAAGAAATCTCTCACATAACTACGTGTGACAAGAAGGGAATTTTGACCTTCTGAAGACATATTACATCTACGTACATGCAATTATAACTGAAGAGCAGTTACCATTTACAGAAGGTACTCCCAACTCCTGCAATATGAACAAGTAGGGGTTGTAGAACTGTGCTTACATACACATACACTTATGCATTTAGTCATTGCTCCTGAAAGAAGCTGCCAGTAAACAACTCCCAAGAGTACAACCTCTACCACGACTACCCATGAAGGAGTTTGCATTGTAGGTTTGGGGTTTTCTTTTAATTTTTTTTGCTTTGAATTTTGTTACCAAATAATTTACTTTGCTTTATGTCTTGTTATGACTCGACTTTTAATCCTTTCATGTAGTTTCTTATATAAACACTCAAGAATCTCAGAAATATAAATCTGTGGTCTTTTAAATGAAACTCTGAAGCCAACAGATATTTTACATTTGATCGGTTTCAACCCAAATCACTATTGTTCAAGATTTTTTTAATGGCAAAACAGAGACCAAACGGAATCATCTTCTTTCAAGTAAATACATTATACTCAGCCAGCAAGGAAAGGGCAGGTAAATGCAGATTTACATTTGAAAGAAAAGCCCATGTGCAGTTTACAATTGCCACTCAGGCCAAAAATACCCTCAGAGGCATTGTGGAATTGAACCCATGGGTTCAAACACACATTACTGACTTCCCAAGGACACACTTAAGTTTGAGACTATACTGTGCTCCTTGAGAGGACTTTTCTCCAAAGGCTTTGAATGATAAACAGGAACAACGTACACAGAGACAGAGTCCCGGCTGTGCTCCTGTCCTTGCTTCACAGATGGCCCAGCTAGTCCTGAGGTAGCTCCATTTTACAGTGGTAACTTCAGTTTAGCTGAAAAGCCCAGGACAAAGTGTGACTCTTGGAAGGCTGCTCAGTGGTCTGCATAGTGACTGCAGGGGACGCAGCTACAGAACAGCCATCTCCCAAGCCATTCACATGCAAATCTTCCCCTCATGAGACACAGGCACAGGATCTTCCTGCTGAAGTGATACCATGTAATATGAAAGGTATGGAGAATGAAAACATCTGACAATTAAGAGAGAAAGAGGAATGCTTGCTAAGAAACAAAGAGGGCTGTGACAGCAAGGCTGCAGTTCTTGGTCAGGTGTATGCAAAATGGTTACACAAGCTAGTTGTATGTTTGGGGCAGTCTCCGGGGAAATGACCAAAATATGTTCAAAACATTTTTCCTTCACTGAGAGGTGCCTGTGTGAATGCTTATGTCTAAGTCAGGAATACATCCTAGTGAACTATTTCAACACCACTTGCCATTATTTCATGCCTGCAATTGCCTCCAAGTTCCCAGTACCTCACTATCAGACAACTTGCACCATCTCATGGAAATTGAAAATATCTATCTAGATTTTCAAGGGATAATGGTAATGCCAAAGTTTGAGAGCACTGCCCTTCAGATCTATGAATGACAGAAATTCAAACTTCCCCAATTCCTCTTCACTGACTAGAGTCATTATAACCTTTAAACTCTCTTGGGCAGCCAGCCTGCCTCTGCAGTCGGATAATTATCCTCATCTCTCTTCTCTGAATTTTAACTAAACAGAGAGGATTAAGAGAAATAAGGGGGAAAAGAGAAGCAAAGGGAAAATCCCATAACACTAACTCAGTGAAAACTAGACAGTATCATGTCCATCTGCTGTCTAAGCTAAAGAGCTTCTGAAGTAGTAATATAGCTGTAGTGGAATTGGTCATGCCAGAAAAAAAAATCAGGTAAGTTCCTTTGACTGTACCTAGTTGACCAATTTTTACAGGCTTTGTCAGAAGAGTAAACAAATCCCTCAGTCCGGAGTTATTTCTTTCAGGTGTCTTACTGAAGTCGTAACACAATAAAGTCACTTTGTAGCATACAAAGTTTTGCATGTTTCAGATCAACTCTCATTACAACAATTTCAAGAAACTTTTGAAATATAGGACTCGCAGTCAAAGCTTCTAAATATTAATAGGGGAATTCACAATTCACTACTTACACACTTGCTTTTCCAGTATGGAAATTGTAACACTAAGCTGACATTTTCAGTACCTTTCATCTCAGAAAGATCAACAAACAATACAGAAGGAACCAGAAGTGTAGAACACCCAAGGTGTGCAAAAGGAAAACAAAGCAGCTGGCACACGGTCTGCTTACATAGTGCCTTTTTTTTTTTCTTCCCCCAACCCCCCTTCTAGAGGCCTAAAGAGCTTCTGCTGTAGTTATTTAAAATTCTCAGTGGTGGCAAAAGGGGAGTGTATAGGGTAGGTATTATTTGGAAAGCTGAAGATGACTTTAGAGGAGCTACAAATTGACATGATAATAGCACATGGCTAATTTCTAACCACCTTGATGTTAACCCGCATTTCTTCACATTAAGCTCCTTGGGATAAACTGTCACAATATACTTCTACAGCTGTTTGCACACCATATTTACAATTACAGAAGTAAAACTAGCCTTTCAGTCAAATATACTGTGCACATTCAATTTTATATCTTCTGGTGTCAGTATGGACTCCTGAAACATGACTTCCTTATTTCAATGACCTTTTCCTTGCCCATATCAGAAATTGTTGTTAACCTTATATGGTCATCAATTTAGGCAAAGTTCAGATGGCCAGCAAGCACTCAATAACTATTTTGCCACACCTAGCTGACTGCATAAAGCCTTAACATACAGTCATTTATCCATTTTAAGCATTCTGCGCTACATGATTGCTGAAGCCATTTTTATATATTTACATGATATCCCAGTAACATGATAAAAGCTCAAGTGGATGTAACATTTCACTAAATCCAGAGGTAATGCCTTGCTAGTAAATAATATAGTCAAACAATCTATTAAAATCACTGAAACCCCAAGTCAGAGCTGTTGAAAACTGCTTACTGATAAGCCACTAGCTGCCCATCTTTCTGTTCTATGTACCACTCAGATTCTGTCAGCTCTCTCAGCTCTCTGTCCAAATATTGATGGAAAGATAAAATGCCAGAACAACACAAATCCATCATTAGTCCTATTCCTATTATAGCAATACTATATTAAGGACCTTTCACTCTTACAGGATGATTCAGAATATCACATTCTTACCTTCACATGCACAATAAAAGTGAGGTTCATTCTGTAGAGCCTCAAGTCTATTCCATGTGTGCCATTTCACTCAAGTTTCTCCGATGATTCATGTTTTTTCCACACTCAAGATCTATTAACAAGCACAATCAAAACAAATCTTCCTACCCAAGCCTATGAATAACAACCTCAAGTCTTATGATTTTGTGCATAATTACCTCTTTAGAATATTTCTTCCAGTTTAATGATTCCCACAACTAAAAGTCCTAATATATATATACTGATCACTTCATCAGCACTGAACTTGTAAATAATATACACATAACCAAGAATATTTGGAAAAATTATATACAGCTAACCAACAAGGGGGAAAAAAAACCCGACAAGAAATTCAGAAGGGAAATTATAATCTTCAAATGAAAGGTTCTGATCTGGTTGTTACTCCAAACTAGGATCAGAGGAAGAATATTGTCTAAGCTTATCTTCACATGAAAATAGCTACACATATTATAGCTTTAATCTCATTTAAATTAATATAATTTAACTGCAGCAAATGGTTTGAGGATATTTATTTCAATTTATTTTGCTTAAGTTGATTAGGACAGGCCTTGAAGTATGTTTTGCACACGTACACTCCACGCACATCGTTGGCTAAAATGAGACCAACTGGCCACATCTTTCTAGAATTCGCATTTCTGTTTCAACTTACTAGGAGAGGATAATACCTCTGGTTGAAAAAAAAAAAAAAAGGAAGGATTTTTGAACAACTGCTACTGAAAAACTCAGAAAAAAGTTATAGACAACACATAAGAAAAACTGAGCAGAAAAAAATCCACACTTTTCACAGCCTGAGCTTAAAACAAAGTAAAAGAAAGTGAAACTTCAATTTGTCCAAATCCAAAACTTAAAGAAAACCCAACCTTCAGTTTAACAGTGGAGGTGCCACCCCGCATCTTTAAGACAAACACAGCCAGATGGTGTATACATACAACTATCAAATGTAAGAGCACTTCTTTAGTGTTTCCTCTTTATGCTGCAGCTTTTAGATTTAACCTTCTGCATGAGCTAGCCAAACATGGTAAGCGAACCTTTCCTGCATCTTATTCATTGCTCTCAATCATTAATAATCCAGGAAACTTGGCATCAGAGACTGGGGGATGGGGAGAGGGGAGGGTGAAGGGGGACATCAGAACTACAGTTTTCTAGTATACACATTCAAGCCCAAGCATAACTTATCATCTTAACCATTAGAATTCTCAAATCCCTTAAAAAATGTTTCTTTTTAGGATTTCTGTCAAAAACAGGCAATTATCTTACATCCGCTAAACTGATGATACTAGCCTGTAACTGGCCATGAGTTAGATGCAAGACTTCCCACAATCCATGCAGAAATTAAATTAATAATTTAACATTGTAGATTCAACCCAGTTGCCAGTGAATCCACAAAGCCTTGCATTTGCTTAGTCTGAGATCAGGAGCAGCAGCATTACCAAATGAAAAACCATCAAGTTATTTTTATTATAGTAAAAAAGAAATACGTAATGAAGTAAAATACCTGCTAAAGCTAAGAACAAACACCACCCTCCTTTCAAACACATGGTCAAATGAAAAATAAAAAAATAAATCTGAGTAATTCAAAGAAAGAATCTGGAAATCCAGGCTTTTGGTATGCCTAACATTAAGATTCAGAAATACTCTCCTCAATGATATTGCAACACCCAATTCCAATCAGAAAGCGGAGTCAAAGTCATGCAAGTCACACAATCACAAAAAGCTGTAACACAAGTGTTCTTAGTATTCTAGTGTTCTTGTTATATAAATCAATACACAATGCAAATAAATGATTACCCATCTAATTATATAAGCCATATCAAGGAATAAGGTTTTGGGTTTGTGGGGTTTTTTGGTTTTTTTTGGTTTGGGGGTTTGCCTTTTGTTTTGGTTTGGCCTTTTTTTTTTTTTTGGGGGGGGGGGGGGTTTGCTGTTGGTTGGGTTTTTTTTTTTAAAGGAACCTTTGCTCTCCATAACTTCTATAGAAACAGCAATGACATTGAAATTTAAAAGAAGCAGATGCAAAACTACACAGGAGATGATTTCTGACAGAGAAAAGGATACTGGTCACCTGTATCTCCCTGCACCACAGAAAATTTCAAGCTGACTTAACAAGGACAAGACCTCAGCATGTTAATATTGGCTGATTGCTAGGTATTAGGCATTCAGCTAAATTAAAAGTAATCAGTATGCTACAAATTGTTTCAATTCCAATATTTTCTTCTTGGAAACAACATATCTGATCATGTTTACCTTTGAAATTCCATTTTCTTGACTTGCAAATATGGCAGCATGTTAGAATTGTGTGTATGTGCTAAAAGTGTGTGAAAGAAATAAGGCAAGATAAGCTTTTTTGTGTACTATTTTATTTCAAGTGAAGTTCAGTGGAGATTATATTTGCTTTTCTCCTGATTGCCGCTGTCAGCCTACCAGTTGCATAATTTTCATTCTTCTGTTACAGACATTTAAAAGGGATTTTACCATACCCCTAATTAGGAGGTGATCCTGGCAGCTTACATCAGCTGCAGCTTTGCTCATAAGTGCCCTGAAAAGCTTTAACATGTAATGCTTCATGAAAAGGTCTGCTCTCCAAGTACCTATTTACTGAACCCCATTTCTACGTGTCAGACTCAAAACACACTTACTTAAAGGAGTGGCTGAGAGTTCTACATTCATTTTTTTTTCCAACATAATTAAAAAAAGTATTTAATACAAATCTATAAAACTAATGCTTGCTTAAGATTCTTTAAAAAAGGCATCTTTCCAGAATCATCATTTCCATTTAACAACTTAACATTGTTATTTGGGGAGGAGGCAGAAGAGAAGACTAATAAACACTAGCAAAAGTCATGTTATCTATACAGATGTAGTATTTTATTCACAGATGGCAATACATCATAATGAATGCAGAAATGAACATGACAAATTACATTTTTGTTCCCCAAACTTGATGGAAAAGTAAGTAGCTTTAAAGCTCTCTGCTTTGCAGCTTGTAATAATGTGGGTTTAATGATGGACCCCTTAGGTTGTGCTTAAGAGAAAAACAGCTCATATAAAATATGATCTTGAGAAACATAGTAAAGAAAATTAGATTTGAATGAATACTTCAATGAACTTTTTAGCAGTAAAATAAACATCCAATATTTTCGATCACTGGTATGAATCTGAAACTTTAATATCCATACAAAAAACCCACAAATTTCCACAGAGTTTGGGCATTAAAGAGAATGACTGAAGTTTTGCGTCCAAATTAATACAAATTTGTAACTTAGTTTAACTTCTATCCAGCTCAAGCTGGAAGTGTTCAAGCCAACATCACCGCAAAAGGAAATTCAAAATTTCCAGAGAGACTGCAGCAGAAAACTATCACGTCTTAAGCAGTTTTGAAAGACTAACTGAAAGGTTTCTATATATGAAACCTATTGCTATATTTATAAACCTTGTGTCGAGCCTGGCTGGACATCAGGTGCCCCCAAAGCTGCTCTATCACTCCTCTCCTCAACTGAACAGGGGGGAAAAAAGATAAAATAAAAGGCTAGGGGGCAAGATAAGGGCAGGGAGAGATCATTCACTGATCGCTGTCATGGGCAAAACAGACTCCACTTTGGTAGTAAGTTAGAAAATTTTCCCCATCAAAATCGAAGTAGGAGAAGAAGAAATAAACCCAAATCTTCAAAACACCTTTCCCCCATGAATGGGGTCTACAGTCAGTTCATCACACATTGTTTCTACTGTTCCTTCCTCCTCAGGGGAAGAACTCCTCACGCTCTTCCCCTGCTCCAGCTTGGAGTCCCTCCCACAGGAGACAGTCCTCTGCCAGCTTCTCCAAACTGAGTCCTTCCCATGGACCGCAGCTCTTCATTAACTGCTCAAGCATGGGTCCCTTGCAGGGTCACAAGCAAACCTGATTCAGTGCAGCTTCCTCTCTCCACAGGTCCTGCCAGAAGACTGCTCTAATATGAGCTTCATGGAGGGTCACAGCCTCCTTCAGGCATCCACCTGCTCTGGCGTGGGCTCCTCCACAGGCTGCAGGCAGATATCTGCTCCACCGGGACCTCCATGAGCTGCAGACAGACAGCCTGCCTCACCATGGTCTTCACCACAGGTTGCAGGGGAATCTTTGCTCTGGAGCTTGGAGCACCTCCTCCCATGCCTTTTTCACTGACCTTGGCATCTGCAGAGATGCTGTCCTGCACAGAAACTTTTCTCCCTTCTTGAATGTTATCCCAGAGGTACTACCACCATCACTGATGGGCTCAGCCTTGTCCATCAGTGGGTCTGTCTTAGAGCTGTCTGGCACTGGCTTCAACAAACATAAGAGAAATTTCTATCAGCTTCACACAGAAGCTGCCCTTGCAGTCCTCCTGCTACCAAAATCTGGCCACACCAACCCAATAAATCTCTTTTCAATATTGCCTGCACATTTTTGCCTCTTTAGCATTCCCTTCAGCAAACAAACACAGCTTTCATTGAGCTGAGTGAGAATGAAAATTACTGACTCAGTACTGAACAGTATAAACACCGTCTGCTGCTTCTGAGAACTACAGTTCATCTTCACCTTCCACATACTTGCTTTCACAAAACAACTGAATTTTTTTGAATGGAGATATGGAACAAGAGGAGAAGTAACAATCACTCATTTTTATTTGGAAGTCTTAGTAGACGTTATGCTTTCCCAGTGAAAAACATGTATGACTGAAAAGGAAAAACCTGACAATCCAAGGTACATACCTATGACTGTATCAACAGGAAACTCAGCCACTGTCTTCAGATTTGTTGATGTATTCCCATAACACACTGGCATTTAACACCAAGGAAAAGGAGAACTAATAAATCTGCCTAACACGTCATCACTAGCCAGTAGCTACTGAATGGCAGTTCACAGAAATGGAGCTACAAATTATTCTCATTGCTTTTCTATTTATATTAGTTCCCTTCGCATTGTATAGCATTATTTATAGCAACTATTTTCTACAGCACAATCCTTTACCCCTTGAGTTTTAGCTCTGTAAGCTTCTCGTCCACACACATTTGCTTTATCATACACCTTTCCACCAGTATTTGCTCTGAAGTCGTTCTTTGTTAGCTTCTTTTACACTGCATTCAGATACCAGAGAACAAAGTTTTTTGTCTTCAAGAGAAAATCTATTTTTTCCATCGCTTTCCACAGGAAATCCAAGATCATTTTATACAAAACAATGACCAGAAAGAGACTAAAAAGATATTTGAAATCAACAATTCTTCCCCACAAGCTTCTTTACCAGATTTCACTCTCCTTGAATTTACCTCAGCAGTTCCTGGTCCAAGATAGGACTCCAATATTTTTTTTCCATACCAGTTTCAGAGACACTGCTAAACTGACTTTACTCCTTGGGAGAAGCTTTCTGTAATAGATATTGTAGAACAATATTTATATACATAAATATTCCAGGGATCATTTCTCTTCCAAGAATCCTGAAAGTAAAAGACACTCAGCATTTCTTCACTGTTGTCTTTTGCAATGATCCTTTAGCTTTTATTGCAGTATTTTCTTTCAGATTTCCCAATTAACAAAGCCACATCACTATGCAAATACAAGGAACAACCAAGAGGTATGACTTGAGAGATTTTAAAGCTTTGACTGCTTGAAAATGGTGCGGTTGACATTATGTGGAGAGCTCTGGAGGGCTCTCCAAGAAGATGTGTTCTAACAAGAGTAGGTTGCAGAGCTGTGGCCTTGCATGCAATTTCATTTGCAATATTTACCTCTACCAATTATTACTTGCAAGGTTAACAGTCTGGCCAGGGTAACCACAAGTCTGCTGGGTGGCAGAGGCACTTCATATAAAGAAACCTATTTTGATAATACACAGAAGAGGCAATCTTGACATCCAGTGAAGCACCATTATGAAGCCACTCACTTCATGAGGTAAAGCAAGAATCCACATAACAAGTCCTCCTCACCAGGAAACTGTCACATTCTTCCCAGGATCTCTGTCACAGGCATATTCTCCCCTCAGC
>VWZG01012838.1:162170-180236 GCA_013396735.1 Grallaria varia | reverse complement strand
GGTGTCTTTTACTGTTTTCCCTTCTTTTCTCTGTCCTGTATGTACGCAAGAGTCTCAGGCTCCCAAGATACTACCTTCAAACTTCTACAAGCACTGTTCCTCCTTTGACTATCTTCGTTTCCTTAATTTACAGTTTTCTTGTTCTTACCCTTCACATGTCCTTATACTCTGTTCTCACACAATCTTCTTTCAAAGCAATCAACACCCTCAGAAACCTAGTTCCCCCAAAAGACACATAAGCTTTCACTACCTCAAAATCTATCAAGGGCAATAATATTAATCACGGAGTTGCAGTGCAAGATATTTTCCTTTTATTCCAATGTTCCTCAGGTATTTGGAACTTCTGCACCTATTATGCCTCCTGATTTGTGTGTGTGCATATATGGATAATTTCCCTTGTCTGCCTGTTATCAGAGATGACAAGGTAAAATGCAAGTAGCAATCCACTTCGATGAAGGAAAAAAAGATGATGGTGAAGAAGCAGAGCTATAGCACTAATTCTGGCTTCATACATTTGGACTATTTGCTGTCCAGCTAATCCTGAAACCTGCTGAGGGTTTTCCTGCGCATCCACTGTCAAGACTGAAGAACAACTATACTTTGAGGAAGATGCAGCAGTTTAAGTTGAAACATTACTATCAGAGATAAAAATCTGAAGAGTATTCCACAGGGTGATGCATTTTATCTCCAAGAAGACACAGTGTGCTGTAATTATTTTGTTCAAAGTAAGTATGCACCTTTGTACAGGAACTACAGATGATTAATAAAAAGATAACTGAAAATTTTCAAGTTCTGTTCTTCCATGACAGTTTTGAGTGTTTGCATTACTCCCCTTCTTTTTCAAAGTTCCTTAATCCTTTGAATAGTTCTTACTATTGTGCTTATTACATATTGAGATTGAATTCTCCTACTAATTGTCTGCAGTGAAGTTCGAAAGGATTTGTTGCTATAGCAATACTTCATGTTGATTCAGAAATTAATGATAAAAGAAGTGGCAATTAGTACTATTAATTTTTACTAGAGAAATATGGGAAAGTGCTACAAGGCACCAGGAAAACAAACAAACAAACAAAAAACTCCCAGTAACAACAAAAAAGAAAACAAAACCCCGAATCAACAAACAAAAAAAAGCAGTACGATTTTGCATAGGTGACCAATATAGACCTTTCAGCTATAAAAGCAAGCATAATGGATATTTCATGCTTCAGTATGCGCAGCATGAATATCGCTGCCTTAATACCTTGAGACAGACCCAGCCTCTGTTGTATTTCATGAATTCCCATATGGTCACAGGGATGTGTATCCTTTCAGACATAATGGCACTCTGTGAGACAAGATCCTCTACATTAGTATAAGGGAGAGGAATTTATTACTTTTCTCTACAGATTTGACACTGTTCTTTCAGTGTTTTGCAGAGATCTTTCTTTGACATTTTTAGTGAATGCAAGTATGTTGCTTCAAGATAATGACCTGCTTACTCTCATTCCTGAGCAACAGCCATGAAGCAGGTAAGTGTTTTCCAGGTGATACGAAACCAAAAGAGGTAATTAATATGCTGTAACAACACTGCTATTATCCCACCAAATTATTTATTATTTGGTTTATTGCAGCCCAGTGCCTTCTACAAGGTATTTAAGGTTTTAGAGAGAATTTTTCTTTTTCTTTTTTTTAGGCTTGACCTGCTATTTCAATCCTATAAAGGATAGTGTGCCTGTACATAACTGTTTGTAGTGCAAGGCTGAAGGAAGTGGAACACTTTCCTTCTTCAGTATGTATTTAGTAAGATTTTTTTTTTTTAATGTATGATTTGACAGCCTTCACAATGTATTTCCTGCTACTAGAAACCCACATAATTACTGAACTCAAATTTATTTATTTCATAATGAAACGATAGAGGGTTTTTATAAATCTTTGTGGATGATAGATAACACTTTTTCCCTTCAAAACTGTCAGGTTTACTTCCTTTAGATGTTGCAGCTGATAGCTTCGCAACATTTGTTCATGAAGGTCTGAGGTTTCTCAAAACCCATTAATCCTAGATGCTGGAAGGGTCTTCTCCTGCTTAGGAGAAGGACAGACAGGAATAAGGAGGCTGCAGGACAATTTATATTGTTATAACTCTATACACTTGACCTGAAAATGAGTCCCTTTATACCTCATATGGAGCCTTAAAGGTCTGTGAAGAACCTTTGGTACCAGGCTCCAGTACACCTAATGTTGTCAAATAAGGTAGTAATGGACAAAACATTCAACAGAGCTAGAGCTAATAAACAACATTGCACAAAACCCCTTGGCCAACCATGGGCATTGAGATTAGATCATTTCCTTTAACAGAAATGACGTACATACAGAGATATGCCCTAGCAACTCCAAGCATTTTTTTTTAATCCCTCCCTTCCACATTTCACAGTCCTCTACGAACTTACTTGTTGGGGACAAACTTCTGATTTTTTGTATTATAAGCTTTTTGTATGTCACAATTAATCTTTTTCCCACAGGGATACACAGGGAATGCAGAAGGACAGATTATCATCCAAATATGGTGAGTGATTAACCTTACACACCACACAGCATCCTTATTCAGAGAGGAAAATCAAAAAATAACCAGAACTATAGATCATTATAGAGTGCACTTCCATCAACTCGTTGAATGTAACTGGACAATCTTGAACACGCACACACACATCCCATATCCCCCCACCCCCAACTCAGTCACATTCACTATCCCCATAAGGACTGTCTACAAAGTAGCAGAGCAGCCACAACTTCCTGGAGATCAAGATCAGGCCTAATGCTCACACCAGAGACCAGCCAGGTTATCAGATGGTTGGTCTGCATGGAATTCTGACACTGTGGCTACAGCACTATTTTGCAGTGGGGTAAATTAATAAAACTTTGAATTTGCTTGCAGGAAACTGTTCTAATTAAACACTTAGGTTTCAGTTTACTCCATCTTTAGAATGAAAGCACAAAAATACCAAAACAAAGGAAACAAACGAAAAAACCAAAAAACAAAAAACAAACCCAGAAAAGAAAAAAAGGTAATGGCATTGACTAGTGGTTGCATTTTCAAATCATGTCCAGGAAAACATTTTCTGATTATCCATACCCTAGCTGTATTATTAAATATTTCTCTGTTACTATATCCATCAAGATTAATTTACAGAAGTATCAAGCTGCCTCTAGCTCTCATTTTAGCAACTGATTATTTATCATTTGTAATATAACTGACATCTTTTGTTTTTCCAAAGATTTTCCAACCGCAGAAATGACCTTCCCTTCAGTTTGCAAACATTTAATAAAGAAATTCTCTTAAGCCTACCCTCCTTTACAGCAACTGATGCCTACAGCATGAAACCACATACTAAGAATATGCAAGAAGGTTAATCGTTCATCCTCTCCTATTTCACACACAGTAATTTCAACATTTTTCACAGCTTCTCTCTTTGCCCTCACTGAGTCTCCTGGCCTTCCATGCACACAGTTGTGTTCTAATGGCACCCAACCAAGACACAAGAAGTAAAAAAATGTTGCAGCCTGCTCTTATCTCCCCTTAAAACAAAAATAAGACAACTCCTGAGCATGAAGTCTTAATCTAATCATAGCACATGAGGCTTATACTAAATTTATTTATAAAGCTTTGCACCCCAACACCATCAGGTACACAACCTCATACATGCTACAACACTGATGGATGGACTCAGAGGCACAATCTGTGCTCCTAGCAGTGTAGGTGACGGACACTCTCCCCGTGTCTCTCACAGCTTCACATTACAGAAGCCATTGCAGTCTAACAGAATTTGTATTCTTCAGTAGAAGACATGAAATGAAGTCACAGAGAATGAATTTGCAAAACAGACTACTTTTGGTATTACCAGGCTCTTTCTTTTCATTTCAAGCTTACAGATCCATTTAAACATCTGTCACGTATTCACAAACTATGGTACTTAAATTCAGATAAGGATACTGAGATGGCACTGCATATCCTTCCCTGCATACTTTTATCCATACTGCTCCTTATTTTAAAGCTTAATTATATATCTTCACTAAACGAAAATCTGCCATTACAGTACATGATACTATTAATATTAGTAAACTGTTCTACCATATTATGCACTAAACTAAGTGATGATGCATTTACATGCACCAAACAGAGCTTTCATTGCCTTCAAATATTGCCAAATACTTTGTCTTATCCTCAGAACACCACCTCCTCTTAACGGCAAACAAGCTGTAATATGATAATCAACAATATTAATTAAGGTCATCCAGATCACTTCAGACTTTTTCCTGAGTGTCAAGCACCTTCTGTACCCCTTCCATTTTGAGTCACACAATGCTGCGTAAGCACAGTAATTGCTGGCACAAAGTACACATTTAGGCTGTCTGCTACAATCAAGACAGAGAGAATAGAAGATATGACATAAGAACTGTAATGCTGTAGTATTCATGTAGAAGAAATTTCTACCTTAGTCATCACAAGATTTTCTTTAGCATTTCAGCATTTGATCCTGAAAATATTCATAACACTAAGGCTGAAAGCCAAATACTAACACAAGAAAGGGAGGTTGGATAGTTTCAAAGCAGCTACGATAGCTTTTAAATGAAGTGTAGTAAGTACAACTTTTTAGACCAGCTTACAAATTAACCAAGACATTTTACTCCTTAACACTATTACTTAGAACTGTAATTTAAGGCACCATTGAGCAGTGCGACGTTTCATATGGTCATGGCTGATTTTCACTATGAAAGCCTACTCCTGAGACTGCTACTCTAAAATATATTAAGTTGTTGGATGCAGACTATACTACTACTATGAGTAAGATTACATTTTCTTCGGTAACAGAAAGAAATATGGACTTCACTTGACAACATGCAGATATATGACAAAGTATGCAATTGACTTCCTCCAGAAAGTTACTATTCATCTAGCTGAAAATGAGATGAATTTACACCTCATGACAGCTTCTGCAAAAAATTAGGGTCTATTTCTTCTGAATGAAACGTGAAAGGATATAAAGCTGAATTTCTGGGTTTGGTGGCAAAGTGCATCTGGTAGAAGAGGAGAACTTGCAACATGTTTTGATATAGCTGGCAGAAAGCCAGATGAATTTCATACAGGATTATCCCTGGAGCATTTAATTTCTTTGTTACTAAATTCCAGCAAAACTGCAACATCCGAAACAATCCAAGAGAGTTGTTTTCAGTGTTTCATCTTAAGTCAACCGATTCTTGTTCCCTAATGCTGAAGCTACCCTATTAACATGATCAGGACACCAAAGTAAAAACACATTACTTTGATTGAGATTCAACACTGAAAAATGTAGTCTTTATGTTGCTATACAAAACAATAATGCACACATAAAAGTTTCTGGTAATACCAAAACCATAAAAAATAAAAAAGAAAGCACAAAACAGGAAAAGACACATCAGAACCCCGTGCAATACTTCTTTCATGCCACAGAAAATTGCTACTATATCAGTGACCTGCTTGCTTCCAAACTGAAGCACCTTTCTGAAAGCCACCAAACCAGAATTCCATTCTGGAAAAAGCAGTTTCCTACTGCAGTTCTGGTCCAACACAAGTAAGAAAACCAAACACTGCCAGATTAAATATAGAGGCAGGCGAAACAAAATCAACGTTCACTAACTTTGAGGTGCATAGGTACATAAACAGAAGAAAAAAAGGTAGAAATATTTCAGTCAATGTAGGGTGTATACACAGTAAAATATATAATTTGGACAACAACATCCTCAGGACATACCCTGACTTCTGTTCGCTGTTTTTAAAGTTTCTCATCCTGTGTCAGCAACACTGAATTTATAGTTCTTCAGTCTGCGACTACTTCTATATATGGTCAGCACAGATATTTGCTGGGATTTGCGTTTTTCCAAAGTAATCCCTGAGAATCAGAAGCCAGTTAATCACTAAAAAAACCCCACAACAGTGGGTCCATAGCCCTTGACACGAATCCATTTGGGCTTCTCTGCCCCGGGACTTACACAGAGAAGGGAATACGGTTCAGTCCTGGTTTCAAGCAAACACTTGGGCTCTGCTTCAGACACTCCTGCGGGTGCGCTGGCAGCGCACACCCTACGCACCGACCCCTTCCCAAACTCCAGCCGCCCGCTAGCCCGCACTCCGCCGCGCAGTCCCGGGGACCCGCGCTCGACCCACAAGGGAGCGGACACCGCGCACGGCCGCGGGGTCGATCACAATGAGTGCCCGAGGGGAGGCGGCACCCCGCTGCGCGCTCCCGCACCGCTCCCGCGGGACCGGCCCGACAGCCACCGGCACGTCGAGCCCCGCTCCGGGGCTGCGGGGCGAGCCGCCGCAGGACGGGACTCCGCGCTGCGTGGCCGCGGTCTCCGACCCCACGGAGCCGGAGAAGGCACCTCGCCGCGCTGTCCGAGGGGCGCAGCGCTCCCCGGGAGCCGCCGCTCCTCCGAGCCCTGCGGGGAACGGTGCGGGGCAGCCCCGCTGCGGTCCGCGGAGCCCTCCGGCGGCCGCCGCCGCTGCTGCCATCGCCTCAGCCCCCCGCCCCGGGACGGTAGGGAGCAGTGGGCAGGGGGTCCCGCGGCTCCTCCACCGCCCCGCCGCAGGGACCGTCCCCGCAACTTTCCCCGCGGGGAGCCCCGCCACTCTGACGGCCAGGGCGGCGCCGCACGCCGCTCCCCGCCGCCGATACCCGCACACGCGAGAGAGGACAAGTAAACAAACAAAAGCCCTTCAGACCCTCCTGAAGAGGCGTTTCTCTTCCCTCCTACCTGCCCAGCTCCCGGCGACCCCACACCGCCCGCTCCGCTCCGCGCGCTGCCCGCAGCTCCCAGGTGGCGTTAGGAGCGCTCTTCCCACGGGCGGCGCGCCCCCGGCGGCCGGCACATCCCCCGCTGGGCGCCGCCGGGAGGAGGGCGCTCCGCACCCGCCCGCGACACCGACACCGCCGCTGCCGCCGCACCTGTGCCCGGGCAGCGGCACCGCCCNCGGGGCGGCCCCGCGGGGACCCCGCCGGTGGCGCTGCCGTGCGGCCGCCGGGCGGCACCGCCGAGGCGCGATGCCGGGTGGTGGCCCGACGGCCCGCGGCGGCTCCGAGCCGGTGGGACACTGTGGAGGGCGGCGGGGCGGGGACGGACGGACGGACGGACGGACGGACGTCTGCCCGCAACCCCTGCCTCGGGGTGCGCAGAGTTAAAAGCAGAGGATTGCCAAAGCCGTCCCTCGCCCTTGCCAACAGCCTGCGAAGTAGCAAGGACTCACAGAAAATGAGATTATGTGGGAAAGCCTTCCGTCAGTCTGCTGTGGTCTCTTCTCTTTTTCTTTCCTTCCTCCCCCCACCCCCTTTTTTAAAAAAAAAATCTAATTTTATTGGTTTTATTTGAGACATATGAACATCTATTGCTTGAAGATTGTGGTCCTGTTCGTGGAGAGTGACTCGTTTTGCACTGTGTGTTAAATACACCTCTTAATGAGGCATATAACATTACATCAACCAAATCACACACCATCGTATAACTCCATAATATGTATTAATGTTGTATTTATTCATTACAACCAACTTGTCAAAAGTCCTGCTTAAAATATTCTCCCCCTCCCAGCTAATCAGAGTATGATACAAACTCACAGAAAGCCAAATAATTTATTAATAGATATGCTAGATTAAAACATGTTGTATCAGAAGTATGTAAGAAATCTGCATTTTGAAAGAGCCTGTAAAAGTATGTGATAAATTATTGCATCAAACTGAGGTGTCTCACACTGCCGTGTTTCTTCTGTTATAAAAGATTAATAAATTTAATTTGAAATTATTCAACACACAGAAAGTTCAGCACTTAGCACTTGTTTTTGCGTTCTGCATTGCTCACCGCCAAGTTGCTATGGCATAAGGGAGCGGGGTGTGTTCTGCTTGCCTCCTTGTGTATTTCTTGGCTACATGTAAAAGAAAAGTTTACAAAGTAGTGCTCTGGAGAATATAAACAAAACAGCAGTGTATCCTTTCAAGTGCACCAATTCTCTATTAATCTTGTAAATAATATTGTTTCAATTA
Source organism: Grallaria varia (assembly GCA_013396735.1). Classification (NCBI taxonomy): domain Eukaryota; kingdom Metazoa; phylum Chordata; class Aves; order Passeriformes; family Formicariidae; genus Grallaria; species Grallaria varia. Next base: position 172,191 of record VWZG01012838.1, on the reverse strand, counting down.
TCTACTACCTTCAGAACGAAGTTTTAAAAAGGTGGGGGTCAGTCTTGCCCCTTAGGTATTTAGTGAGGAAGGATAACCTGCTTGCTATGCCCTGACACCTGGGTTTTCACAGAAAATGCCATAAAATCCTTAGTGAGCAGTAGCTATGGCCAGAGCCTGTGAAAGAATTTTAGGTACTAAATTTTCAACAGTTGGAAACAACAAGTATTAATCTGCTGGTTTTAAATTAGTGAGTAAATCACAACACTCTAAAAAATACCTGTGGGATGAAAAGGAAAAAGCTGAAAACTACTTACACACAAAAATGAATTTTGGTGTGCAAAGATTCCCCTGCTTTTGAGCTCTGGGTACATCATTTAACTGCCCACCTATGCTTTTCCTTTTACCTTTCATCTCAAAATAGCATCAGAAATAGCTCCATACCCTGTAATACTAAGCTGGAGATTCAGTGCAGCTGCGAACCTCGATGGCTGAGTCTCTCAGGTGACCCTTCACAGTGCAGTTGTCCTTGGTATTTCTGCCCCTCAGCTGTCGAGGGCTCAGCATCCCTGCTTGTCAAAGATGTGCTCACAGGATGCACCCCTGGCTTTAAGATTATATTAGAAATAGTCTAATTATATTTATGCCACTGAAGGTGTAGCTGAAAATGTGATCATCTTTTACCCTTTGTCGCTTGTATTTGTGTAAGGGCTTCGCAGTTGTGAGCACAAAATATAGCTAAGATGATCACAGATTGAGGTGAATAATATTATTAACACATAGACTATTCATATTCTGGAGAAAAAAAACCACCCAGATGGTAAATTACAGTATGATTAGACCAGGGTCAAAAAATATATAGCTTTGTATCTGCCATAACCTCATTAATTTCTGAGATTGTGGCAAAAGTCATCTGTTTATATATGCAGAATGTATTTTAGAAAATGCATTCTTCCTAAGATTCAAAGCAAGCTGAGATCAGCCTGGCTTTGAATTTTCAATGTTTTAAGACACATATCAATACTTTATATGTCAGGACTCAGTTGCCTAGTACAATTGTGTAACATAAATATATTTAACCTTGAGTCATGCAAAATGAGCCTTTAAAGCAAGCATACACACACAAAAATCAATGATCCTAGAAAACACATATAGGATAATGTCTTGTATAAAGAAGTAAGTGTCAAGGCAGGCAAGGAAGTGTTCAGGGAAGCCTAAGGTATGAGAATAAATCTTGCAGTGACACTGCTAAATAATACTCTTTACAGAAAATATCCATTAACTTTAACAAGGTCTTTGACTAAGAAGAGACCAGAGGTTCAGACTTGCACAGCACAGCTCCTAGGTATAATACAGGTCTTTATAACATATTCTTAAGAAGGGACATTAGAAGACTACAGTTTTCTTAGTATGTGGTTTTTGTTTGGGGTTTTTTTGGGTTTTGTTTTTTGGTTGGTTGGGTTTTCATTTATTTTTTTTAACTAGGAAACATTACTTGATTATTTTTATGAGATATCTATGGGAATAAGAAGCTAATCTGACATCACAAGGTGCACATCTCTCACATCTTGATTTATTTCTGCTCACACTGAAAATATAGAACTTAACTGACCTGTGGGATGCCCTGGAGGATCAAGACCAAGTCACCATGAGGATGCCAGCCCTCACAGAGAACAGTGCTACAAGAAAGGTGAGCATCATGCAGTTGGACTACTGGACAAGTGAGGTACAACACTTTTTGTTGAGGACCCCTGAATTTGCTGCCATGTCTTTGTTGATGTTGCTTCTGCATCCTTGACCTACTGTGCTTTTTGTGCCTGTGTTCATGGCATTGCTGTTCCCAGAGTACATGCAGTCATCCTCTGGATAGTCTGTGATTGGGTATTTGCAGCTCAAACAAGCTCATTGTTTGTGTCAACTCAGTTATCTCTGTTGAGCACTCCTTGAAATTATCCTTGAAGGACCTTCTTGGGCAACACCACTTCCTTGTCTGTGGTCTCATTCATCACATAGAATCACAAATCACATAGTTTTATTCAGAAGATCAGATTATTAAGATCATCTTTTACATTTTCTCCTGTCCTTTTTGCTCCACTGGAACAGCAGATTCTCATGTCTCTAATAGTTAGGAACTTCTAATTTTAAGCTTCAATTTATTTCTGAGTACTTTATTTCCATTTGTCTTGCCTGACAATACTAGACTTGACTGAAGCTAGCTCACCATTCACCTGTGTTTTAAGATCTTTATAATGTCCCCTCCATATTTTGCTATTCTAAACCTGTGCTTTCATAGTCTTGTTTTGTACATTGGGTCCTCCTCTTTTCTGCTTACCCAAGCTGCATTTGTGTATCATCTTTATTTCTGAGTTACCTTTCCTTCAATAGAGATGAAATTATATAACAGGTTTAGACAAGGTGCTAAATACAACCAGTTAGGAAGAGCTCAAAATCGGTGAGAGTGCCCTAGACTGTAAGGCAGCGTCCCCTTTACTGCTTTCACTGCTACATCACGTTGCTGGCTAACAACGTGATGGCCAAATAGTACTGACAAGTATCTCTTTTGCTTCTTTTTTTTTTTTTCCAAGTGATAACATCCAACTCACCGCAGAAATTCCTGTATTTATCTTCTACATGTATTATCCTATTTTACCTGGCTCTATTTCTCACCTTATACCTTTCTGTGACCCTGTGGTAACTCCATTATTTTTTTCTGATCACCAGATACTCATCACTCAGCATAAGCAGTGCCTTTGAACATCATGTCACCAACAGTCTCAGCTGGCAGATCCCTCCCTTTGGCCAAGGCCAAGTACCTGCTGCTCCCTGAGGAGTTTCACCGGCAGTACCCATCTAGCCTGATGGTTTGTCAGCACAAAACACCTCATTGTCTCCGCTTTGGCCAATGCCTTACTGTATTGACATTCTTGTACTAATCCTCATCCTCTTCAGCTTAACTAACAATTCCCAATGTGTCACTGTGCCAAAAGCTTTACTGAGTGCCAAATAAATCAAGACTGCAGAAATTCCCTTGTCAAGAAAATTATTCATTTTGTGAAAAAAAAAAGAGATCAAGTTAGGCAAAATCTACTCAAACTGCCTTTTATCTGATTTTCATTATGCAAACCACACACACCACTCCATAAACTCAGGTGATTCTTGTCATGCAAGCAAAATCAAAACCCTTATGATCAGGGTCACACTAAGCCAGTAACTAGGCACAGCTGAAACAATGAGAAACGATTTATGCTGTTTTCTTAATGCTTTTAAAGGGTATGGTTTCATTCATGTTTCATAATGGCGTCAGAGAATGTCCAACAAGGATGACAGTGGATCACAACTTCTTGATAATTTCAAACGTTATTAGATATAACATCTGACAGTTTGTTTGTGAGAAAAACATACACAATCAGAGAAGTGTGTTCATAAAGCTGGTATCTACATAAAGCTGGTCTAGTCAAGACTAAAATTCAAATTCTAAGCCAATTATTTGGTAACATAGTAATTTGATCTTTATAACACTTTGATTTCACATAATGGGGAACACTTCCAAAGCAATTAATCAATCCTTTTAAGACATTTGTAGGCCTTATATAGTTATTTCCAAATTTTGGAATTATGCAGTTGCAGTAGCAGATCTAACAATGAGGTAAGTAGAAATGAAGTTATCTTTCTTAATGTGGTACAACAAAAATATTACCTTCCTCCCCCAGCACAGCAGCAGTATAAATTTCTTCTAACAGTAGCTCTTCCCTTTTAAAACCAGATTTTCAATAGCGCATTTTCAGGGTTATAATTTCCCATATTCTTTTACCTTGCTTGTTTTTAGCTTCTACCTCTTTGTGTGATGGGAACAGACTCTTAAGAATGCCCCACCTCAGCCTGGGCAGGACACTGTGGACAGGACTGGTGAGAGGAAACCACATAAAGAGAGACTTGAGTGGCTTGAAGAGGTGGCTGGGCTGTAGAACTGGAAGGCTGGAAATATGTGGCTGTTCATGGGCCCCTTGCCCACGCAAAAGAATTGCTCTCCTCAACTAGGCTGTGTTGCCAAAATATAACCAGCAAAAAGACTAGCGTGAAGCCCAACGGCTTCATGGCAGGATCCAGCATTTTCTTTCCTTTACATGTGGGTTGTTGGGTTTTTCCTCCTATACTTTTTATTTTCCATGACAACTTTACACTACTCCTCATTTACTGAACTACAGAAATTCTGCTGATGGGACCATTTTCTCATAATGAGACCCATATTCCTGCAGAGGCTGTAACTCCAGTCCATAATCATTGTTCAGGGTCAAAGGAAGAGACAAGGAAAAAGGAGGAGAGTGAAGGGGAGGATTGTGCAGTCTTTCTGGAGGAAAGGTGGTCTGACTGTTTTACACAGCAACTAGAGGTATTTCTGTTATGGTGAGGGAAGGTTTTGCAATCAAAGTAGTTATAAATTGGAAAGTCATTTTGATAGGTACACTTTTCAAGGGATCGGGCTTCCATATTCTCTCAGAAAATATGATCCAGAATCTCTTCAGTACTTTAAAATGTTTTAAGTTAAGTGGGGAAAATACTTGTTTGACTTGGAGACAAAATTAAAGTTGTGAAATACCAGCAATTTTAGCTTCTAGGCAGCTTTTCAGAGTTACTAAAACCTATAATAAGATATATATCAACCCCCATACACTGCACTGAACATTGAAGCATACAAAATAAAGAAGACAAGTTTGAGGTAGGAATGCTCTCAGTGCCAATGCAGAAATGCAGAAAGTATATCAGTATCAGAGTCTCAAATCATCTCCTGTTGCAAAGTGAGTATGCACAGGCTGCTTAGAAAATAAGTCATGCACTCTAAACTGATAGAGGCATTCTGTTCCTAAGTAAAACACTTCTTTTTAGCATGTAGTCCCATCAAGGCACTTCTCTGTTAGTCGGACTGTAAAAGGTACAGATCTGATGTGTCATTATGTAGTTGCAGCATGCTTAAACATTTCTGATTACCGCAGACTGAGAGCTATTTAACACCACAGAATAAAAAAAGAGTTGAAAAAATAGAATGTCACTGTAGTAAAAGACAGATCAGTAACTCTGTTATGACTCAGTAGCTCACGATAAATTATTTAAACAGCTTGAGCTCAAGAATGACCTTTCAGCCATTGTAAGGCAGGAAAAATATTTTCCTTTCTTAACCTCCACAATTCAAATCCCACTTCTTCCATCAAAATCAGAAGACCAAGACGTGGGAACTTGGTCATTAATCTCAGACTGTGAAGTCCTGAAACGTCATCAATCAGGTGTAGATGGTGACACAGTAGTGGAGGGATTGGGAGAGAGTCTGCTGGGCAGAAACCAGAGGCTTGGCATAAATTTCTAAGCATTTGTGATAGAATATTTTAAACTGATAAAAAATCCTCAGATTATTCAGGTTGGTAAGATTCAGGTCTTGAAGCTTATATTTTAATGGATTCTAAGTTGTAAAAATAAACATTAGGTAATTATTACTCCTATTGTATGTACATCCAATGCACATCAGGAATGCGTATGTCAAGCTCCATTACCTCAGAGTATCTGGACAGCTACAGCCCTTTCAAATCTGACCTACTTCATATGCTTTTAAGAATAGGTCATGCATTTGTAAGATGGGTCAAACTGTGCATGTAGGACTCCCCTTACCTCCTCTGTCAGGTGCACGTGGTGAGATGCGGGTGGGGGGCTACTTCAAGGGCCTCTGTGAGGAGAGGCAGGAGCTGCCACGAGGTGGGCACAGCCAATTCCATCTGGCTCCAAGGTACTCACCCAAGGGTTCAACAGCCCTGCAGTCAAGCTGGGGGTGCCTTGGGGAAAGCGTGTTTCAGAAAGCACCAGACACCTAACATTTTTTAAAATTGTGAGTTACAACAGTGTAAACATCAATGTGAGAGTAGCAGCATGGAGGGAAGTGTTCCAGTATGGTGTCCCTGCTGCCCCTGGGGAGGGTCACACCGTGGCAGGTGGCCATGCCCAGGAGGACCTACAGCCCACGGAAAACCCAGGCTGGAGCAGTTTCATCCTGAAGGAAGGCAGCCCTGGAGGACACAGGCTGGAGCAGGGAGCAGTGCAAGGAGAATGGAGTAGCAGAGGAGAGCTGCCACAGACTGATCCCAATCCCTGTCCTGATTGCCTGTGCCACCCAGGTTTGCGGGGAAGAAAGAGGAGCTGGAAATGAAGGAGTGAAGTTGAGTCTGAGAAAAAAAAAGAGGAGTGGTGGGGGGAAGCTGTTTTAGGTGCTTTATTTCTCACTATTCAAAACTCTTAGTAACTGACAATAAACTAAACAGATTCTTGCTAAGTCAAATCTCTACTGCCCATGAGGGTCCTCAGTGAGTGATCTCTCTGTCCTGACCTGCAAGCTTTTATTTTATTTTCTTGTCCCTTCCTGTCTAGGAGGAAATTTAAGAGAGAGCTGCTGGATTGGAGTCTGACAGCTGTCCAAGGTCAACCCACTGTGTCTCTGTAAGTGAATTTGCAATGCTGCTGGGGGATCTATGTGGACAGCCACTATGGTGTTGTGTACTATGTGGGGAAAACTCAGCACCTCGAATGGCTTATTTGGTGTTGTTTTGGAAAATACCTCAGAAGAATGTACTTCAGTTTTTTGGGGGACCAAAAGTTAATTTTGGAATAGTGTCACACAAATATCCATTTATTTATCCTTTGTATCTCTACATCTGAGTTACTTGCTCTGTTTAAGCCAACAAGACTGTAATTTTTGATAGGTCTAAGAAAATGAAATGGTGTTTCTGCTATAGTGAGTTAAAAAGTTGTTGGGGTTTTCTTGGGTTTTTCTCAGATTTGGTGGGGTTTTTTCTGCCAGAGATAGCTTTCCCACTAATGGAAAGTGATTGAGTCATGTTCTCATATAGAGAACACACTGAGGATTTTCTTCAGTGGAGTATCAAGTGAGCTGGAGATACTTTTTCACATTGCAACAGAGACAAATCAGCCCTCTGCCAGTTCATGCAACTTTAGAATTCAGGTAATATTTTTTGATCATTGACCTGGAAATTTTTCAAAAAGTGTGTGTTTTCTACTCCTTATATTAAATAATTCACTTTCCATTACTTTACTTTGCTGGAAACAATGAAAAAAAGATAGGAGTATTTTGAAAGTGTAGTGACTTGCACAGAAATAGCGAGGAGGAGAAAAAGGCTTTGGAGGAATCAATCTGGAAAGTGTACTGAAGTAAGTATACACATAGCAAATCTTTATATGGTATATACAGATCTTGAAGAGTATATAATTTCTATCACAATAGTGGCTATTTAGCACTCATATACATCTTCCATTTCCATGGTGTAATAATAGCATGTTAATGCTGAGTATGGTGATGCTCGATGCTAAAGGGAACTCAAGTCTTATAAACTTTAGTAAATATTACCAGTATCTGAGAGTGATAGAGAGGAGGGAAAAACACATGGAGAAGTTTAAACCTATTTTAGTCTGTGTATCCATGAATTAATTAGAGTGATGGGAATGATGTCATGAAACTGAGTGATGCAGCTGACACTCCTGAAGAACGGAATGCCATCCAGAAGGACCTGGACAAGCTCAAGGAGACCCGTGAGGATCTCATGCAGTTTAACAAAGCCAATTACAAGGTGCTGCACCTGAGCCGAGGCAACCCTCAGTATCAATCCAGGCTGGGAGATGAACAGATCGAGAGCAGCCTTGCTGAGAAGGACTTGAGAGTGCTGGTTGGATGAGAGGCTGGACATGATCCAGCCATGTGAACTTGAAGCCTAGAAAGCAAATTGTGTCCTGGGCTGCATTAACAGCAATGTGGACAGCAGGTTGAGGGAGGGGATTCTGCCCCTCTACTCCACTCTTGTGAGACCCCACTTGGAGCGCTGCGTCCAGCTCTGGGGTCCCTGCACAGGAAGGACATCGGCCTGTTGAAGTGAGTCCAGAGGAAGACCACCAAGTTGATTAGAGGGATGGCGCACCTCTCCTGCGAGGCAGGGCTAAGAGGATTGAAATTGTCCAGCCTGGAGAGGAGAAGGCTTTGGGACATAATTGCGGCCTTCCAATACTGAAGGGAGCCTAAAAGAAAGATTGAGAAAGAATATTTACAAGGACCTGTAGTGACAGGACAAAGGGGAGAGACTTCAAACAGAAAGAAAGTACATTTAGATTAGACATTAAGAAGAGATTCTTTACTGTGAGGGTGGTGACTCCCTAGAACAGGTTGTCCAGAGAAGTTGTGGATGCCCCGTCCCTGAAAGTGTTCAAGATAGGCTGGACGGGGCTCTGAGCAACCTGGTCTAGTGAAAGGTGTTGGAACTAAATGATCTTTAAAGTCCCATCCAAACCAAGCCATTCTGTGATTCTATGATTCTATAAAAGTTGCTTTTGTATACTTTCAAAAGATGAAGACAAACTCTGGCAAAACAGAGAAAATACTAATTGGTCATTAATGTTAATTGCTTGCACATTTCAGTCTTGAGCACTCCTGTGCAGTATCCCTTTCATCTGAGTGAGGCTGTGGCTGATTGCTGGGAAGCTTAAGCCTAAGTAGAAGTTTGTGCTCTCCTAAAATGAGTACCACTAAACACATGAGAAAAATTCATACAGCTTCAAGAAATATTTGTGGAGCGTATTAGGCACTGCTCCTTAGCTTCTCCAAAAGCAGAAGTTCAAGGAAGGGAGATGTGCCATCTGGCCACCTGCAATTTCTATTCTCTTTCTTTCAGACCACCGCGGTCTATGGAAAAACAGGGAGGCAGAAATCCCCCTCTGGAGATGCCTCCTTCTTTCCCCTCAGAGATTTTCTGCAGGTTTCTCTGTTTTACCTGCCCCTTCCTGGGAATATACGAGTACACAGAGGATAGGAGCCTGTGTGGTGTGCTGTCACTGTACACCAGCTGCCTGCCTCTTACTCACGAAATGTTGTAAAACATCACAGGGAGTCTATGACTAACACAGTTTCAGTAATGATCCAGAAACAGGCACTAGAGCAGGAGTCAATTAGCAGCCACCCAGCAGCACCAAAGTGAAGAGGGAAGAGTCTGTGTTTAAAACCCCACGCCTTCTCCAATCCACATGTTTCACATTCATCACTCACAGTATAAAAAACAGGCACTTAACTGTTTGATTCTCTAAATGCAAAACCAAAGCAAGAAAATCTTTTCATATGCTTTGTAGTACCAGCTGCTGTACTGTCCTTTTACAGCTAATTAAAACCACATGATTTTCCCACTCAGCACAGGAAAATGTGTATTTTGATGCCATACCACTTCAAAAAAACATGTCATGCTACTGATTAGAGCACAATAAGCACAGGGCTGTTAAGATCTGAAAAAAGAATGAACAATAATGGTTGGCCTTCATCATCAGGAATCTTAACAAATAGAAGTGCCCTGAGGTGTAGTTGGGTGCCATCTATGCAGCAAAATCCCTGCAGTTCAACAGTGGATTTGGCAGCTTCCCTAAGATCTGTACATTCAAGTTGAAATTATTCATAGGGAAAATTTGGTCTGTATGGCTAAAGTTATTTCCAAGGCACCCACAAAATGCTTGTTCCTGATCCAGGGCAGTCAGGAGAAACAGTGGTCTCTTGAAAGGAAAGATAGAAAGAGGCAGGGATAGGGAGACCATTTTTTAAATGAGATCAGGGGTTAATAAATGAATATTTGTGATCTATTTTGAAGGCTCTGAATAAAAAAAACAAACGGTGTGAACAACCTGTAAGTGCTCAAGTTCCACTCTTCTAAATTTGCAGTATAATTAAATTTATGGGAATTATGCAGTCAAAAGGTTCACAAATCAAGTTGTTGGGGATTTTTTTGAACAAATTTCAATTTGAGGCTAATTATCTGCTTCAGCATCAGTAGTGAATCTTTCATAGTGCATATTCATATGCAAAAATCATGCCCATAAAATAATATATTCTTCTGGGGCATCCCAGCAGATATTTTAATCACTCAAGATAACTGACCAAGAAACTCACGGATTTCAAAAGCGCTTTGCACGAATGCAGCATAAGATTCAGGGAAAGGGTTTAATCATAGTTTATATTTAA
>VWZG01012838.1:319-162109 GCA_013396735.1 Grallaria varia | reverse complement strand
TGATTATTTTTGTTCAGGCTACATGCATCTGTGAGAGAAGACTGACAATTTTTTTTGTTTGTTTTTGTTTAATCCTTCGCATAAAAAGTACAAGCAAATGGTTATACCAACACAGACATGGATTTATTACACACTAATGCTAAACATGAATCACACTAACAAATGTGGGATTCTATTGTGTATTTTTTTTAAATATTTGGTTTCATTGTTTGTGAAGCCAAGGCCTAAAATGTACATATTTATACTGATAAGGATGCATACGTTCAAAGAGATCATGGTCAGCTAAAAGGCAGGAAAGAAACTACTCCAAATTTACACATTAGTAGACAGGGACTGCTAGATATGGAATGTTAATAGAAAAACACAAAACATGGAATTATTTGGATTAACTGCTCAGATTAACTTCCTTCTTTATTGTGTTCAGAAGGACCTTTTCAGAAGCATTTGAGGAAGCCCTCAGGAAATCAAATCCTGGATCCTGAGGTAGTAGCAGAAATAATGAAATTTCACATTCTGTGGAAATGAAAGAACTCTCTACCTTGTAGCCTTTAGTTGTGCCATTGCAATATTATGGCTTTAACTGTAAATTTAAACATAATGATTTAGTGTAATACACTCTCTTATCTTTTGGCACAGCAAGAGTATTGAGTATTCACTGGAGTGAGGAATGACTGGAAAACCTCTGACTTTGTAGCACATCTAAAGAACTTCTGTCAGTACAAGTTATACTACACAAAGACACACAAATAAATATTAATTGAGAGTAGTAGATTAATGCTGTACATTACACACTGTGTAGTTCCATAGGCCTATGAAAGTAGTTCTGAAGAACTGTAAGCCTGACAGAGATCAAGGTGCAAATACCACAGAAAGCTTAAAGGAAACAAGTACAAAAGGATGACCGTATGAAGGGCAGCACTTTTATATCACCTGCCTTAATGCAGAGCTTCCTGAGCAGATGTTCAAAGCAGGCAGAACTTGTGGCATTTGTTCCTGCTATGCTTCTGCTGCTACCCTTTTATTTAATGATCATTCATTTAGTCAGCCTACAAGTGTTAAAAGGTATAAGATTATATAAAAATAGTGTAAAACATCCTTCAGTGAGAATATAAAATCAGTAGAAGTTTCAAAAATGCCAGAATCCACAAAGGTAGTTTAGGGATCTTATCTTTATATATATACAGTTATCTTTTTACATTAGAGATCTATTTAATGTAAAAAGATAAATTTTACGTTAATAGCAACTAAATGTTTATTCCAATATAGTGACTCTCTGACATTGAAGCTATGTTCAGACCGAGATTTTCCATCTGTGCATGCACCCAAACTTTAAAATACAGCCTCTAAAATAGACAACCTCAAAGTTAAGTGAGGTTTTCATCCTTCATAGGTTAGTAATATTTTTTTTATATTTTTAAGAACTTTTCTAATTTTAAAGATGAAAGTTTGTTACATGTATTTTCCTTCTCATCTATGGTTTGCATACTCATAAATTATGTCAACTTCCTATATACTGTTTTTTCTTGTTATGCTGCTCTTCATTTACTATATTGTATTTCTAAGTCTTATAAGAATTTAACTATGTATCCAGCTGATATTCTGCACTACCCATCACATTATAAAAGCAGAGGTTTCTTTGACTTTACTGGGGAAATATTCCTGTTTTACTTCTGTCTTGTATCTGAGCTGTCAGTAGAAGCCATGTTACATGAGTTAAGCATTTTAAAATGTTTCAAAGAGTGTCTAATATGGGACAAAGAGTATTCTTTACTTTTTTTTCAGAAATGCTGCTTTACCGTCTCTTAATGAAACTAAAGGCAAGTATCCGTCTACCTAAAATAGATAGATAGATAGATAGATAGATAGATAGATAGATAGATAGATAGATAGATAGAAAGAAAATACCAAAATAAAACTCAAAACACCCTTGAGTACAGCCTTGAAAAATGCTATAATTTTTCCTGTCTCTATATACCAAGGAATTGTTACAAGCACAAGAGCTGGTGTGGCCAGGAATTCATATGTTATTGCTCAGTACTGGAGGTGCTGGGCATGGGCCAGGGACACGGTGCTGGAACACATTCGTTGGTTAGTAAGCAGTCAAGGAAGTTCAGAGATTTCATGGCAGCATTTGAGGTTCTTGGACAGCCATTACATGACTACCTGTAACAAGTTAACAAGTCTTATGAAGGACTACTTTTGAAAAATTTTAGGGCAAGACTCATGCTGAGGAATTCTTATGTGTTCAAAACACTTGAGTATCTAATTGCATGTATGTAAAAGTCTTTATTTTCTCTTCTAAATAATGCCTTTGCCTAAAAAGTATGCTTTTTCTGTTATCTAAATAATTACTTAAATCAAAAAAGCTTAACTAAAAACCTAGTCCTCTTTATAATAAACATTTTCTAAAAGAACACGATTCATTTTCTTTGCAGCAATTGAAGGTAATCTTTTTTGGCAAATAAAAAGTATTTAAGAAGATATCAGCATAGACCTGTGCTATTTCTAATAATTGTAATTGCTCTGGATTAGTTAATTTACACAGATTGCATAGAGCTGTTAATGATTTATCCTATTCTGCAGTGATTTAATCTTTATTCACTGCTTTGTGCTTTCTTCTATTTACATCTTCCCAAAGTAAGTGCAAGATATTTTATTTAAAAAACAACAGTTCATGTCCACTTACTGTACATTACTACACAATACAGGCAGGAATCAAGTTCACGGACATCCAGGATTTTTCCTGCATGAGAAGGGTGTAACTGCGCAGCTGTGACAATGACTTAAGAGTTTATTTAGGCTGGATTCAGCAGGAGCAATAACAAGCACAGTAAGATAACAAACAGATTATTTTAGAGGCATTATAAATTACTGTCGATGCTTTATTTGCATACCAAGGGTGTAAAAGCAGAGTGAACCAGCCAAAACTCTCTGTCTTGTCTTTCTCAAGAACTAACCTCAGTCTTAGTGAAGCCAGGAAAATATAATGGCAACCTCAAAGCCAAACTAGCTGCTGAAAACTACAGACATCCTCAGGCGGGATGTGTCAACAGCTAGCACCAAAACAAGTCCTGCATTAGTAAAACAAAACTAACTCATTGCCATGTGAAAGTAAAAAACCCAGGGAATTAGCTTTGAAGTAGAAACAAATGTGTGATGAAACTGCAAAGTGAGCAACCTTTCATTGGCTTCATCAGGAAATGAGGGAGTACGGAAGGCATTTCAGAAAGGCTTTTTGGAGATCCTATGAACTTTGTGTTCCATACACCACTTTCAGTGTTTCCTCCTTACTTACCCTATAACTATGACACTGTAGCCAGTTTCATGTTCTTTGTGGTAAAGAACTCCATCACAGTCTCTGGAGGTCTGCTGTCCATGTCTTGCATACGTTTTGTTCCAAGCTGTGCCAATTAACTCTCTGGATATTGTGGCATGTTCACCACATGCCTAACAGATGTGTGTCGTTATATATGCTACAGTCTGAATGAATCCAGACATAATACCATCTTGTTGTCAGCTGAGCAGGCACTCTTGTCACTACCTTGCCAGTTTATACATGAAGTAGTAGGAACTGCGTGGGAAAGCAATAAACTATCATTTGGATTAATTAAAAAGAAAGTAATTAAAATAAATGAATGTCATTGAAGGAATCACATGTCGAGTTGCTGATAAGAGAAAATTGTTTTAGCACTGTGTGTTCTTAGAAGGTTTCTCATGGATTCATCTGAGGGTATGCCATGCTGCTGGTAAGAGCCTGCAGGGAAATGGAGGGTGCCCTCAGCAGGGAACATGCCACACACTCCAAAACTGCTAGTTCTGTGTCTTTCAGTTGACCTGGTCAGCTGAAAGCCACATATTTTTGGGCACTGAAAATTCTTGTTTAATGAATACATAGATGAGTAGGCATGTAATGATGTTGGTTGGCTGAATTTGCTCTGTGTTTTTCTAGCAAAACTAAATTTTAATAGCAAGATGTGTTTTTCAACAAACATTTTCTTTTCCAGAAGGTGCTTGCATTCCTTGAAAATCCTTGATGGCAAATGCAAAGGAAGAATTCTATTTGGAACTTTTAAATTTTTCTTTTATATTTTTATTATTTTTTTATTTGGCATGTTTGGATGTTCAGTGATTTTTTTGTTTCCAATGAAAACAAACAAAAAAAAATCAATAGAAATAATCTATTTACTGTATATTTTCTGCAAGAAAACCACCACACCATTATGCCAAACACAACAGAGATGTCAAAAGGTGTTAGGGATGTCAAGGTCATGTTGCAAGTCAAGGGCATAACTGGGAAAAAATTCCTATTGATGAGTCTATTTTGTTAAATATGAGCTTTTGATTTTCAGGTACTCTGAAATTTTTCTTTCTGTCTGTATGTCATTCTTTAACTTCAACTCCTGTTCTGAATCCATCAAACATACTCTGCTCCCAACTTTTTGTTAACTCTTGTAATTCACCTTCACCATTCATCAAAGTCTACAGTATGGTTTTCATACGAGGTGTCTCCTCAGGCATCTATGAATTTGGTGAAGAAATTCTGGCAAATACTGCCTTATATTTTTTTTTGTATACTGTATTAAATCATATAAAAATAATACTATTATTATTCTCAATATATTTAAATGCTCTTCAGGATCTGAATTCAGTGTTAGGACTGCAATACACAAAAGCTTGCTTGTTTTACTGGGGATAGGGAAGTTATACTTGTAGATGTTAATTCATGAAATCTAAGCATGACAAAATAAACTTCCTTGTATTACTGCTATTGTGGAAGAATGTAATTCTTTGTAAATATTGAGTCCATTTGAGTATTTGAGGTCACAACCCCCCGCATACGTCTGTTATATAATAGGCACTTGGAGCCATTTATCATTAATGACTGTTCTTTTTTATTAATAAATTTTATTGATCTTAACAGAAGTCAGTATATTTCGTGTGAGAGCAGTGAGTCCAGAGAATTTGAGCACTATACTGTCCTGTGGCAGCAAGAAGTTAGTATTTTGGCATTTGTTGGAAGACAGCTGCCAATATCACTCACTTGATATTACTAAAGCAGCAATAACGCAAGAAAGCGTTAATAAAGAAGAGGGGAAAGAAAGTTGTTATTGTTTGCTTTACTGGCATGAAGGCAAAGCCGGCTACATGGAGAGAGGCCAAATGGTTACTCACAAGCAGTACAGCAGGTAGTGTGAACAGCTCCACAATGATAGCAGCGTGCCAAAGCCAGTTCCTGCACGCTGTCAGATCCAATCTCAAAACCAGAGCCCAAGTCTAACCTGGCACACGTATTAGGCAAGGATTAGGAACTCTAACCACATATATGAATCAAGAAAGAATAGGGAAAAGAACCCTAAGAAATGCTGAAAAAAATTACACCTGGACATGGGGGAGAGGAGAAAAGAGAAAGTTGTATACAGAAAAAGGAGGCTCTTCTCTCAGACCCTGGCTAATACATCTCACTAGGGTGACATAAAAGCTTTCAAAAGTGTATTAGCTTAATTTTAAAAGCAAACAGAAAGGCAAGAATCTTCCTGGTGAAACAGAAACTTCGTAAACAGGTTGTCATCATAAGTCAAGACATTCTCATTTGAAGCATATGTTCTTTTGAAGAATACTTCTTCCAAAGGAAAATTCCAATAGTAGTTATACACCTCAAAGCACTGCAGCTGGAAGTATTTCTGATATTTCAGCTTTTTTTTTTTTTTATTTTGTCCGGAGATTGACATAGATCCTTTTTTTCCTATGAAGTGTGGGAAAATAAATGGCTTACAGCCCGATGGGGAAGAATTCTGATGATGCTTAAATTTATCTCTCCGATTTGGCTCAGAAAAAGCACAAATTTAAATCCTGATCTCCCAAAAGAAGCAAGGTACTGTTTTCTCTCTGTTTCTTTTTTTGCCATTTCCCCCCTCCCCCGCCCCAGTATGGAGTAGGACTCCTCTCGTAAGTTCAGATACTTTTAAAGCTCTGGGTCTTCCAGATACACAGTACCCAAGAGGAACAGCAGTTATTGAATTTTCCCTTTAAAGCTCTATGGTTTGCTAACAGTAGGTAAAAATTGAGTCAAAAGGAAATCTATCAAGGACTGGATCAATAAATTTCTTTTCATACTGAGGGTAACTTAATTCATGCTCAAAGAGTGTCTTTGCTCAGACAGAGTGTCTGTTGTACAGACACAGCTCAGCAGATAATGTTTGTTGCAGATTATGCCAGGAGGCACAGAACAGTTGTATACAGGTTTTCCTCTTTGCGGACACACACACAAACGCACATGCTCACAAGCACACATGTTTACATATAGTGCAGATCATATATGAAGTCATGGTATTCCAGTGCTGCAATTGTATTTCATGAACACTGCACTGAATAGGGCATATAGGGAATTGTCCCAGTCTTATAGAGTTCTCTGGAGTACAGATGCCAGGACAGTGGCATGGGGAAAGCCAGACCACCATCCAGGACTGACGCACCACCCCATCTGACCAGTTGATCACAAGAGAAGAAAAATATTTGTTTCAACCAGTCACTATTTGATATTCTTCCAATTGCAGTAAAGCTTCTAGAAATTGCTGAGTAATAGAGTGCTAAAGAAGACCTAGCTCCTTGCTTCTTCTGAACCATTTATTTTTTGTTCTGAGGGAAAAAATAATAGGAAACAAAAAGCAAGACTTTTTGGGAACTGTGAGGCCTTGCAACTGTGTCTGGGAAGCTCTGGATGATACTTGGTTGTGACAGTTTACACTGCTTAGTCTGTTTCGTTAAACTACCGTTCAAAACCTATCACTGTAAAAGCCAGGCAGCCATACCCCAAAATTAGGCAATCTTTTTTTTTTGTTTGTTTTAGGCCTGGCCTCAGTCTTTTACCTCGATGATTCAGCCATCTATTCAGAAAACTTTAGTAGGGCATTGTAAGGGAATCTATCAGACTAGGGCTGACCACTTTGTTTCCAGCAGGCACCTGTAAATTCCCCAGGAGGAAATTTAGCTACCCAAGACATTGTACTGAAGGCCTTAATGTCATATGTCTTTTGAGTGTGAGCTATATATATATCATGATGGACATCTCTTTTTTGCATCTTTAGGGATTCAAACCTCACTGGGGCAATCTATTTCTCTCTTACAGGGAGTTTTTGTTAATCCTATTCTGATTAGGAGTTTTTGATGTACAAATATATACTTAGCATGCCGAAGGAAGCTTAATTTAAATTATCCTGAATGTCTAAGAGCTTATAGTTTGTTGTTTGTTTGTTGTTTTTTTTTAACAGGTTTTGGAATTTTATTCCAATGCTATTTTTTATTCTCTATCTTTTGTATATATTTGAAAGACATAGAAATATCATAACAACATAACCTTTATTCCTCTTCTTCTAAATAGCTTTTTAGAATCTGTTGAAGATAATTGTAAGATAATAAGGTAGTATCTTTAAGCAGTTATGTTATATACATAATGTAGGGGCCATGTCTGCAGCCTGAAACAAAATGACAGCAGTGGGAAGAAAGATAAAAAAACAAGCCCAGAAAGAGTCACAACTAAAGTGGTGGCACAAGTCCAATGTCAAATGTAGGGTGAGTGAAGTCTAGTTTGTCTGATGAGTCATGCGCAACATCTAGACAGTGTTTAAGACTTGGGATAGCTTATCTGGATTTGTGTTTTTGAATCATCTTCTTTCCAGGTATCTGTATGTTTGTCTCAAATCCACCAGTCAGGTGGATTAACAGGTATTATGATTATTTTACACTTCAAGGAACAGACAGAGATGTTGCATGATTTCCTCTGAACTCACTGGAATTAAAAATGGGCATTATTGTAGGGATAAATATTAGTTTTAGAGCATTTATTAGCATCCAGAGAAGGGCCAGAAAGATGAAGAAAGGACTGGGAAATCTGCCATTTGAGAAAAATCTGAGAGAACTGTGTTCAGTCTTGAGAAAAGAAGGCTTAGGGGGGACCTTATCACTGCATTTCAGTATTTAAGGGGTGACTAGAGTGAAAGTGTGGATTCCACAGTGTTGCACACTTTTAAGATTCAGCCAGACAGGGTACTGGACCATCTTGCTAGATCGTGTTTTTGCCAAGAAAGTTTGGACTAGATGGTCCTCGAGGTTCCTTTCAACTTGGTATTCTATGATTCTTACTATGCAGTTATTTTCTCCTAGAAAACAATAACTTTCAGTGGGATGGTTTTGATGGTAGCCTATACATTAACATAAGTAATGCAATGGAACACAGTAGCAAGGAAGGTATATCCTGAGTTTTGTGAATTTCACTGCTACATCCTAACCACAAAGCCATCTCTTTTTTTAATGCATTAATGACAAAGCATGTTTTCTGCCTTCTAATTCTTGCTAAAATCACATGCATTTCCATTTAGAGGAAGTGTTTTTAGTTATAATTTGAAGATCTTCTGTAGGTTAAAAACTGTATAAAGAAGAAAATGCTTAAAGCCCCCACCACACCACAAAATGCTGAGTAGTCCTGTACTTTCCTTCTCAACTCTGTTCAGTCCTGTTTTCTGCAGTGCATCAACAACCTACTCTGCAATAAAATCTTCTACACAGATAACATTTCAAATTAAATTTAATTTAAAAAAAAATGAGGGAACATTAAACAGTCCCTTACCCACTACTGCACACACAACATTTGTTTGCTTATACTTTCACCCACCAAAAGACTTTGAAAACATGTGTTTGTTCAACATGCTGGAATCAAATTCAGTAAATATCCATCTGCACATTAGTCTTAAGAGTATTTTGATACAATTAAAGAAGACATAAATAATAAAATAATCTGTATTCACATATACCAGTGGTCTAGGTTATCTCTTTATGCATGATAAGATTCAGGAAACAATTTTAGTCAAGTTGTACTCCATTAATACTGTATAGTATCAGAAATTGTGATAGAACAATAGTAGATGTGGGTCAAGAAGGATGCAGGCTTTGCATTTAATGGGAAAAGGTACTTTTGCTTCTATAAATTTAAAGGCAGTTGAATATAACAAAAACCATTTATAACAAGTAATTTTTGTAACAATAAGCTAAAGAGGAAATCTATCATTCAAACTCACAAACAATGACAGAACCAAAAGGCTGCTGCTACACCAGCTCAAGTTCTAGGTTGCATTTTGGTAGGAATGTATGGGTCTGTGACTGTCCCTGTGCAGGATTGCCTCTGGAACTTCATCAGCTGACGAGCACTGAGATGGAACCATTAAGTAATGACTGTTTATTTTTAACCAATGTTCTTGCCGATTAGAGAGATGATTATATCTGTCTGCTGGCAAGAGCACTGGTTCCTGTATATTTCATGTTTAGGAATATTAATATTTCTTTAAAATTGGTGTATATCTCCAAACTTCCCATAGTCAAATTTAGTTTTATTTAACAAAATTTGAATTTTACCAGGGAAAACTGTCGGTGATACATTCATATATATCTTTCAGTAATGAGCCGAGTTGTACTATTTTCAAGAGATATTTTCCTTTGGTGACGACTTGCTAATGTTCCTAGATGTTAAACAGAAATTATGCAAGCTCTGATTAGACCTATCAGCTTTCTAAAAGGAGTATTATAAGGAAGTTATGCACAAGAATGGTGATCATAGAACTAGTACATGTTGCTCAAAGAAAATGTTTTCTGAAATCTGCAATTATATATGTTGCTGGAAATACTCCCAAGTAAACTCCATTTTTGAACCTCATCCTCAAGACATGTCATTAACATAACCATATATTTGTACCAATTATCGAGAGAATATCTGAATTTATTTTTCACAGCTGAGTAAATAAGGAGCACTTTCCTGGGAACAGTTGCAGGACTACGTTCAAATTTGTTATATTGTATGGATGCATTAATAGTCAAACAGTACTTGGAGTAACAGATGTAAGAATAACTATTTTCTAAAACTCAAGTGATTTTTCTCTGTTTCAGACTTTTTAAATAAAAGTAATTGAGCTAGTTACATAAGAAATAATTGTACCAGCCTATCTACTATGGCTTGTATGCTGAACTTGGTATGTTCTGCAGATCTGCTTCTGCTGCTCTGACATTACTGAAAATTTGCTTCAATTGATTATTATGCAGTATGTCAGAGAGATGTAGCTGTCTCATAAAATGATTACCCTGGATTAACTACGCTGCTTTCATTAAGGTCAAAGGAAATGATGACTTATGTTTTCAATGAGACTTAGGACAGGAACTTAGCCTGGGAAATTTTCATATGATCTCAAGACTTTTTTTTCCAGTCTACCTGAGAAGAAATGCTTTGATTTGTCAGGAATCAAGTAGAAATAGCATTTCCGTATTGGAAACAATGCTCCTGGAACTTTGGGTTATGTGTGTGTACAGAGTAACATCTAAGCATGTTGTTCCTCCAGTTATGCATTGCGAATATAGGAAAACAATCTATTTGCCCTGACAGAGCATCCAGCTGCTTCCTCAGTGTATACAATCTTAATTAGCTGAGACTGGGATCCAATTTAACTTTTATTGTATTGGATAAAGAAATTGTACCTTCCTTCTCATGGAAACCTGTTAAGTGTGATTGAGGGTGCCTATTTCTCAGCCAGGAATGAAATTCCTTTTGTAATTTTTTTAATCAGTTTGCTATTCTATGAAGGAAAACCAAAAAACTCAAAGAAATCTGAATAGGAGGAAACTCTCTCTCAAAATATGAAAATAACCTGTGGGTTCATGTATGTGCATCATTAGCAGAGCTTTATTTAAGTATAAATTACCCTTTCTCCATATTGTTAGGTGAACTTACCCTCCCTGGAAGTCTTCTTCATTTAATTTGCTCATCATAATTATATGTCACATTTATTTTTCAAATGAATAGTCTTTGTATTTTAAGTATGTTGAATCCTCAAATTAGCAGTCAAGTTACCCTCTTAAGTGCTCTTAAAGCACAACTGTATTCCACGAAATGACTGTGGAAGTGGCATTGTGGATTCCACTTAGCATTTTCTTTCTGAGCTTTGCAGATGAAACTCATATTCCATTTACAAGGAGAAAGTAGACTTCTTTCCAAATGTCCTGTCCAACAAGCCCCAGATAAATGCTGAAATCAAACTTAGATCTTTCTGACTCCCTGATCTCCAGCCTCAACTTCTGCAATGAGACCTAAAGAAGGAAAGAGGAAGGACTGAAGCTGCTGATGGGTTGAGCCCAGATCTAGATATGTTTACTGGCACTTTCAGTACACTGCCTTTCCAAAGGAAGAATCAAACACCACTCGTGTGAGGTGTCTGATATTTAACTGATTACTTTAGGCAATAAGTAATCTGAGCAGAAATCCAACAAATTTACAGGGACAATTTCAGACTAAACTAACTTAAAATTATGGCTTTTTGTCCACTGAAGTAATCATTTTGGAGTGAACATTTAATGTATTTAGGACTGAAAAAGTGAGTCAAAGTCAGTGCAAAGTGTGGTCTGTTGTAAGCTCCACATTTGCTGTTTGTGCAGGCATTAGGTTTCCTGATAAAGTTTGCAAGATACCTCATTTTAAAGGTACAGGAAATTAAAATACAGCAGTAAAATAAAAATCACAAATAAAATACAGGCAAAGGCAGGGAATTGGAGGTGTTTAAACACTTCAGGCTCACTGGTGAAGAAAGATTTGCAGAAAAATTATAGAAATTTAGCAGTAAAGAAGTAGTCAGAATTCAGCCTTGACTATGTGACGTGGTGTGCAACCTGAGCTGTATATGTGCTACATGGGAATGTTCCTTGCGGTTACCCAAAGTGTGGAAGTACGACTCAGGCAAATTCCCATGAGCTTGAGTAAGGAATTTATCCTGGCCAAACTAGAGTCTGTTTTCAATTAAAACTAGAAATTTGTTTAGTAACAGTGTGTCTTATCAAATTTAAACATTTTCAAGTTACTTGGTCTTTTATGTTATTTTGTTTCACAAAGCAAATAAACTGACAGTCTTGATTGTACAACCTAAAAATTGCTTTGCTCTGTTCAAATTGTAGAATCTTTTTATGAATATATATTTCTTGAGCTCCTTGTGCTTTTCAGTAACACTAAGCATGAGCTGGAGAAACGTGAAATGTTCTTATCAGGAAACATAGTAAATTACACAAAACCTGGTGAATTGCTGTAAGTTGCTAAGGACAAAGCAATTACATGGGTCTATCAAAGAGAAATGCCTTTTGGCATATCTAAATAAAAAGTCAGACAACTAGGAGCCAAATAATTTGCATGCAAATACCCATTGCAATGTTGAAGCCGCAAAGGGTCAATTCAGTCCTCATATTGAGCTGAGGACTGCTGGGAAGCGATGGAGATGTGACAGTGTTGTGTCATCATAGTGAGGCTCCTATGGAGCAGAGGCATGTCTGATTCTACCCACACTGGAAAAGGATGCTGAAATATTAGAAAAGTTCAGGAAAGAGATACAAACTTGATTTGAAGTCTAGAGAGAATTAAGAGACTCAGGGTAGATAATTAGTCTAACATGTGATGTGATCATGGCCTTCAGAAGTACCTCAGTGGAGAGAAGACTTCCTATAATGGCTTCTTTAATTTAGTAAAATAAGGATAATGAAATCCAATGCCTGGAAATTGAATTTAGACAAATTCAGAATAGAAATGATATGCAATTTAGTAGCAACAGTAAAAAACACCATACTAATTTGCATAGAAAAATACAGGATTCTCCATCCTTTAAAGCTTGCTACCCAAAGTTAGCCAGTCTAAAAGATATGCTGCAGATTAAACAGAAGTTGTGATCTATACATGTAAATTACAAGGGAAATTCTCTAGCCCTTATTATTCGTACTACAAGCTGTTCTGCAATAAAAATTAGAAAAGCTGGGAAAAGATCCTTTAAACTCAACTCAAGGGCGATATTTGCCCTTGTATATGTGGGTGAACAGAAGGAGAGTGTATACACTTTGGCCTCTGTTACTCTGGCTTCATGTATATCTGATGCATAGGAAACACTAGATGTAAAAATACTGATATAGGCCTTATATTATTATTGTTGTTGTTGTTGTTGTTGCTTTGCCCTTACATGGTCCAAAAATAAAGACATGTTTTGGGATGACTAGCCCATACCTACAGGCAAAGAACTTGACAGAGTCCCATATGGTGAACTGTTTTACCTCAACTTATTTTTGCAAATTTATTTCGGGAATGTAATTTTGGTATTTAGATTTTGCGAAGTGGGTGGTTTATATTATTTTTTAGGTATGACAGCCAGCTATATTGTGGAGAAATAATATGGGAGTTTCACTTGCTCTTGGTGAAAAGAACAAGCATTTGAAATTATCTGTAAAAGGCTACTGCTAGGGTTTTGGTGTGTTTGTATGACAGATTGAAAGTAGGCATGAGAGACAGAAGCAGCGAGTTAAGCACTGTCATCAGCAGACAGGAATCAGTTATGCCCAATAAGTCATCAAGGAACATCATGAAAATGGTGTTTCTTTTAAGAATGTGCTACCTCTATGTTTCTGAACCTGAAATATGGCATCCTGATTCTGATTCTGAAACTTTTAACTTCTATGAAATTCTGTTTTGCAGGAGATAATCATAGTGGGGGTGGGGGTGGGGGTGGATTTTATTGATTTGGGTTGGGTTTTTTTTCTTTTTGTTGGATACTCTAGTGCCCAACTCCCAGTACCCAGCCCCCAGAGCAGATCATTGGCCTCCGTGGGGGATGCCAAATTCAGATCCAAAAAACTTTCTTCAGTTAAGCAAGACAACATCCAGAGCTGTACAAAAAGGACAGTAAAACTCCTGGCTTAGGGATTCATGTATGCACTGCTGCCAACAGGTACCAAGTCTCAGCTGTCATTCCTGCCCTGAGAGCTGGTATCTCCATGGATGGAGCAATGGCTCTGAACCTGCAGCACCCAGGAAGAAAACTGTTGGAGAAAAAGTGATTATTGTATCTTTTTTTATGCCTGAGCATGATGGCTAAAACATTTGCACAGGATGCTAGGGATTGAAGTTTGATACAGTTTTCATCCTCAGGGTATATATGCCATTTTTAAGAGTATTTCTGCAGGGTACATCTGTGTTAAAGGTGTCATCAAAGTGAATGTCCTGATCAGCTTTTGCTATGCTTTGGCTTGCAGTGTGGAACAGCCTGTGCTCACAGGTGTCCTTCTGGACAAAACTAAGACAGAGAACACCTTCGAGGAACTTACTGCTGTAACCACTGCCAGGCACTCAGTCCAAGTCACAGGCTTTGTAATGGGTCTTCCCAAGCCCTCCTGCTGGAACTACAACATTGTGCAGAAAGCAATGAAAAATTCAGAAAACAATGAAAGACTTGCAGTATTAAAATCCAAAAGCATAAGAAGGAATATGGCAAGCCCAGTCGATAGGGTTGTCTGCGTTGGTTGCAGATCGGTAGTTCTGGGAGCATTTGCCAAGATGTTTTTGTCTAGATATTATTTAAAAATTCATACCTATCTTCTGTGAACTTCTTCTGAGGAGTGCACCCTAGATATGAATTTGTAGATCCATGTTCATTTTTGAGTCATCCCTTCTAGCAAGGGTAGTGATTGTGACCCACTCTTTGCTGAGAAGGGCATTTAAGTGATAACTAATCATGACTTCAGCAACATTAGCTGTGATCCTGATGATGTTCAGTTTCTGGAAACATTTTTCATGTAAGAGCAACTTTTTTTGGTATTAACTGTAATATTTTCAAATGCTACTTTATTGTGTAATTACATAATCCACAGAAAAAGATGGCTTATTCCTTTTGAGGTACTTAGGAAACATGGAAGATAAGGGAAAAGCGAGAGTCTTCCACTAGACCATTCTTTTTAAACATTTATAAACATACCTCTATATTTTGATCATAAAATCTTGGTATTTCATAGAAAAGGTCTTCTGTTATCCCAACACTTTCTTGTAACTTCATCCTTCAGCTATTTATAGACCGTCATGCTTTTGCCATCCAGCCGTTAATAAAGGCATATATATTTAGGAATTTTTCTTTTGTTTCATTTCATCCTTTCTTATTTTTTTCTAGTTAGCCAATACCTTTCTTTGTCAAGCAAGCACAGAGCTCACGAAGCAAGAACAACAAAACCGGATCTCAAAAACTGGAAGTAAAGGAATTAAACCCTTAAATACAGTTCTGTTTCCACAGAGGACAAAAGCTTTGAAAAGATAGTTGCATGGGGGTTTTGGAGAGGTCCATTCTGTGCCTATGTTTCAGGATGCACTGTGAAACCCTGAGGTCTCAGATCCCAATCCCAAAACACAAACCCTGACATCTCGGGATAAGGGGAAACCAGCACTTGCTGTATAGGTCCTTAATTCTCTCAAATATTTATCTGCCTGCTAGGTAAGAGACCTGCTTATTTTCTTTATAACCTTAATAAAAATTGAAATCTGTAAAGCTTTTAAACTGAACCAAACAGGATTGGGTGGTAAAAGAACCGGTGTGTTTCTTTCTTTCCACTTTTGCTTTATAATTTATTGACAGTGGCCTATTTCAGAAGTTGTAGTATATAGTGGTGAACTGCGGCAATGCCAGCATCTAAATGTGACCTGTGAGTTGACACAAGTAACCAGAAATCTGTGGCTTCATCTACATATACATGAAAATCCACCTTCCCCCTTAGGTCTGAAAAGCCCTTGGCTCTGAAAAGATCTTGGCAGTTCTGTGCATCCCCAGCTGGGAGCTTGCTTGTTTTAGCTGCAAGTCAAACTCAGCTTCTTGACCTTGCAAGCATTGGCTCAACAAGGAAGACCTGAACCCCGGCTCTCCAGGGAGTACCATTTGAAGGTAAAGATTAGAAAGGAGCAAAAGGAGTTAAAATCTTGAGCTGCTTCTTATCCTGTTACATTCCTCTCCAAAACAACCAAAAGCTGCCACCACTCCCTTTCTAAGGGGCAATACATAAAAATACTTCTTAAGGCCTTGTACTGAATGAAATGAAACCTCTACACTATCTCAGCACTCTTTTTAGGCAGTACCTGTCAGTGGCAGTAGGAGTTTACTCACCTGCCTGAACCAGAAGGCACAATAATATAAAACACTATTACTAGGCATGGTCCACTAGGCTCCCATTGTGACAATGAAGAAATGAAAAGGGCTGTGGATAAGTTCATGAAGTTAGACCAACTGTGTAACAGGAATAGGATTTTTTTTTTTTTTTTTTAGTATCTATAAATATTCATTCTGGAGAAAGGGTATTAGGTGGTTAATATTTGGTCAATCATCATGGCTAGGCTTTGCGAATGAAGATTTGGGAAGGGCTCTGCCCACGCTTGCTGCAAGCGCGCTGATGGCTAAAGAGGCCGATGCGAGATAGACAAGTCCCATTGCAAAAGGCACAGCAGAAAGTCTCCATAGGCGGCTTTGTTCGACTGCAACAGAAGATGCCCGTTGGCCGTGGCTCGCCAACCGGGTGAAGAGTGGAGATGAGCTTTGTTTAGGCCACCTTTTCTAGGCCCCTCTCCGTGTGGAGCAAGCAGTGCTCTCCCTGGAAAAGGCTGCTTGGTCATTCAGGATGCTGCCGAACTCGACTGTCATCTCTGTGTCAGTCTTGAGCGACCAATGTCCTGAACCGCCTGCATGCAGGGTTGGGTCTGCGGCTTCCAGTGCACCTTCTCACCTGCCGTTTCGTCCCTCGCCTGTCACTGCAGGGCTTTGCAAATGTGGGTGAATCCTTTGAGCCTGCGCAGTGGATTTTTTAGGTGAGGGGCAGCGTGCACGGAACTGGCCCCACCCTTTAGTCCTAAGGTTCATCTGCCAGGGCCTAGCGAGCTTGGACGGTGGCAGCGAAGTCTTCAGGATGTAGGTTTAGTTAGAGTATCCTTCTTGTAGATGGATGGCCTTACAGGGCTAAGCGAGCTCCATCTGCCCGGGTTTGGAGTTAGAGTTGTCCTTCTCCTAGGATGGTTGCCGGGAGGCTGGTGAGCCCATCCTGCCCATGGACACACTTTGTCTGACCCTTCAGCTGAGACCTGACTAGCATGGGAGACCCTACTGGAGGCACAACCACCGCCAGCATAGCTCACAGCCTCATAAGGGCACGCAAGCTTCTCCCCCACGACAAGGGGGTGCCCGTGGAGAAGATTTGGTCAATATTTGACTGAAGAAAGCAGTTCTTGTAGCAGTAGAAAGAAAATAATAAAATGAGTCATAACAAATAATTTAAAAAAAAAAAAACCCTTGACATTAACTCAGCTTTGAAACAACTTAGATATTTAAGGGCAACATTTGAATGCTACCGACAGATTTGAAAGCATACTAAAATGAAACAAATGCATATGATAACTCTCTTATCTTTTAACAGCAAAAATCATTTAACAATAAGACAGTGAATTTAGTAATGCAGCCAGACAGCACCAGAGTTCCTAACTTTAATTAAAATTATAGTGGCTTCAAACTCAGAATTCATCACTTCCATCCTTTCTGTCTGGCAGGTGCTGTAATGTAGTTATTATTTTTCCCTACATATGCAGCATCTTTGTCAAAATCATTGAATCTAAACTGAAATTAGAAATCTCGTGTTGAAGTAGATCAAAATAACATGACAAAATCGGTATGTGAGCTTAATTTTTTTTCTGATTCTGCACTTATACACTGTCTCCAAAGACAGAAACCAGATACAATACAGTCTATAACTCTTACAACTTGAAAGCCAACACTTCCCTCTTAAAATAGGTCAGAAAATTCTATGCAGCCTTGGGTACTGATTATCAGAGATTGTACAGCAAATGTCATCACACCTTCACTTATGTGTCTGCAGCCAGAACTGGAATCCACTGTTCTATATTAGATCTACTGCATCTATTAGAAAATGGATAGTGAGCCTCTACACAGAAGAAAGAGAGGCATCAGATTGCATGTTGAACAGCTCCCATTAGTCTGCAGAAAACACCAATGAGTGGAATGTAACTGAAGAACTACTTTGGTTTAGCATAGACATCACTTTAAAGAGCACTTTAAGGCTTTGAAACCTAAATTTGTTCTCCTTAAACTCTGTCTCTCTTCTCTTTGATGTCGTCAGTACAAAATGTGCGGTCCTAATGTAGGATTAACTGATAACAAAGGTATATAAGTGAAATATAAACTGCCTATATCATCTCATTGCAAACAAAAAACCCATAATTTTTTTTAAAAAATATTTTGTAAAATTTTGGTAATCAAAAAGTGTATAATATGACAACCCTGAACAGCCTGGAAGATTTATTCTAACCTATTCCAAATTCTCACTGGCTCTAAATTTTTATATTTTTTTCATGAAAAACTGCATGAAGAACTCTCTGTATGGAAAGGTTTCATCACAATAAGCACCTATCTGTGCCCTACTAGCATTTTTGGATATGTTTTGAACTGTCAGCTACAGATATGCCACAATTTTGACTGCAGCAGGGGAAAATCAGCTGTTATGTAGAAACACCATCATCACATCTCATTGCAGCTTTTGGAGACACAGGAAGTGCTTCATTTTCTCACTTATGAAATTTGAAGGGACAGTCTGGGTTGGTACAGCTCGTGTTCCAGAAAGGGATCAACTCAAAAGAAAGACAAAAATCCAGAGCCATACTGCTCAGCAGCACAAGTTAACAATCAGAAAGATAAAAATCCAGAGCCATACTGCTCAGCAGCACAAGTTAACAATCAGAAAGATAAAAATCCAGAGCCATACTGCTCAGCAGCACAAGTTAACAATCAGGTGCTGGCCATGGAGACACAGCTAGCTTAGACACCTCCACCAGTATGTCTTTTCAAGTCAAAATTACTTTGACAGAGAAGAGTTAAGGAGTGAAAAGGCACACAATTATATCACCTCTATAGTTAGGACTGAGGAGATGGGTTCACTACACGAATGCAGTGTGTTGCATAGCTGGAGGTGGCCATGTCTTCAGGGCTGAGCTTCAGGCACAGCAGGACACAGGACTGGAAAAGAGTTATTCTGGGCTCGATCCAGTGTAAGAGAAAGCACTCGGAAAATTCCTCACTCACTCAAATGCATTTTTTATTGTAGTCAGAAGATCAAACTTAAAACACAGAGCTGATGTGGGATCAGAGTATTTCAAGCAAGACAGACTGTATTTTCCACTTTCCAAAACACCCTCTTAATAAAGAAGAGGTGTAGTGGGAGTGAGTTCATTACTTATTCCTTGGCCCAGAAGGAACTACTAAGAGTTGAATTTCTGCCGAAAACATAGAATGAATCTACTTTATGAAGTTTTTTTGAAGATCACAGGGGAATCATTATTCTTTTGAGGAGAATACTGAAAGTAAGAACATCACATAAGATGACAAATTCTTCATTTCGTCTATGGAAGCTGATCAGACTGGATAGCAGGTGGCTGTGAATGAGGACTAAGGCAAAAATTTAGACTTACCTTCGAGTTGTGTGTGGGTTGCATGATTTTTAACCAACAGCAGAAGAATTTAAGACAGAATGGATTCTAGAACAGCGTTATTAGTAATGGAGACTGGAAGGAGTTCTGCAGAGTGCCTAGGGGCCATAGTTCTGCTGTTTAAGCAAGAAGTGTGAAATATGAATTGCCAGACGCTAGCTTCCCTTTGTATAAGAAGAAGAATGATTTTCTAACTGCTGAGTTAGAACCAAAAGATCAATTTTTATTTTTAAAATGTTAATAACTTAAGTACCAAAAAGCTTATTCCACCAGTTCAGCAGGGTCAAATATGTTGGCAATGTTAGAGAAATGAGCTTTGCAACAGTACAGAAAAAATTATTATCAAATATGCCTCCCTTCCAGTCTCCCTATAGGCTTTCCTCCTATCAGAAAATTCAGGTTTAGGATAGTTAACAGCACTGTAGCCCAGATTACCTTCCCATGTAAAGGCTGCAGAGTCACCCCAGGAGCACAGGGGAGAGCTATGCTCCTCTTCTATGCCCCTAAAGCTTGCTACTTCCTCCCACACTTAGGTCACGAACACCAACCCCCAAATTCTTTCAGGTTAAGACTGAAGAAGAGTATGTTTTGATGTTCACCCTCCCATGTGAGTGGGAAGAAGATTTGAGGCAGCAAGAAGGCAAAGGAGACAAGGCAAAGCATTTATCTGACTACTTGCTTTGATAAATTGTGTAATTAATAATTTGGTAGAAGGAATGTAATGGTTAGCCAGCCAAAAGCATTAATGCTTTGGAAGGAACTATACATCCCAAATAAAAAGTGTATTCCATCTTGGGGACTGTTCAAGTTTGATTAATGCCATAAATAATGATTTTGTTTGTATGTTTGTGTGTGTGTGTGTGTGTGTGTGTGTGTTTCGCTTATAATGTAGCTGTTTTAAGAAGCGCCATCCCAAATTCTTGCACCCCCAGTGTCCTTGCTGGTGGGGTGAGGTGAGAAGCAGAAAAGACCTTGATGCTGTGTAAGCCATGCTCAGCAATAGCTAAAACATCCCAGTGTTATTAACACTGTTTTCAGCACAAATCCAAAAGGGTCCCATACCAGCTACTATGAGGAAAGTTAACTTGATTCCAGCCAAACAGCACAAACACTTAGAATCATTACAGCCACCATTATCTGAATTCTATTATTGTTCCCTAATTATTGCCATCTCTAATCATGTACAAAGAAATACTTTAATGAAAGAGAGTTGTTCTGATTCTTCAGCAGATCTAAAATTTAACCAGATGAAAACTGAAAAGTTGAAGGCAAGTATAATCAAGACAGCATTGTATAATAAATGATCTTGGCTGAGGAGTGATGGGAAGTCCTACAGTGCAATGCAGGAATGTGTTGGAGGAAGCTTTTGCAGACATAGGAAAGCTCAGGCAAGAATGTGCAAACAGAAATTGCCCAGGAGGTTGAGAGAACTTGTCTCAATTGCAAGCTCCTTTTCCTCCCATACTTCACTGTTAAAAAAACCCCAAGAGGTTAATTTTTAAAAAAAAATTTGTTTTAATTTTTTTCCAGGCCAAAAATGCCTGGACCTAGTAACTGGGGCAAGGAGCACAAAACAGAAAGATGCTGAGCACAAAACACTGTCTTGTTAAACTAATTTTTCTGTTTTCTTCATTGTAGTCTTAATTGGGACATCAGAGGAAGACAAGGGAGAGAACTGTTTAAAGTAAGGCTGACGGAAATGAAGAATCTGGCTGAGGGGCTGCATCACAGCTAAGGTCAACTAAGACTGTAAAAATAATTTAAGATGTGGAAGGAGCTGCTTGGTTCACCTTCCCTATGAGCTTTATAGTTTCCAGTTAGTCAGGAAAATAATGATCCTTTCTCGTGCTGAAGCAAGCTGTAGCCATCAGGTTGTTTAGCTCACAGGTTGTTCTGGGTGAAGTTCTCAGAAGCTCTTCACAATGTGAAAGGTGATTCTGCATGTTGGGAAGATACTGAGGAAATTCCTTGGTAGCCTCATGGTATGGGCTGTCACGTAGGAAGGAGAGATTTTTACACCACACCATATTTTAATAACTGCATGTGAAGGAAGCTCTTGAACAGGACTAGATGTTTCAGGAGACTGGTTAAATATAGTCTGTAATTTTTTTGCTTGCAGCATCCAATTTAAGTCTAGTTAAAGTTAGTCAGGAGTGCAAGAAAGCTCTTTGAAAGGTATCATGCATGACCGTGATTGATTAGTGGGGGTTTTGCTACATTTCAGCCAGGTTTAAAAACACAGGCTTCACAGAAGTAAGAGAAAGTGGAGAAATAATCGATATTAATCAGATAAATTACTCCTTTGCTGGGGAGTTTCAACATGAATACATTTTCCCAGGTAGGTCATCGTCAAGAGTTATTTCTGCAGCAACTAATTCAGTTTGGACTTTTCAATGTTTTTCCTCTTTGTGATGCAACAAAGATGAAAAATATGAAAATAGCTTATCAGAAATGTTGCCTGTGTAAATAAATAGTTTCCAGTGCCCTACATTAATTGAAACCCATGGTCACAGTCAGGACTTGCAAGATAAGCATGAAAAATTGCTTCTCCTTGCCCCCCTGCGGGTGATCCATGCAGTCTGAGGCTGAAAGACAATCCAACATAGCAAGAAGAATGTTTTTCCACCACCTATATTGTTCCCTTTATAAAGACTGCGGGTTTTTAATTGCCCACCCCTAGGAATCCTCTCAGTTCAAGACACTCATTTATATTTTGACTACCCAGTTGGCAGGACCCTTTAACATGTTAAGTAGCATTTTAAAAAATATTGCTAGCAAATAGCTGGCATACTTGACTTATTACTAAGGCATACAGATTTAACTCCTGAAAGTCATGATGCGGCTGATCTCACTTTTACCTTTACTGGAAAGGAATCTGTGTCGTACTCTTGAGTGATACAGTGATGCACTGATACTATACACTTGGGAAAGGGAAAAGAAAATATTGTCCCTTTACAATGACACAATGCGTAAGATGTAAAATGAATGCTGTGGTTGATGAGCAGCAGCGGGCAGTAGATTTGACACAACACACAGGATTTCACTGGAATCACTGCTTCTCACCTTCTCCAGATGACTCAAATGAGGAAATTTTTACTCAAAAAAGGGAAAAAAGAAGCTGTTGGAGTTTGACAGGTGCTAGAACTTCAATGTTACCAGGCTGTTTGCAGCAAATGTGCATTTTTTTTCACTGAATATTTAAATTTAAATAATCTCAAGTACTTTGGAAGATTTTCTCTAACCTTATATGCTTGAAATCTCCATCTTGGATAGTTATTCTAATGTTCATGAAATTAAGACAGAAGTCCTCATTAACATAAGAACACATACCACTTTTTCATCTTTCTCTAAAAACAAATGTTGTTCTAAAACCATGATCATGATATTTTCATTGCATTTTTAAATAGCTGAAAATAAATGAAAAGTGACCACAAAATCCCATCATATAAAATTCACTGTGTAAGCTTCATCGGCTCTTCTTTGTTAGGGGATTTTTTTGGTAAAGAAAGAAGTGCTCGGGGTAATTTTTGCAGCTTCAGCACCTTATTTAAATGGACAACTGGATGAAAATGGAAAGGCCCATGAGAAGGAAACAAAAGCTGCAGCCCCAGACTCTAAGTGAGGTTCTCCATTGGTGTGGGCACACAACACCACACGAGTCCAGAGCAGACTTCCAACTTTAAAAGTAGGTGATTAGTTGGAAAAATAAGAAAAATATAAAAATTACATGAACTGAAAACTCAAGTAACTCATTGCCTAAAATGACATTTCCTTCCTAAGTGTCTTCCTCTAGAAACTACAGGGAACTTTGAGAGGAACCAGCTGCTGACACAATAATAATCTGGAGGGATGACTGAAGAATAAGTGCATTAAAAAATATTGCTGCTTAAATCTAACACCTTTAATACATGGCCTGAAGTACACATGTAATCAGCTATACAGGAAACTTATTTGTCATGAGTACCGATCAGTCGGCTGAAATTTCTTTAGCTTACTAGCTATTTTTAAAAGGTCACTGAAAAATTGTTCCATAAAAGAGAAGGACAGAGATATACATCACACTTGTATGTATGCACCTGGAGTTTTAGATTTTCAGAGCTGTCACTTCTCACACAGTAACTCGCTGCCTTTCTGCTCATCTCAGCCCCCTGGTGATACGCAGCTGGCTGGGAGTTTGCACCCACACCCACAATTTCCCCATGGAAGGAAAGAGCCATGGGACTGCCCCTCTGCTCTTCCCAGGCACTTGAGGTCTTCATTGTCCATACTGTTTTCTGCTTCCCAGCTCCATGGGATCCATTCATCTCCCCTATGATAACTTTGGTATGAAGCCTGGAAAAGTATTCCAGTCTCTTCAGCTTGACACGAGAACTGTAATAACCTACTTTCTGCAATATGTTGGTCTTCATGATATAATACCTGTTTACAAATATGTATGTAAAATAAATAGTGAAATTAATGATTGTTGCTCCCATTTCCACTCTCTTTCAAAGGTGTTTCCACTTCTGATGTTACAAAGACATTCTTTTGTAAAGAAACTCTACATTTGTATTTTGTGTTGTCTGGAAAAATTAAAAAATGTTTCCAGTCTTCTGAATTATATCTCTTATTTCACTGTCAGAAATTGCAGTCACTAGCACAACACTAAAGCTTGTTAATGCTGTTAGGATGTTCTTCTTTGATTTAGCCATATGACATGGCTAGAGAGAGCTGCTACCTCACTGAAACATTTTATCATACTTTTTCAGACCAAGCACGCTCTTTCTATTGTCTTTTATAATCTAGTGTTTAGTTTTAATGACAATGTAAACATGAATTACTTTTAAATTTAGAAAAAAATGAGGCACCAAAACAGAAGAGTGTTTTACTAGTAAATTATGCTTTAACAAAGCACAGAAAATTTATGCCATATTTATTTTTTTCAAGAAAATTAAACTTGAGGATTCCAACAAAACCAGCATGATTAGTTCAAAACATGTTTTGATGAAAAATTCACAGCCATCTCTATATGGGAGTAAACACCTATTAGCACTGCAAACACTTAGTCATTGTGATTGTATCAAAGCTGTTGCTACAAATCACATCACAGCAAGGTGTCTTCTTTCAAAATTATTCTTCCAAGGTTTTGCTGTTCTTGTATTGCCTTCTTTTTTAAAGCCTGGACAAAACACCTTCCTATAGAATATAAAGTTATTATTTAATCCCCAGCAATTATTTCCTTAATTAATCTTGTGTAAAAGATATGAAGTGACAGAAAGGTGTGATTGTGGGTGAGAAAGAACCACTGCACCACCCTTCCCCCATCCTATTCCCTCAGTGCTGTGCTTTAAATGCTCTACCAAAGCCAGGCGAACCAGGGCAGGAGGTTTGGAGCACCATTAGCCTTGTACTTAATGCAGCCCTTCACAGTCATTTACAGCACACTGGGTGCCTGTATGCTACACTTTGAATGTTGCACTCATATTACCCAGGACGTTTTAATTCACTTCATTTCCTTTCTTTTTTCATCCTCAGTGAGTATGCACTTATGCATTCTATACATCCATGCACTTGTATATACAGACACACATATATAGCAAGTGAGGCACACACACATGCACACACACACTCCTGCATCCCTTCAACTCTCTTCCAATTATGAAATTATAATTGTATTTGCTGGTAGTGGGTGGTCTGCAGGATAAACACAGAATATATCTGCATATAAAGTGCCTTTGAGTCATTGATCTGTATGAGTCATTTAATCGAGAGGTGCACCAACATGTGAGAAAATGTAGGCAACATTTTGCAACAAACATATTTAACATATTTATGTATTTATAAAATTCCACTCCGTAAGGGAAATGACAAGAGAATAGCCCTTAAATATATACAGAATATGAAGTTGTAGGCAATAAGCAGAATAAATTTGCCCCTGTTTCTTCTAAGTGAATTACAAAAATCCTACCTGGATAAAGAACAGCAAGCATTATACCATGAGACTATTGAAAAAGAGTGGTTACAATGAATTGCGAAAGGCTACAGCAAAACAATGCAAATTGTATTGGCTGTGTGCACTCTCTGAATGAGAAAGTCTTGGGAGAACAAAAGGCTAAAGCGATTGCACAAATAAAAAGACTAAGCTCTCCTTGGGGTGACTCCTGCAGGTGGGCTTATGCCAAATTCAGGGCTCAGTCTGCACCAAGGTCAGCAGGAGAGATGGAGGGGACAGGGTGCAGACATGATTCCCTTCCCCAGATATTTTTATCCCTAGGGTGAAGGGAACAGAAAGCTGTGCAACTTGCAGCAGGAGATATTGAAAGATGCTGCTTTGTTTTCTGCGCCTAATAATTTTGCCTCACCAGGTGATGTTTCAGTGCCATCTGTGCTCGATGTCCCTTCTGAGTGCAGACTGCAGGGACCCAGTGTCCCAGCTGGAGTTGCATGGGGTTCTGTAAGAGGGATAACTGAGTTCAAAGATTATGTGCTGCTTCTGTGCCCTAAAGCCAACAGGTACACAGAGCTGCAAATACACCTCATATTTTGTGGTTTTCTTATATGACTTTGATGATAGTAGTAATGCTTTCTTCATTAATGTTTTGTGGATTGCTCCACATAAGAATCAACTTTTGCATTCCTATACAGAATCAAAAAGTCAGTGTTGATGTACCAGTGGCACTGTTCTTCAGTCCCTTCCTCTCTACTTTGTAAAGCTCTTTGTGCTTTCTTCCAGGACATTCCTTACATACTGAATATGTTCCTCTCTAATTGGTCCAAATGGGTCTCTGTCCTTTAAATTTCTCTTCAAGAGGGTATAGATGCAGCCCTTCTTCACATTGTTTCCCACTGGTGACCTTGGACAACTAACACACACCTTAGGCTTTCACAGTGCTGTATTTGGCACTTACTCTGACACATGGAACTCTTCAACTGCAGCTCAGTTGAGCGCTTGGATCGGTGACAGCAGAGCCTTTAGGAGTATTTTGTGGTCCAGCCATTGTGCCCCACTTGTTCTTAACTACAAAATCCAGGCTGTGGTGAGCTCAATGTGCAACCCCTATGGCAACTGAAAGCTGGTGTATCTGGGGCACTGATATTTTCATGTTTGTGATTTAGAAAAGTTTTCAAAATGTCTCTAATGCTGAAGCAGTGATATTCTCCCTGGAGTTTTAGCTCCAATTCCAACTTGTCTTCCTTCTGTAAGCAGCTCATGTAGTTGTACATTTAATGAAAAAGTCTCTCAGATTGCTCCATAAGGCAAATTATGTACCCTTCCACCACTTGCTTTGCAAAGAACTGTAAATGCACTGCACATATAATGAATACTGCACATGGGACTTGCTAATGGCTTTCACTGCAAGTATCTGATCAGCTGTCTGTAAGAAATATGAAGCTTTTTGGAACTACAGCCTGATTTATTTCAAGATAGTTAATTATATACATAAATAATTGGCAATATTGATCTCTCTTTCTTTCGTAGTAAAATCAGC
Source organism: Grallaria varia (assembly GCA_013396735.1). NCBI lineage: Eukaryota > Metazoa > Chordata > Aves > Passeriformes > Formicariidae > Grallaria > Grallaria varia. The sequence continues at coordinate 135,283 of VWZG01012838.1, read as the reverse complement.
TTTTCTGCTGCTTTCACTGAGAGTGCTTGAGAGGCTGGAATGAGAAAAATCTGATAGACACTCCTCCAAAGTACCAGGATTTCAGATTCAAGTCACTTTCACACCCCTTATTTCTCTACATGACATGCAAAAGTCAATAAATAAGCAACATTTTCCTATGAAACAGTTAAGTAAACAAGGAGGTAATTTATATTTCAGAACAATCAAAAAGTATCCCTTCATTGATTGATGTATTTTGACTTAAGCTCAGGGTTTAACTAAGGGATTATAACATTCCCTAGAAGTATTTCAGGCAGGGACAAGTTGACATGTGTAAGAAAAACAACCCCCTTGTTTCAGTCCTAGTAAAGGCTCTTCATCGTAACTAGCACAAGCGCTTTGAGTATGACTCAATTACATGCCCATGGCTGCTACAGTTTTACTTGACAGCTGGTCCTTAATGAATGTAATGACTACTAAAAAGTACATGATACTGTTTTAAGTTTGCAAGAAATTTAAGCCACACAAAAGGAAAAGTACAATAAATCTATTTTCAATTATTTTGTGTTAAGGAAAAAAAACCCCAAAACCACCAAACCTTTGTCCTTTCCAGCTCTGAGTATGTCCAGATCTGTCCAGCCAGTGTTCTGATTCCTTTCCATAACATTTTTGGTCTCTGTGTTTGTCTAAAAGACCTGGTTATTATTTCAAGTTCTCTAAATGCTGGTTATTATTTTCTGTGTCAGGCCTATGTCCCATGGCATTTATAACCTGGGGTCACTGATTCATCTGCTATCAGAAGCAAATCTGTGCTGAATGACTGCCAATGCGATACTTTATTTTGAAAACCTGGCCAATTGTTTTGACTAACTAGCAAAAGAGGTCATACATGCTGCCTCTGCATATAACAGCAGAGGGTTTGGACACAACAGTCAAGCAAGTTCTTAAATTCCTTGAAGTTTTGAAAAGCTAGTTCTGGAAGTGCATTTCTCAGCCTAGTTCCAGAAATCATATGAAAATAAATTTCTAACCCAGCTCAGTACTAACTCAATTTAAATTTATTCATGCGTCTATGCGGATGAATAGGTAAAGTAAAAATCAATTTAATTTACAAAACTGTTAGAAAATCCCAGCACAGAATTAGATTGATTCATGTGAGAGGACATGAAAGGCTGTGATTTATCTTGTTTAAATTTAATTAGAGATTACACTAAAACCCCATGAGCCCAACTAGCCACAGTGAATCTCTGAGTCCCTAAAAGGGCTGTGATATGAGAGAGGAAGTACGTGGGATGCTTCTGCTATCTCTGTTTCTTTGTCAAAGGGCATGTCACCCCTCTTAATTAAGACAATAAGAGCATCATCTTGTTGCAAGTAGGCACATGATAGCAAAATCACATCACACTCAAGCTGTGTTTTCTGCCCCTGAAGACAGATGAGTAGAGCGACCTTTTCCTTTGACATACATGCTATGCAGCTGGTGTCCACCCACAGCAGTAGTCCCACTACAAGGCGGCTGCAGACATTACCTCTGTGCCCCACTCAGGACATGCAGCTTGTTCAGGTGTGTTCATGAGGATATCAGATTCTGTCATATAACACATTGAACTACTTTGACACCTTTTCTTTACAATGCAAATTTATAGATACAAATATTATTGATGTTTGCTTCATTTTATTAGCTGCTTTTTCATTTGATATCCTTTAACTTTTTAAAACAGAGCCAAAGTGAAATGGATGTAGGAAATAATGTTTATTGCCAGCTATGAACTACAGCCGCTCAATCACCAAAGAAATAGATAATCACGTGAAAGTACCTAATTTTCACCAGGAATCTATCACTAATGAAAAGATTTTTCAGCACAAAATCCATTTGCACAGTTATTTGAAATGCATACATCATAAAATTTTTAAGTGTTTGTGGTCAAGGTCCACATCTGGCCACTGGCGGGTACTTGAAAAGTAAAAAAATAATTTTCAACCTCACAGAAAGCAGTAGTCAAGAGACAACATATCTCCATCAGATTTATTCTCTGTATAGCTGGTCTAACACACATACAAGCAGCAGCATGTTTTGCTTACACACAGTAGTTTTTGATCTTCCAATTTGTCTAAAGGTAGCCTATTTAAAATATGAATGTCCTATTTACATAAAACATTTCCAGTAGTGTTTTGTCTTCAAAACATCATAGAACAAAATGATACCATCCCATTACCCTTATGAGTCCACTGTTATCCAGCTAGTAGTACCCTGAGACCTACCTTTTATGTAAAATCTAAAATTCAGTCCTTTCAAAACATCCCTATGGTGGAACTGGGCTCAATGACATTTCAGGTCCTGCTTTGGTGATACTGCCCGTAAGGAATCACTAGTCTGTTATCCTTCTTGTCTGACAAAATTTTGTATCTTCTGAATGAGTTTTATTACTTTGACAGGTCTCAAAGTATGTTATTACAATTAAGATCCTCTGTTGTGCTAGGTAGGGTAAAACCGTGCAGCACAGGTATGGACCCAGCTTTTGCTGGGTGGAGTTATGTGCTAGAAACAACTCTTTATAAATATCATGTCCGAATATTTAAAAATCCCCCAAATGTTAGACCAATATAATTTAAAATGCTCCAAAAGTCTTTTAACAAACAGGTCACAGTGATATTATCAAATCAGTCTTACTGTTATATATATATATGTATTTTTCAATGAGCTCTTCAACCCATGATTTAATCTTTGATGTAGTTTTTCTTTGTCATAGCATACTAATCTTATGCTTGTGAAGCAGACCTTAAAAAAATCAAAACAGAAAGTAAAACCCAGACACCAGCAGTTACAATATAGCCCAGACTGCACATCAAGGAAAGAGTTGAAGGTTTTGAGATGTTAGAAACCCTAGATGTCTTAGAAGAATTCATGACCAATCCTGAAATACTTAGGAGAGACAACTAAAAGCTGTTTTCCAGAATGCCTTCTACCTACCAAACTACCTCTTTGGTGCTTCTACCTGTCTGTTCGATAAGTTGTGCTTTGTCAACATTTTAAAGCAACTGAAAACCGACTTCCAAAGCCAGGAAAAATGAGGAAAGCCTACTACTAGACATTGCTATTATGAGCCTGCAGTATGTTCTCTGAGTCATGTTTTAAATTAATTCCAGTTTGATTAGAAATCAATAATATTAACACATGTGGGAAAAATGTATAGGACTAGATTGGCAATGCTCACAGCTTTTTACAAAATTGAGCTGGTAAGAACAGTGATTTTTTTGTCTTTTTATCATGAAAATATTTAATTTTAGGAATGTATATGGTCAGATATTGTCTTGACCAGAACACCACATCATGTTTTGGTCTTTAACACTGCTGAAATTCAACAGATTCTGCAGGGTTTTTTGTCAGTATTCAATTATTTTTGTGGTCAGGTTGATACTAATTTTATCCTTAGACTTCGATGGCTCCCAGCCTGTAAAAGCCTGATGCACTGTACAGTATTTGGATTAATTTTGCCTTGCAACCATCATAATTCTCAGGTTTAGCATGGGGCATCAAGAATACTACCTATTTTGTTGGGGTCTTTTTGTATTTTTACCAGTTTATATCAAAATTGGTGATGTAAACAAAGTAAAGGTCAAGAACTGCAGAGGTGTAGCCAGAAAGCAAGGTGGGCAGAGCTGCTGTGCCCTGAGCATGGCAATGTGGACTGGACCACAACCACAGTGCTCATGGAGTCAGGAATCTGGTTCAGAACCCTGAACCATGAGAGGAAAGAAGAGGGGGGAAAAAAAATAAACTTCCCATCCAGAATTTTCATGGATAAAATGCGCGTTCCATTGGAGCTGTAACTCAACAATCACAGGAAGAGGTTGCAAAAGTCAGGATTGACCTCCCAAGCTTTTGCTTTGCAGAAGGAGTGTGGGAAAGGTCTGTTGTTGCACAGAAGAAGCATCAAACTTGCAAATGATGGCATGGGAAAGATAAATGCCCCTCTCAGGTGAAGCAGTATCCCAGCAATGCTAGTGCAATGCTAGTGCATTCCTGCTCTTGTGGAAGAGATAAAGTAAATGGATTTTATCCTCGATCTTACTTGGGAAGCTTAGAAACTTCTGAAAAATAAAATGCCATGCCACTTGGGCTGAATTATTCTATAATGTCTATAAGACAAACTTGAAGCAGCTACAAAATAAAAAAGAGTAATTTTGTCTCAACATTGTTATGCATGTACTTCTACACTAAATTACATTCAAATGCAAAAAAATTAAAAAAAATAAAACTAACAATCATGATTACAGTTTAGATTAAGTGAACAGAATCCAAAATTTCATATATGAAACTACACAAGCATGGTAATTTATTTCATGGGTACATTTTTACTTCTGAAAGCAGCAGTAATTAGTGTTCTTAGGGGGAGCGTATGTAGTTATTACTTGGACAATGGTTTTATTAGAGGTACCAAAGGTTTTGTTCTTTATATTTTAGCTAGTCTATGATAGCCTGGTTAGCACTGAATTTTCTTCAGACTTACAACTCCTGCCTTCCTACCGAAGGCAGTAAAATAAAAGGAAAGTTTTCCTGGTTAGAAAGAAATTTAGAATATTTTAAAATGGAAAATATTAGGACATTTCCTGAGAAATTAGGTGAATTTTCTACATGCACTCACTATTCTGTTGGAAAAAATAAGAAAAAAGATTTTGTGTAGTTTCTACTGATTACAAATGTCAAATATTTAATAGGAGATATCTGCAGCTTTAGAAATACTAATGTATTTTTGTGACATATTTGCAAATAGGATTTCCAGATTACTTTTGGACAGATTGCTTGCCCAAGTGAAAGAGGCATAATAAAAATCTAATTTGACTTGTCTGGAAAGAAAGGCTTACTCTTTCCTTTGCTTTTCATTTGTCACAACATGAAAGCTGGGAGAATTTTTTATTTTTTATTCTTTTTTATGCAGGAATTTTTTCCTTTGTAGTGGTTTGATCTCCTAATGGCTTCCTTACATTTTTTCAATAGTCTATAAAAGGTTACATTTTGTCAAAAATTTCTCTTAAAAAGAAAAGTTTGATAGAAGAAATTTGGCAGGACACATTACAATGTAGTATCATTTACTGCATAATTTCTAATAGCAATGTCTAGACTTATAGCTGTTTTAACTTAATTTCATAAAAGCACTTCCTCTCAACTGACTAATATGGGAAATGTCAGATGTCTAGAACAATTTGAGAATTTTTTAGCATTCTCAAATGGTAACATCTCAAATTCAATGATTTTTATTTTCCCTAGGTAAAATAAATAATTAAAAATTATACTATTTATAGCCTTGATTGTTTCCTCTCAATAGACAAATACTCACAAATACAACAGCAAATGCAAAATGTACTATTTACTAGGCTTATGTTGCACAAGAGTCAACATTAACTGATTGTCTCCAGCCTCCTTCCTGTTGTATAATTGCTAAGTTAACTGCTGGATAGTAATGTAAGCAAAGAAGAAGCTTTGCATCAGCAGTGGGAAAATCAGTGCTGTTCAGTCTCTATCTGCACCTTCAGGAGGCATCTTTTTCCACTGAGCCAACTCCTTAATGCATGTTAAACACCCTTCAGAAAATACGCTCTGAAAAAATATCCTAGGAATTACAGATATTACTGGATCCAAAAATTTTAATTGTGGTTCTTTTTCTGAGAGATCCCCATAATTGTCACTGTCTGGTCTGCCAAAACCATCACACTACAAATGAATCCACCACCACTGTGAGGATGTGCTCCCACAGCTGCTGGCGTGATGTACCCTGTGGCTGAGAAACAAATCTCAGCTACAGAATCCTATAGCATGTTTGGTCACATTGGAAGCTAAAGGTACAGTGATGAAGGAAGTTTTTAGGAGACCACAACCGACTTATTATCGCTACTCAAGTGGTTGACAAAGATACAGCAGTGACATTCCTTGCCTATAGAATAGCTTCAGAGTCCTTCGCACTAATAATACCATCCCTCTAATCTCACTGTTCATCCACCCCTTCAAATGGCAACTGTGGGCTGTTAAAGACTACCTATAAATATTTGTGCTGGTAGAGTTAATTTTTTTCACAGTAACTGGTATGGGCTGTCTTTAGGATTTGTGCTTTAAACAGTGTTGATAATATAGAGATGTTATCTCTGGTAATGCACTGAGCAGCGTTTGCAGTGTCAAGACTTTTTCTGTCTCCCACCCCACCAAAACAGCAACCAGACTGGGTGTGACCCCAACTGACTCAGGGAATGTTCCATACCATTTGACAACATGCTCAGCATTCTCTAGTAGGTGCTTGATATCAAACTTGCTGCCCTTTGCCACAGTGTCCTGTAACCTTGCTACTCCTATAACCCTGATCCCCACCTCCACCTCCTTCATTTGACTTAATTGCTGTATGGTGTTAAATCAAGAAAAAATCACACAGATTTCAGAGGAAAAGTAGTTTCCCCTGCTTCATAACTTTATTGTTGTTTTTATTTGAGAGACATCATTACTTCAGATAATCTTGTGCAGAGACTATCACAGGGTGCATCTGCTGCCAGAGACTATGGGAAGAGGTCAGAAATATGGGTCTCAGGAAGAAACCTGGCATCGGAGGTATTGGGAATGTCCAGATCAACTGTCAGACTGTCATCCCAAACTGTAGACAAACTGATCTGGCAAAATTTAACAAGACCTGCACCAAAAACTTATTATCAGAGAGTCATGGTGAGTTTTTGTTTTTCCTTGAATCCACAATTCTCTTTCCTAGATCAAAGCCGTGATATTTAGCAAAACATTTTGGAGCTTGTAGCACACCAGCTTCCCAGACTTCTCCCAAGCCTTTTTCACACCAAGCATCCTGTTCGCTTCCCATGCTCTGGGCACAGTGCCCAGCGCAGCATTCACCTGCAGTTATTGCCCTTCTCAGCCTACCTATGCCAGGTTTTGGGTTATGTGCAAAAGGGAAATGCAGGCTGCTACTCAAGGAAACAGTCAGAACAGAAGGAAACAGTCAGAATGTTAGATTAGAAGCTCTATCTCTGAGACAATTTGGATCTTTCACTTATCCTTCAACTTTTTACTTGCTCTATCTGATAAATATTTATTTTCTAGTTAAGTAGTGTACGTGGTGAATTTTGTGGAAAACTTCTGACTTGGACCTTCATTAATTGCTTGAATTACTTTTTTTTGCAGGTAAACGGAAAGCAGATCCTCTACATGGTTGCCAAGACAGTAGGGGAAAGTCCTTGTAGATAAGCTATGACAGAGAAAGATCATTAGGAGATCAGCTTTAAAATCTGTTGTGTGATTTCTGACACCTACTCAGTTTGATTTTCCCATATACAGGCGCGTAAGTTTGCCAGACAGGCAGTTGATATTAGGAATAGTTTGTGTGGTAGTGCAAATAAATTATGCGTAATTCATTCTAAATGGTTATTTTCTTTTGATCCTTTACAGTATATTATTTTATGTCAGTCACCACTCCAGCCACTTTGGTTACAATCATTGAAAGAGTACTGTGTGTGTTTATTAAGGTCCTATAATCTGTGTGAGTAAAAATACATAATAAAAAAATGAACTGTGACATAAAATAGCGAGATGGAAGGCAAAATGAGCAACATTCTGTGCAGCACTTGGAGGAAAATATTTAAGAATTAATGAATAAAGATCTATCAGAAGAAATGCTGGTATCAAAGTCACTACAAATAGGGTAGGAAAAGCTGTATGTTTTTGGGCATTATAAAGCCTATGTGATATAAGGTTCCTCTATAACACTTCATCAGTTTCAAGACAGCAGATAAAACATTGATCCTAGGTCACATGACATCAAAGCACAGTGGTGACTGAGGAGACATTATTAGGTCTTAGAGGAAAGGCTTAAATAGAAAGAAGACTAGGATGACAGAGACCATGTGACTTCTGCCTTATTTGGAGATAATGCTGGCCCCCATGTTGCAGCAAGAACAAAGGCAGTGACAGACACATAGAAGGAAGAAAAGCATCAAGGTATAAACTTTGGGAAGATAAAAAATAAAATTCTGATGGTAAAGGCTGTAATTCAAGACTTATATCACCCAATTGAATGTATGTCTTGAGGACTGAATTTCAGAGATGAGAGAAGAACTGCAGTGACACTGCAGCGTGTGGGAAAGAGCAGTCTCTATTCCTGATTAGCATCTCAGCATCCCACTGCCCTACTTTATTGTTGTGTCTCCAAATATATGTCACAGAACAGTCTCTGACAAGAACGTTGCTCTATTGAAAAACTCACTTCTTTCTTCCCACTCTGCATCCTTTCCTTCTGTCCTCCTCCATTAGTCTCTTTGATTTTCAGTTAGAAAAAAATCAGTTTTGAAAATTTGTAGTAATTAATTGCAACTTAAAAGAAATGAAATAAGCTGTGTTTTCAAATAGATCAAAAAGCAGAGGTCTTAGTCAGGCATTATTATCTGCAGCCTTGCACTAGAATGAAGGCTGAAAGAAGAGAAAACTTTTGTTTTTAAACAAATTTATTTTCCTCACTCTTCTGTTTTCTGCCTGGGACACATGTATGATGCAGAGTGCATACACATACACTGTGGGAGGTGACAACAATCATTATTTTGTACTTAGAATCAGCAGTATAAAAATCATGAAATATGTGTAAGTAATACATTTGGGCTCCAAGGCACACTTTAATCTAGAAAGAACTGAATGCCAATTAAATGGAAGTGCAGCTATTGCTTTGTTTCTCGACTTGCTAATGGTCTTACAAAATTTGTTGCTGCCCTCCTTGGCTTAAAGACTGAGTCAAGAATGAAAAAATTCACAAGCTTATCATGACCTTTATCATGCATAACTGCTGGATTTCTCATCCATAATTTATCCAAGAAAAAGTAAACTTCTTAATTAACCTAAGGAACAGAAACTAAAGTGTATATAAAAAAGAAAAAAGACAGTGAAAAGTCCAACATGATCAGTTCATTATCAACAGTGATAGATACTATTAGTGTACAAAATGTCTCTAAGACAATTTAACACTTTTAATACCAAGTTAATGAAAAATCAAATTTCCAGCATCTTGATTCCTATTTTCAAGTCCCTCTCCTAAAAATATTTACCTATGTAAGCTCTGCTCAGGAACAACTAAAACACCAGCATGCACTGATTTGGACGCAAATCCACATGAGCTCCTATGAAGAAACTCAACTCTATCCCAGTGAAAACAAGTACATAGAGACAGGTTTTCTGTATTATAAGATACTCCAATAAATCCCTGCCTATAATCTATTAGGACTTCAGTTTCCTTTTCCTTAATGTCAGTCATCCCAATATTCCCTTCACATACAGAATCCTCTTCAGGAGTATCTTTACAGAGGGCCACAGTACAGAAGAAAAGGCAAGAGAAAGTTAGTGTATGATCAGTTCAGGTATCTTTGTTTCTCTGAGGATTTAAGAAAAAGTCGTATCTGATCAAACTGCAGCTCTAATCCTTTTCCTGTGAAACCAGCAGTTAACCTCTACCTTTCACCCCAAGGGCAGCAATAGCAATACAGAGGACAAGAGCATGGGCAGAGAGGTCTAAGAGACGTGCCTAAACTCACACGCATGGCAGCTTACATGACTGTTGCTGCTTTCATTCGTTTAGGGCCTCATCTGATAAACCTGGATAATGGGAAACTGTTCTTAAATATGGATGTCCCTGCGGTCACTAAAGTGGCATGCTGGAGTGAGGAAGTTTGTGCTGCCCTTAATGGAGGCATCCATCCAGTATGGGGGTCTCTGGAAGGCACTGGGTCCCCAGCTACAAAAAGGATGACTTGGGCTGGGAAGGAGTGTCCATTGTCTGAAATACTGCTGAGCTGCCCCGTGAACCTCTTCTTTTAGCTGCCTTTGAGTATTAGCAAAATGAGAAAGCACAGGAACATAAAGGCAATTTCTTGTCTTTCAGTGAAGTGTTTTCCCTCACAGTGGGTGTGGGAGTGACCCCTGGTAAAATGTTCTTCTTGAATCTCAGGAAAAATGTCTATGTCTGTACTGGTGTGAGGGTACCACACCAAAACATTGAACTGTTCACTTGGGGAGTGATTTTTTTTTATTTGCTTGTTCTGTTCATGAAATACATTCAAGTTTACATTATTAGGTTTTCCATCTATGTATAGACTGTGTAGCTTCCCTTTCACAATTTCTATCAGAGGGTTTTAATTGGTGAGCACAGTAAATTATAGGAATACAGTGGAGAGGGTGGCTGCATTTCCATTCTTCAGGGGACTGAAATAACAAAAGCCAGCTCTAGTCAGAAAAGCTGCAGATAGATCCAGACCTTGTTCAAAGAGGACATGAAGATTTTTAATGAAATAGTCAAGTTGCTGCAAGGCTGTCATTAAAAACAATGAGGAACCTCGATTTGCCAGTTGCTAATATCCCTGATTAGATTACTGATATTTACTGAATTCTGAAACATTTAAAGACAAATTCCTTGGGGTTAGATTGTTGTTGTTGTGTGTGATTTTTTTTCAAGCCTTTACAAAGTGAAATTATGTAATAGAGTGGTTGAAAGCATTACAGAAGGAGAGGAGAGAAATTGAGAAATAAGGTTTATCTAATTGCAGTATTTAAAGAGTGGCTGTAACATATGTATGAAAATCAGTGAGGGACATCATAAATTCATATCGGTATTGAAAGCGTCTTAGTTCTAAAAGCCAGACACTTAGAAGTGAAATATATCCTTTGTTTGACAGTAAAATGCTTCAATGCTACTAACTAGGTAGTAACAACAATCTTTAACCAAACAATGCAATTATTTCCTCTGAATTCAGAATGAACCTACTGTGATGGTTTGTTCTCGGTTATCTAGAACTATGATCTACTGTAACAAATAATACTATATTGTGGAGAAATGATGGACAATACAGTAAAATAAATATGGGAGAATCTGTGGATAACAGAGCCTGCTAAAAAATACTTCCACTCTGTGACTTGTAATAGTACCGAGTGACCACAGTTTAATTTTTTTTTTCTGTTTCTATGGGACATAGTAACTCAAGTGCCCTATCAGAGCACCAAGTGATTGTAGTTCAAAGTGTGGATTAATGACACTGTCTGAATCTCTTCCAGAAGCAAAAGTATTTTTTTAGGGGCAGCCCATCTATTAATCATATTGATCCAACATGCATGACAAAATGCAGAGATGTGTATTTACAAATATTAGGGATTGGAAAATAGATACAAATAATAACATCCAAGCATCCAGGTAACTCGTATGTTATCTCACTACATATTGAATTCCATCTCTGCCCAATGAATGGTGCTATTAGACGTCATTGTTTTCAGTGAGAACAGCTGGTGTTACTGCAAAAGATAGTTAACTCTTACCACATAATTGCTTTTAATTCCCAAAAATATACACTTGTGTATATGTGATTTGAACATTTTGGTGTCATTTACAAAATACACTACAAAGGTTTGGGGTTGGGTTTGATTTATCAAGTTGGAGCTGAAATACCTTTTTGTCTCTCCAGAGGGACTCTTCTTTGTAGGCAAAGCACGTCTAACAGAAAATATTTTGATAGCTATATGGAGTTTGTACTAGGAATGGCCCTGCCCACAAAGGACACCGGGTTTGCTACAAGTAACAACCTTGTATGTCTGAGTTTTGGAATAAGCTGGGAAGAGATGAAGATGCATTTAGAAAGTCAGCTTATTGTAACAATACTTCTCAACATTCTGCATTCTTTGTGGCATTCCACTGTGGGCACTAAGCCAACACAGTACAAATGCATCAAGCTAAATGACAGTTTGTCTTAAATATACTCTGATTTTTTGCCTTCATATTTGCTTTGTAGCTTTCCTAGTCTTTGTATGAGATTTACTGAGTTTATAACAGGACTTAGATACTTAAGTATGTTTGAGGACCTTGTGGAAGAGGTGTTTATAAATACTGGGATTTCTTTTTTTCTGTAACCCCCCCCCCCCTCCCCGATATTTTATTTATAGCACAGCCACAGCCTGCAGAACTTACACAGCTTCAGGACCATGTGTGAGATACTGTAGAACCACAAAAAATGAGATAGTCTTGTAGAAAATATATCATTAGACATCTCAGATTTGAAAAGATCGTGACTAACGGTTCTCAAGATGCTTGGTTCAATTTTTCTTATAGGGAATAAAATTAACATGGCCTCTCTTGTCTGGAAGAGGCACAAGATGAGAGCTGTATGCTTTCTTGGTTGATGACCCTGGGAGAATTTCAATCTACAAATGCAAATACAAATGTATCTTGATTTCATGCAGAAGATGGTGGGGGTTGTTCATGCATCTATTCTGCATTGGGATACCACATCTAGTCTTAGCCCCAAGAAAGTTTGCACTTTAGAATAAATTATCTAATTGCTGATGCAAAATTTAGAGGAACTCGATGCTTTTTCCCAGGTGAACACTGAAGAGAGGGTATGAGTTAAGCCCCAGTGATTGTGGGGGGCATAGTCTGGGGATCTGCTGCCCCAATTAGGCAGGATGTCACCACTGCAAGCGTTCTCTCTTGCAGGCAGTGCAACAGCAGCACATTTCTGCTAAACTGAAAAAAACCTCACCTCTGTTTACAGCCCTTCTTGAAAAATATTCATTCAGAATTCAATGAAGTCTTGGTGGAAGCTTTTTCTTTTCTGACAGTAGCTGGGTACAGAGAAGACAAGAGTGTTTCACCATCTTTGGGCAGCAAACCCACTCCCTCTATGCTCAGGACATTGGTGGCTTTGGAGTGGTAGGGCTGGAGTCCATGCCTGGCTCGTGAGGCGCCTGCATGATGGATCTGGTAAATGAATCTGTCTGTAAGCACAAAAGTTTATTATACTAGGCCCCAGTTTATTTAATTTGTGAAATCCTCCTGAATCACAAACCCAGACTGTGACAAAATTCATAGCACTACATTAATTTCTGGCATTATTTTTTTATTAGATTTATTGTGACTGATTGCTATTTTCTGCATGAGTGTAGCCATATATGAAGATATATGAAGTTATTTTCACTCATGAATACGTTTCCAAGTATATTGCCTCATTGCAAGCAAAACAAGTGTAAAATAAAGTTATTCATAGATATAGAAGACCCATTTAGCAAAGATCTATCTGAAAAGAGGATCCTTGTGTGATATTTTTTGTCAGTTAGCAAACATAAGCTTGGACGGATTTCCAATAGCACAGAGTTCAGTATGAGGCATTTTGTGACAGGAATGGGTAGTATGATAATAGAATTTATCTTCTTGCTACTGTTTCTCATTTTCCTCCCCTTAATTCATCATTGCAAATGTTCCTTTATGTGCAATTTTCTAGCCATGCTAACAAAAACTGTAAGTTTCAGTATTTAATACTGTGGATACTAAAAGACAATGCATTTGAATATTCAGAAAACTTCCAGCCATTACAGGTCTAGACGCATCTTTATCTACTCTTTGCAGTCTCCTTTGGTTGTTTAATCATGCCATTTCAAGTCTCTGGTTTCCACCATTATATATCTAATTGCTTTGATTCTTGAGTGACCCACAGGGTTTTTTCCCCCCTAGAGGTGTACTCTGAAAGTTAGGTTTAGCAAACATACCTTTTGTGTACAAATGTAATTTGATAATTTGCTATCAAAACCTCAAACCCTTAGTGAGTTGTATGCTCACAAATGAGCCTCTGAAATACTAAAAGAATGACGACTAAGTATAATAAAAATGAGAGCATCAGTTAAAAAAGAAACAATCTCTTTCCTCTCTCAATATTCAACTTACTTCATGAAGCAGGAAAAAATTTGAATCAAATGAGAGTTGAATCAAATGAATATTCTCATTCAGTTCAAGCAGGGAAATGCACCATTCCAGTGCATGTATTCATTAGGTATCGTATGCAGTTCTGTATTCTTTCTCACAACTGTTATCTTACTGTCTGATCTTTATTCACTGGAAGCAACAGGAATTCTGCTGTTGACCCCAGGCAAAGTAGGAGTCATGTCCTTGCTCAGCAAGCAGTCCTATTGATTTCATTCAAATCACTTGCGGGTCATGGTACCACTTAACATGTATCAGCACGATAGTATAAAGCTATAGATAAGGGAGTACAATGAAGCCTAGAAAGCAGGCTATCTGAGCCTCTGTCCTCAGACTACGTAGATGGCAAGTCCATTTCGTAATGGATGCATAGCTTTTCACTGTGAAATACGTTTTTGCTAGTATAGCATATTAATACTTTTAATCAACAAATTCCAGGCCAGCAGTGGAAAAAACTACTACCTGTTTTTAGGAAAAACTTTAGTCATACATGGTACAAGGTTACCATCTTTTGTGGTTATTCTTTATATTTGTGCTTATATCTTTCACTTATTCCTTATTTTTTTTCCTGTTTATGAAATGTCTCCTTCTTCATTACCTATATTCTCATTTGCTTCTTGATACTACTTTGTCTCCTAGCTCCAGTTCTTTGGTATGCTTTGTTTTGCTTTCCAGTTCTTCAATATACCATTCTGTATTCCCAATCTTTTTGTTATTATTTTTCTTACTCCTGTGTCCTCTACTCCTGTGCCTTTGTTTGTTGAATATTTCTTCTACATCTCCTTAAACACCATTTTGTTTTCTGCTTCTGTACTTTGAGAAGAAAGTCTTCTACTTTTTTAATGATTGCTTTTTCCATCTCAGTTTCTGCGCTTTTAAATTTGCTGCACTTTCTCAGGTTGAACTAAGTTTTATCTGCTCCACTTTTCTATTTTCTCTCCACTTGCACCTGTCCACTCCACCACTGCCCATTTAATGTATTCTAGCTGTTGTCCATGGTCTACGTCTTTCTAATTTATTTTGCACTTTAACTACTACTTTATTTCACTTGATCCTCTGTTGTCTTGCTCTGTTTCATAAAGGAACTTGGAAAGTGAACTGTCATTAAAATAGGGCAATAGAGGCAGATGCGAGTTGACTAATTCTGTCCTGCCTTCCTTCTATTCTGTAGCATCTCTGCTCAGAGTTTAAGAAGTAATACAGAAAGTTGGGAAGATGTGAAATTATATTTTGAAGTGTGATCATTAATGTGCTTCAGACTACATAATTATCACAGTCTTGATTGTTCCTCTAATAGGGAAGCAGAACTCCTAACACAGAGTTTGGGGCTGATAGATTATTATAAAAATCTAAAGAAGACTAAAATTCCAGTTTAGCTACTATGGGAATAATTTCAGAACATGCACATACATAGTATGACCCTGGTTCCAAAGAACTCACAATAAAAAAAAATTAAAATTAAAAACCAAAAATCACCCCAAAACCTAAAATAAAAGACTGGAGAATAAAACAGACATATGAGTGAAATGATTTTTTTGCATTATGTTCTTATTGAGGCTTTTTCTAGGGAGCTTATTCTTCCACAATTTTTCACTGTGAAATTTTGTTAAAATAAAATTCATAATTTCCAAGAAGCCCATGTAATTTATACATTGATGACTGAGTTTTGGATAATTACCTAGGTTGGATCAAAACAGTAACTGTTTCATGGTTCTCCCTCCTGGTACAGTTTCTACACTGATGATCAAGCTGTAGCAGTTTGAATTCACACAAAGCAGTATTGTGAGAACAACTGTGGAACAGTCAGCAAAATTTTCCATTGCAAAGCAGGGCCACTAACAGATTCTTTATTCACTTGAGCAATTGAACTCATAGAAGTCATCAGCAGTGACCACTGGGTGTCCTAGGTCAGGAAAAAGAAGTGGTCTAAAAGTCAGGTCCCTGCTCTCTTACATGCCAGAAGTAGTTTTGTCTCTCCAGGTGAAAATACAAGGCTTTTCTCTTACCCCTGAGGCCACATTTCAGTATTGCTCATGCACCATGAAGCCCTCTTGGAAATGTCAGTTGAAGAACTGATATATCTGCTAAGGCTGTAATCCTCACATGCCACAGCAACTGCAAGTCACCATTTGTGACAACATGCCAATTATTTTTCAGGAGCCATGGCAACAAAGTAGAAGAGCAGCCCACTCCTCTCTTAACTGCAAATCCTTGAAGGTGTGATCCTCAAGCTTCCTTGGGGCTAACTTGGGAGATCCAAGCAGAATGCAAATACATTGAAGCAAACTACACTCTAAAAAGCAGCAGGGGAAAAAAGACTATTTTCTATGACTTGCACATTTGGCAACATCCAAAGTTTTAGTTTTGAATAGAGTACCCGGCTGAATTTAGACATAAATTGGTGCTCTAGCATGAGAATGCTACTGTGTTTACCTTTCACTGCAAGCGGTGACATACTCCATGATGTGTTACTTTGCATCATGTTTAATTTCCACAATTGTATCAATCAATTTCCTTATCAATTTATTTTAATGTCCAGGCAAAAGGTCTGCTTAGGACTTTATGTATAAGTCAAGAATTTACTGCTGTATGAGCTAAAGCTGTTTTAATTAGCTGACTAAAGCTGGTCTAATGTATTTTTGTTGGTTTTTTTTATTTCTGGATTCTCTCCAATACCAACAGGTGCAGCCAAAACAAAACATTTTTCAGAAATACAGATTTACTAGTGGCAGGAGCCAATAGTTTGCCTCTCCTGATTGTCTACTACCGACCACAGAATGTCCCCATGCTGGCTCTGGCTTAAGCCTGGTAACTGTTTTTCACTAAATCACATACATCTTCTTGGAAGGCGTGTGAGACTGAAAAGGTAAATCCAGTGCCAAATTATGCAGTAGATCAAATCTATAAGTTTTTCACCTCTTCAGACTTAATGGAGGCTTTGATTCTGAAATACAAAATGCACCAAATATATATGTTTATAAATTGTTGGAGACAATTACATGAGTGTAATCTAGATAGGATGGTGCATAAGTTCATGAACTCCCCCTTTAGCTGAGTAGCAGACAAACTTACAAAGGTGTTTGAAGCAGTCCACTTACCTACAAACTGTAATATAGGAATGAGGTTAACTTTGTAGGATGAAAAGCTTTTAGGTAGTATAGTACAGTGTTTCTGGACAGAACTCTACAAACTTATTTTTCAGTTCAGTCATGGAAAGGAGGGACAATAAAAATTAGTGCCAGGCTGAGAATCATTCTTTCAGTATTTACTTATTCAGTAAGATACACACCGGTCTCCATTAATATGAGTAGTGCAATACATGTCATCAGGTGGATCCATTTTCTTCTTCTTTCTCCCTATAAGGAAAACTAATTTCACTTTATTATTTTTGGATATCCAAAATATTTGTGGACAATAACAGTCTATACTTTATTAAATATTACCAAATATTATTTCTTTGCATAAAGAATTGCAAAAAGTTCTTAGAAGACTATGTATCTCAGGCACTTCCATTTTTTCTAATAGGTTTTCCTCTGATCTTTAAGAAATTGGACTTTCTGCTGCTCAGTGACAGTTTTTGTTCTTTAGGTGATGGTTTATGACCAGTTATATAGGTATTCTGCTGCATATTTCCCATCTCTTGGTTACTGTTGTCAGTACTCCCAGGCTGGAGTGTCGTGTTACCTGACCATGGATGCAAACATGCAAAAGTTCACCCAACTTTTAAGTGCAGCAGTACTGGTGAAACCAGCACAGAATTAATAAACAGAAGCAAAACCAGTGACGGTAAAAAGGTACAAGACTTCAAACACCCAAGCCTTGCTTTAGTTTCTTTATGTCCTAATACAGGTGATTGAAAAATGTGGGCTGTGGTTTGGTTTCTGTTGTCGGATATTTTCTTTTTTTCCCCCTACCTATTGCATATGGAGAATGGGAACTATAATGAAGGAAAAATATTATAGGTAAGATTATCTTGCCGGATTTTGTCACCCACTTGGGATGTAAAAGGAGTCTGTTGGTTCAGTGAGTGAGCTGCTGTGCATTCAGACACCCTCTAGTAGGACTTGGTATATTCCACGCTTTTGACCAAAGGAGGATACTTACTTTGAAATATGTCTTTTGGCAATTTTAAAACAGTGCAGAATCTCTTCTGTTTCCAACTTTTGCCCCAGACCCTTTGCAGTAAATCCCTGTTTAACTTGGGAATGCAAATAGCCATGGAGAGTTTCACAGGCAGACAAGACAGTGCCAGCAAAATGATCTAATTTAGGGTATTTCAGCTACAGTACTCAGCCCTGGGTAAAACCATCCATACCTTTTAAACTGTTCACACAATAGTTCAATTTAGCTTGCATGATTAAGAGTCCCTGAGCAGGCTGAAAATTGCAGCCTGCAAGAGGTAGTGGTTGAGAAAATGCCACTTCTGTTGCTTAGCACATCATTATTTCAGTGCTTGAAGCTCTTTTTCAAGAAGAGCAAAGGGGCTTGCAAAGGTTCTATTCTCAGTTTGTGTGTTTGATCAAGCCTTGAATTTCAGAAATTGCAATTTACTCAAGAAAAAGCCTAAGTGAGCATTTAATTTTTCATTCATAGCAGATAGGTATTATCCTCTCTTAGGTAAATGTTCTTAAACATTTTAGACTTTGACCTGCTCATAATTTCACCCAAACTTGTAGGAAAAGAATAGAACAATAATTATTGGGGAAGCTTCTGTTGGTTTATGCTCTCTGTGTTTCCTGGATATTGGTGATTTCTCTAGGCTGGTTCTGCCTCACCTTTATTTCCAGAGCTTCTATTTGTAAACAGGCTTTTGAAGTCACAGTTTTGGGTTTTTCTTATATGCAGTGGACTAGCAAAGGCAGGGGAAATTAGAATAGGGATTTTTCCAGCACACTACAATTTCTGAAAGGCCTTACACAAATAATTTGCAGCAGAGATGAGCTGAAGGATTCTTCATAAAGGTGAGTCACAACTTCTTGATTTTGAACCTTTCTGAATCTGTAGTAGGTGTTCCTTCAGAAAAAGGTTTTTGCAACACATCTGCCCTCCCACATATCCTTCTGCAATGTAACCTTTATTACCTTGCTATCCTCAGAATGTATTGCATAAGGACTCACACAAAAGCAAGTTTTCTCACATCTCTTACACATCATTTTTATGCCATCCCTCTATTCCAGGAGAAACACAATCTGTCAGTTAAAAGCTCCATCTCAGTATTAGAAAATCAAAATATTAGATGTGGATATTTGCAAAGGTACTGTAATATACTGATACATGTTCAGTGGTATACCTCCCTGAGTTTTGTAAACCAAGAAGGGTTCACTGTGCTTCATTTTAAAAGAATGATCTATGTAAAATTTGAATATTTTACTTGTGAAAGTTGTGAATAATGTTTGATCTTCATATTGTTTCAGCTTTTTTTTTTTTTTTTTCACCACACACCTTTAGTTTGAGCCTCATTCAGTTCCAGTATGAAAATATTCAAATCCTCAGGTGAATTCTTAATATATGAGTGACTTAATATATGAGTGAAAAATCTGTAAGACTTTTGTTTTGTTTGACCTCAGGATTCTGCAACTTAGAATGCATGAAATTTATGAAGTCTTACACCTTTGCCATAAAACTGGCAACATCTGATGGTTTACAAGAAGTCCAAGTTGCTGGAAGAACTTTCCTGTTTGTAGGTTAACTGTCCTACGTTGTCCATATTTTCAGAGGCAAGACTTCCATTTTGAAATCTAGAAAATCAAAATTGAAACAAAATATTAGGTACATGGTTCTAAAATCAGTGTCATGATTTGAATGCAAATCTGAATATCTGAAAATGTGAAATCTGAACATTTTGAAATGCCTTCTATTTTGTTTTTCTTTGTTTCAATACAGGAAAGGAGTAAATTTTGGTTGGATGTCTTTTTTAATACAACATAAACTTTCTTGTAAATTCACTGCTACATCCACCACACTGGTTTAATTCCTCATTTTTTCCCCATGAAAAAAATCCCTGCTTCATTGCAGAAGGCTCTGGAGGTAGGTGGTAAGTTAATAGTTTAACTTTCAGCGAGAAAGGCAGCATTCAGTAAGTGGAGCATGGACTACAGCGGCTCACAGCAGACTTGGCAAGGTGAAGTTTATAGTGCCCTTTGTCCTTTGCCCGAAGGTTTGTTCTAAGGATTTAGAAAGCAGTGTGTTGTCAAACAAGCAGTGACTTTCACAGTGTCTGCATTAAGATCTATTATGATTTTTGAGGATTGCAAGTCCAATTTTATGTCTAAAACAAGTCTGACACGTGAATTAACCAGAGCAAGGACCTGAACTTCAGTTTTCTATATTACTGCTGAGTGATGTAACTGCTAGATAACAGAGTAAATCATGCTTTTCTCATTTAGACCATTGAATATTTAGATTATTGATATAAAGTAAATCATCCTCAATGAAAAAAAAATGAGAGAGATAAAACTTCTACCAAAATAATCCTATGGGTGTTTATCTAGTTAATTAAATGATTAGTTTTATGATATATGATATAGATGTCTAGTCTGTGTTCAAGAAGAGACATAGCTCTCATTCTGGATGATTAGTCTGATTGCAAGAGCGGTTACCTGCCATGAAAGAAGGGGTATTTTTCCCACAACCTGCAGTCTGTAGACAAGAAAAATCCTTGTAAATACTGGTTATATTGTACCTGATATGTATAGAATCATATAATTACAGAATTGTTTAGTTTGGAAAAAAACTTTAGGATTATCAAGTCCAACCATTAACCCAACACTGCCAAGTCCAGCACTAAACCATGTCCCTAAGTGCTACATCTTTTAAATGCCACCAGGGATGTTGAATCTCAGGCAGCCTGGTCCAATGCTACAAAAACCTTTCAACAAAGAAATTTCTCCTAATATCCAGTCTAAACCTCATCTGCTGCCACTTGAGACCATTTCCTCTTGTCCTAACACTTGCTGCTTAATAGAAGCACATGCATACATAAAATGCAGATGCGTTTGCAAAAGTTTTGTATTATTTTAAAGGAAAAGCTTTCTGCCATGGCATCTCTGACCTGCTGAAATTGCAAGATAGATGTTGTGGCTTGTATTTGATAATATTTAACATCACTTTTCATGTAGGTTTCTTCATAAGTAGGTCAGATTTGCCTAGAGAACAGTATGATCTTGGATTTATCATATCAGAAAACTGTTCATTATGCTTTCAAACTGTAATATGTTGTAGTGAGTGTTCATAATATGTCCAAATTTTAAATCATTAGTATCATGCAGTAAATATTTTGAAAATTAAAATAATTAAATATTACTCTTATAGAAGGTATTTTCATTAGGTATCTAGATAATTCAGTAGTCTAGTCCCTTGGGTGCAGGGAAGCATTTATAATGCAGTAGAGAGGCAATTCTGGAGTGAAAAACCAGCCAATTTAGAGATCCTAGCAGGAATGGAGAAACTCTCCTCAAAGGCATTGGAGCAAATCCTCCACTTACAGTGAAAACCATAGTATTTTCACACAATAATTGCAGGAGATACCGGTTTTTAGGATAGCATATGGAAATCCACAAAACAGCATGGTGCATGGTGTTTCCAGGAAGTAGGGAAAACTCATTGCACGTTCAGAGAGTTAAAAAGAAAAAAACCTGTACCAGATATTTAGACTACAGTTAGCTCACTGCCTCTAGTTGGAATTTGAACTATTACCTCAGAAAAACAGAGAAAGGAAAAAGAAAAGTCTGTGGTTTGGGTTTTTTTTTTCTTGTTTGTTTGGGGTTTTTTAAGGAAAGTATGATAGAGAAAAAAGTAAAAATGGCTTACCTGTGACAGGTGTCTTCTCCTGCATTTTCTTCATCCAGTTTAGGTTCTGCAAAAGCCATGAAAGGGTCAGGGAACAGATGCCAAATATAGTATGTAGGTCCCGGAGTTTCCTTAGCCTTCATTCAATTAGATATAGACATAAGCGGCGGGGGGGGATGGGGGGTGGATGGGGTGGGGAAAGGAGCAGTAGGAAAAGAAGGTCACCATGTAGCATGTAGATTTTTAAAACTGGTGTGATGTAATTAAGCAGTGTCCAGATGTGATTATGACCATTTCATTGCATATGCAGTACAGTATTTCCCATAATGACTGGATGTGACATAAACTTTTCTTGTTCTGTACTTTCATCTTAGAATTCATTGTTATTGATAACATCAAGTGACACCATGGTATTATAAGAGTTAATGTCTATAAAGTGTCTCTTCAACCATCCAGCTGGCTTTGACTCTCAGTTCATCAGATGTTAAACATTATAAAACAGTGCAGGATTGTTCCCACCTTAAAGTCCAACATTCTTCTCTGTGCATGTGATGAAATAGGTAATTTTTTCTCCTTTGCGTCTTGCGAACAACGACATAAATTCTCTTTTACACCCAACAGCCAGTTTTTGTAGTGGTTTCTTAGTTCCTCTGATGATGCCAGTTACCACAATGAGAAAAAGCAGTGGGTGGGATCCAGTTCGTCTGATATTGGTCCAGGTTTTCTGTCATGGTCCATTGCTGGATAATTTATTTTTTATTTTGCAGTTCAAAGATTATGGGAGGTGGATCCCTAGAACTCCTGCATATTCAAGACTCTTATTCTACCAAACACAAGTTGAGATGCAGCTTAGCCCTACCAAGGAACAAAGACCTATGGACCCCAGATTTCAGAAACCTTGCTGTGAAGAATAGGCCAGCAATCCTTCACCTTCCCCAGTAAAACTGAAAGGTGGAGACATAAAGCGCAAGTTTATCTTTTGATTCATTCTTCAGATAAAGATCTATACCACCAAGAACTCACATTTCAGTTAGAAACTCAGGGCTTATGCAACTGTAGTAATGATCTTCTTACGCACAAAGTTAATGAGACATAAAGTTCCCTACCTTCTTAACAAACACCAAAAATACCTGTCAGCAAACAAATATTTACTTAAATGTTTTTTAGCAAGCATTTATTCCAGTTACTGAAATTAATTTCTTAGTTAACTAGTATGCATCTCATTTCACACACTTCCACTCTGTACCAAACATTACTAAAAATTTGCAATATGGATTGCAGAAACTCTTGCCCTGGACCTGGAAGGAGGAAGCCAAGGATACATTTCAGCTGGAGGCAGCCTGCTAAAGGGTAGCAAATGACAACATCCTTCCCCCTGTTCAGGAAGGACTTCCTTAACTAACTTTATTGTGAACCTGGACAAAAACAAACAAACAAACAAAAATACCCCCCAAAAAACCAAAAAAACAAACAAAAAAAAGAGCCCTAAAAAGCCACCAGTTTTCAGCTGAATAAAAGCCTTCCAGTAGGATACCTTCATGTTTTTTCACTGGCCTTTCAGGCTAGGACATCACTGCATAAACTATACAGAAAAATTTAAATGCTCTTTTTGTATAGGTAGAGGTGCAGGTTTTGCCAGTCTCTATGTGTACACAATAAGATGTACAGAAGAAGATAAGTTTTGCCCTGGGCATTATTACTTCCCCTGTTGTCAGCAGGATGTGAAAAGGCAGTAGAACTTTAAGTGTGGTAATTCAGCTTGGAGAGTGGGGAATTCAGAAACAGTATTTTGCAGTAAGGCCCAAAAGACTGCAGAAGGAATCTAGTGTGTTTTAGCTCACAACCTGTACAGGGCTTCTCCAAATACATAGGTGACAAAATGCAGACTGGGGAAAACGTGGGCTCATTGCTTAACAAGATGGAGCACCCTGAGTTCATGGGACATGGAAAAAACTGGTATGCTGAATGTCTTCTTTGCCTCAGTGATGTTCCCAAGCACCAAAAAAGGCAAATGGCATCCTGGGCTGCATTAGGAGGAGTGTGCCCTCAGATCGAGCAAGGTTATCCTTCCCCTCCATCCAGCACTGGTGAGGCCACAGCTGGAATGCTGTGTCCAGGTCTGGTCTCCCCAGCACAAGAAAGACATGGATATTCTAGAGAGAGTCAAGTGAAGGAATGCCAAGTTGATGATGCAACTGGAGCACCTCTCCTATGAAGAAAATCTGAAAGAGCTGGGACTGTTCAGCCTGGAGAAGTGAATGCTCTCATTAATAAAGGGATCTCATTTATGTATACGAATACCAGAAGAAGGTGCAAAAAAGATGGATCCAACCTCTTTCCAGTGGCACCCAGTGACAGGCCAAGAGGCCATGGGCACAAACAGAAACACGGGAGGTTTTCCTGGAACATCAGGAAACACTTTTTTAATGTGAAGGTGGCTGAGCACTGACACAGAGTGTCTATAGCGATTATGGAATCTATATCCTTGGAGACATTCAAAAGCCATCTGGAGGTGGTACTGAGCAGCCTGCCCTAGATGGCCCTGCTTGAGCCATGGAATTGGGCTAGAGGACCTCCAGTGGTCCTTTCCAGCCTCAAACTTTCTGTGATTCTGGGATCCCATTTATAGATCAGAGGGTCCTTAACTGAGATGCAGGCCATTATTTCTTTCTAGCCATAGAAAAAATTAGAGTATGCGGTTCTGGTGTAACTTCAGTATTATTGTGTTTCCAAAGTTATGCCTTGGAAAATGAATTTGTTTTCATGATTTTAGAGAGCAATAATTGTTTTCTCAAGTAATTCTTTCTCTCTAAACATCTGTATGAGAAACATGCTGACAACAATAATTTAATCTCTCACATGCTTTCTAGTAGTCCATAGAGTCTAGTTACACAGTAGACCATGAAATTAAGTTACCACTAGACACAAAAGGAAGAAATGTCTGCAGCATTGTTACACAATAAAGAGAGCTATCACATCACCCTTCTGCCTTCCTAAACCTGAACTTAATCACAGTATAGAGAATCTGTGTTTTCTTGTAACTGTGAGTGGTTCTAATTCATGCAATACCTGCATATTATAGATACCTATAAATCAGATGTTAGGACTGGATAAAACATCTGTACTTCTAAAAATCACATATTTTCACTACCTGAGGTAAGATATATAAATTCTCTTTGAGGATTGTTCAAAATGCTTTTAAAGCATTTTGTACATGTATTAGTATGGCAGAGGATTAAAAAACAGTTATACGAAGTGGATTATGTGTAAATGCATTTTATCAACATGGTACAAATATAAAAAGTGATGAAAAAAATGGCTTTCCCTTCCACTCTTTCATTCTCTGTAGCATTCTGCAATTTTCCTACAGTTGAAAAACTAGTTGAAGAACTCGTTGAAGTAAGTATGGCAAAATAAAAGACAAAACAAAGAGTACTGCTACAGTACTATAGTATGAAGCAGCAAACACTGGAAGAGAAGAAAGAAAATATTAAAAAAATCCCAACCAAGCAACAAAAACTAGAAATGTAAAGACACCATTTAGTACATTGATTTTTGTTTTTTTCAAAACCAAAAAAAGTGTGTGAAACAAAGCCTTTGTGGAGGGAATCTTGAATGGAAAATCTAAATATCCTCTACGAGTTATTCACTTTCTTCGCTAGACAATATCTCAAGAATTATTTTACCTAGGTAACCCTATATAGTTTCTATGTGTCTTTGTAGATTTCTGTTGTAGCATCTTCACAAGTCTGCAGGAAGCGCACTAGGATCACTTCACAGTAAGGTACTGGAACAATATAGACGAGCTTGTGTACTTGAACACTTAGTGAGATGTCCAGGCACACACTGGATGAAGGACCTATGTTGGATGCCTTAGCTTCGCCCGTAACTGTTGGGTGACTCTGGAAAAAACATTAATTTTTTGTCACCCAGCTGCTTATGATGTTATTTACCCCACATGACAGTGTAGGTATGTGGATTAATTTGACGAAGAGCATTGTGGTCCATGCACAAAGGCTCTGTGATGGCTGTTATCACCATGGGAGTTATTTGTGCTCTTTGCTGATGGCCCTCTCTGGGAAAATGCTGAACAGCATTGTCTCCTATAGACTCCAGGAGAGCAGAAAGCACTCAGTGCTCTGATAGTATTTGTTTAAAATTTCCCTCCTTGTTTTTCTTTTGCTATTTATGTATTCAGAGCAACAAGAGTGTATAAATTACCAGAAAGAAAAAAAAAAAGAGATTTAATCCCCCTGAGTGTATATTGTACAGTTTGCATTCAGAAATTAATGCAGCTGAAGCTTGATTCAGTAGCATCATGAATCTGTGTAAATTGCCTTACATTATTTGATAATTAAAGATAAATCTTAAAACAGGAACATAAACTGTGGGGGCAGGGGGATGGGGGATGTGCATGAAAATAAACAATATTGTAAAAGAAAGCTTTAGAATCACGAGAAGTATCAGCCTTTGCTAAAAGGGCCTAAGAAAATTGAACTACAGAAAGGAAAAAACCCCAGGTAACGAAGAAGGGATTACTAGCAAGGAGACGTTATAGCAAGTGGCATATTCTTCAATGCTCTTTTCAGGCCTTCAGTTGCCTGGCTTATCCAAGCAGATGAGTGAGGTCTGTGCTACCAAACTCCAAGTTTATGAATTTTATCCTGACGGCTGAACAGCTGGCTGTTGAATGTAGGATCTGTTCATACAATGACAAAGACAGAAAGAGGCTGCACTTCTACAGCAGTAAGAAAACCTTGTCAAAGTTCTGTATCTGAAGTCAAAGAAAATCTGTATATTTTGAAGTGTACTGAAAAAAAATGGATGTGTGCAGTTCTGTTTGCCTTTACTCGCCTACCATTATGCAAAAAGCAGGTAACACTTTTATCAGTATTTTTAAAACGTGCGTTCAAACTGAACAAAATGTAAAATGCTGAAACAGCTTAACAGGGCAGAGGAGGACAGCAGTTACTTCAGGGCAGTGGCTTTGTATAACTGCATCAGCAACATGTACTTCAGAGGAGACTTGGTGGGTGTACTAACCATATTCCCTTAATTTCTCCTTCTACAATGACGTTAGGCAGACTTCTAACTAAGGCAATGTGGAAGTACTTGATCCTGTATCCAAAAAAATTCTGTGGTCTTTTGAAGGCCTCTCTTAGTGTACTTCTTTGTAATTTCCATATTTAAGTGGTAAATAGAAGATAAACTATTGAAAATATTCAAATCAAACTAGAAAGATCTTTCCCCAACTTCATATATCATGAGTATTGTCTATGAGGACTGCAGACATCCGACTGAGAAATGGAAGGGAGATGGGAAGAACCACTTGCCTGCCAGACTGGAATATATAGCATACAGGGAGGTAGCCTCTGCTCACAGGAGCCTGAGATCAAGCACTTCATTCCTATTGCATGGTTCTGAAATGTGCAATTGTGTGGTAAGCAAGAGCCATGCTCATTTCTGCCTGATCCAGAGGGGTGTTCAGAACCAATACCCATTTGCTGATTTAATTAGAGGTCACTCAGGCATTTATCATGTGTTGCATTTCACTGGACTCTAATTTTTGCTTAAATTTTGCTTACAGAGCTTAGAACAACTTTTTCTAAAGGACTATGCACTTTGCAATGAGAAAGTTTAAAATTTCTTTCCTATGCCAGCACAAATGAAATTTCACCACCTGGAACCAAGTTCATGTAGTTGTTTCCAAATGAGAAAAACAAAGTGATAAACCAGTTAGTCACTGCTATTGAATTTCATGGTAATTAAAAGTGTAACAATTGTAAAAGCTTTGCTTCAGTTGATGTCTTTGAATTGTACTGACTCTCTCTTCTCTTTTCAAAAGAGCAGTCTGATTCTTGGATCCAAATTTTTCTCTAACACAGTCTTCTTAATATCCCACTGTTTTGAAACCATACTTCATCAGAGTCTTCATTGACTTTTAGATCCACGGTAACTAAAAATCAATCTGAATACAAATCTTAGTCCTCAACAACCTAAAATGGTGAAAAAACAAATTTCTATTCCATTTTTTCAATTCTTCCATACAACTCAATAAAGAGCTGTAAAAAATGCTAAATATGTAAATTTATCAGTTGTGTAAGTTAGCAAGAGAAGGAGATGAGGATGAAATTGTTTAAAAAAGCTCATGTAAATTACAGCGCATTAGAAAATGTGTTGAGAACCTATAGCAAAAAAAAAAAGTTAATTTTTTTAACATTTATGTTCTGGGTTAAATGTGATATGGCTTTGTTGACAACTGTATTGTGTGCTATATAAATTTAGAACAGGGGAAAATAAATTATCTTGTGATGTCTTCCTAAACCCTGAAAGAGAACAAAAAAAGCATGAGATGGTAAATGTTCCCATTTGATTCATCTTAGTGGAAAGTTGTTTTAACCCCGATTTTGTCTGTTGTAGAAGGAACTACAGAGAGAAGCAGAATAAATAATACAGTAAATTTAGATTAAGAATAGTAGAATTTTCTTTTTTTTTTTCCTTTTTTCCCCCTATTTATCACTTTCTTCCTCTGCAATTGCTTAAGCTTTTTTTAGGTTACAATTTTCCCAGCTGAAAAACTTTTACACTATCTACAGTGATCTTGGCCAGGGTTCCCTCAGTGGTTTTCTCCAAAAAGTGAATGGAATCAGAGGCTTTTTTTTCTGAGCTGCTTGAAAACTCTCTGGCACATTACCAGCTCCCACCCCACAGTGGAGCGAACTAGACCTTAGCCTCTTATGAGGAACTAAGGGGGCTGAGCAATAAAGTATTATTCACGCTCACACAAGCACGGCATAAGATATTATGCATTTGATTACTCAGCATGGATGAGATACTTCCAAGCAAATTATGAATTTCATCACAAATCACCTGGTTTTCATCCATGGAAGGTTAAGTCTACTGCTTTGCTGACTGCAAGCCAATGAAACCAAAGACTCCAGACCAATGAAACCCATCTATGCACATCAGGAGACAACCATGAGCCCCCAGCTGTCCCAGGTACAAGACCCTTTACAGTGTTTAGCTTTTTAATCTTTTCTATGTGATTCTCTAGGGGAAAAAAAAGAGAAAAATGTTCTTTAGTCAGACAGTATTTGTATGATTTAGCATTAAGGCCCTGATTAAAACAAAGCACAGAGTATGTATCAATCAAGATGAATCATAAGGTGAATTCTGCCCGTGCCTTTCTACTTGCCCATGCCTTTCTACTTGCCCTATGGCTGATGTATGTTGGAGTTTGGGCAGCACCCACTGACCTGAGACAGGGAGCATATGTGTTGCAGAATGCTGTTTCAGGCATACTCCCATTATACAATGCCTAGCAGCAATTTGGGTATCATAAAGCATAAGAGATACAGGGTTTTCCCATAATTCTCCCTCACCTGCTGTCAGGCAAAAAACCAAGTGTGATACAGCAGCGTTCTCACTGTCTTTGGTGAAAAGTAATGATGTGAAAACTAATTAACTGGTCTGCTTTGAGAACAGTCCATGCTTGTTTGGGTTAGAAATTTTAGTTGTTCTAGCCTGTACCCTTTGCATGTTATCAGACATTTTTGAAAAATCTGTTTTTCCATTGTCTTGCCAATAACAGCTCTGTTAGATTCAAATGGAAACTTAAACAAAAAAAACATGTTACTTTATGTCCTTCTGCAGTTCATCTCTTCCTGTTTGTTTGTTTCTGTCCATGTTATTTCAGTACCTCTTATTAAAATGCAAAAAAAGAAGTTTCTTCACCTATATCCCAGGTAAGATCATCCTATCACATTTTAGCCATTCAAAATATCTTCCTGTTGGATTCAATGATTTTAAAAGTTTTTTCCAACAGAGATGATTGTAGGATACTTTCAGGCACGAAAGCTGTAATTCCTAATGATGGGACATACTGGTCTCTTGCAGTTGTATATATTATACAGCTTATTTAAATACCTACTTATGGCCTCAAATCTTTTTTTTTTTTTTTATTTTTTGTTTGCCTTTATGATGGGTTTTTTCCATCAGTTTCCATGAAAAGCATCACAGGCTAAGAACCAGCCCTCATGAATCCAGCAGCTGATAAAGCACCAAGGTGGAAAGCTTCATCACCAAACTGCTAATAAAAGGCAGAGGGCTCTTTTTCTCTGAGAACTTATCCTAAGTAGAAAATACATCTGTTTTTGATACCAATTTGATGACAAATGCAGGCCAAGTAGGCTTGGTTCCATCAAAATTTTTATATTTTTTCATTATATTTATCAGACACCTTGACAAGCTGCAGTAGGGAAGGCACTAGCCACATCTGTGGTTGCCTGCTGCCTGTATGTCTTTCTGACTCTCTACCCTGTTCCTTTTCTACACAGCAAATCTACTGGCAATTAAGAGCTACATGGAGTTCATTAATGAATAACAGATCTAGATTTATGATCTTTCAGAGGAAAACTTCAATTTCCTCCCAGCTTCCTCCCTCACACAGCGTATTGACATTAGAGGCAAGAGAAAACATTGTTTTCATATGTATCCCTTATCATACCCACATAAACCATACGAGGGTGAATGTGCTATAGTTTACACAGAAAGAAAAAGCAGTTGCAGCAAAGTTTAGTTTCCTTTGTAGCTGGACAAGAAACAACTGTATCAGGAGCAATGACTAAAACCTGTTTTTCATCTAAAGTTATGTTCTAAGGAACGTAATTGCATTCTCAGAAAAAGTAGCATTTTCAAATGAGCCTAACTCTGGAGAACTTGACCGTGTATTAAGAATTATTATTTCTAACCTATTCTTGCTTCTGTTTCTTGCACACCCTGTCTCTGTGATACCCAAGAATGACAGAGACTGAAGAGCCTGTGCAGTTGTGACAGCTTTGCACAGTAGACCTGCTGCTAGTCCGCTTGCTCACAGTCAAGGCAAAACAGCGCTGACTTACAAGGGGATGCTGTGATTTTGTGTCTTCAAGCGTAACAAGCAGTAAGATGAAAAACAACACCTCTTTGAGACATATCAGTATTTTTCCTCAAGGATGTTTACTTCTACTGGGTTTCTTGTAGGAGACCAGAAGCGCAGCATAGACTAAAGCAGAGCTCTTAAATGGGATCAGATCTGTGTGGGTCAGCATTAACGACAACCAGAAAAGATCAATATCCCCATCAGATGTTTTAGGACTGCTTGAGACTTTTAACCTTAAACAAAATCCTTCTATATAAACCCCTTACACAGACTAAGAGCAACAAAAACTATTGAGCATACATAGCATATTTTTTTCAGTGTCTTGAAAGTCACTAGTGTACTTAAAAATATTTTTTTATGTTAAAAATAAAGTAGCCTAGAATCTACAACAGTGAGGGAAATATTTGAATACAGTTTTTTTCTTTAAGTTATTTTCACTATTTGACTTAGACTCCCAGTAAAGCCATTTGAGCTATCATCACTGAAGTTCTAATTACTAACAACCATTTAGTCAGAAGAGTTGCTACTGAGTTCTCTTAGAAAATGAAAGAACAGTAGTCCTGTCTCAGAACAGCAGGACATCTTTCTCTTTTTTAGTAGCTCTTCAAAGTCTCTATTTTTTGAGACAATTATCCTACTCATACAGAGTTGAAGGACTAAGACTCAGGACTAATTTAGTGTGACATCATTTTGGCAATTGTGGTTGCACAGTTATATCCACATATGATATTTTACAGGAAAAAAAGCAAATTTGGAAAAAGATCTGTGGGATGTCCAGTTGAACATTTTTAATGGAGCATAATACCATTTAATTTCTGTAGAGGCGAGATATGTCAGTGGTGCTATAGAAGAGAAAAAAGTCAACACGTATGTGTGAAGTATGGGAGAAGAGAGTAATTTTTGCTACATCATTAGCATTTATCCTTTACTATACAGCTGAGCTACATACAAAATAGTTTTGCTGCTGCTATCCCAACTTAAGTATGTGAAACTAATGAGTTTCTTTAGTTGATTGATTGGTTAGTTGGTTGTTTGACTAGCAAAACTCCACCTCTAATCAAATCAAAACCAAGGAAAAGTTAACTCTGATAATTCTAAATCATTATTTTGGTTTTAATTTAGTAAGTCTTGTTAAAAGTCTTTAGAGTAAAATTGAAGGAAATTTCAATTTCTTTGAAATGTCAGAAGAAAACATTGTAATACCAAAATGAATGATCTGGTAAAACTAAAATAAATTAAGTAATTTTCCATGCCACTGAATCCAACTCCCACCAAAATCCAGTTTAGTTAAAATAATTTTCCTATAACAGTTAAAAGTAAGAAATAATTTCTTAGGCATAGTAGGCAGCTTGGCTCCTCTGTTCACATCTGAATGTCCATTTTCTGTGCTCATGAACTGAAAATAGAGTTCAGAAAACCTTTGTGTTTAACCAACTATAAAGTTTCTCTTTCTGTGTAATGCCCCCTCTAATAATAATTTCTGTATAATAATGTTATGAAAATAATTGTGTTTAATAATAAATGCAATCTGTAAAAGCATAATGCTACTATCAGATACTGAAGTTTTTCTCTTACAAATAACACAGCGTGTAATGTGACTTTCCTTCCTCATATGGATGAGAAAACTGCTTGGTCTTATCTTTATTCTCCTCAGTGCCTGGGAAACATGTCTTTACATATATTAGCTGCACTTAAGTAGCAGATACTATTCATCTAGGAGGCATCAGGTTTGTCATACTTTATTCTTTCTGCATATCTTTTCAATCTCTGAATCAATATTGGATTATTTGTTAGAGAACCTCAGTGTTTTGGTGCCTGGTCCAAGCAGCTGAGAAGTCCCTTCAATTCCCTCTATAAAGTGAATGCTGCTGTGGTCATTGCATGATAAAGCTTTTAAAGAAACAGGCCAAGCATTGGCCTGTGCTTCTGGAAAGCACATCACAGGATCCTCAGCAGAGGTGAAGAGCAAGGAAAGCAAAGGAACACTGGAGAAGCTTGATAGTACAGCACTTGATAGAAACCACACCTCTGTGTAATGAGGTGGTGTAATGGGTTGACCCTGGCCAGATTCCATGAACTCATTAAATCCCTTTCTGCAACTAGGCAGAAGGGAGAGGGGTCATCCACCCACCACCCTCATGGGCAAAAAACAGACTCAAAGTGAGATAATACCTAAATTTATTACTAACAGGATAAATGCTAAACTAAATAGTGAGGGGGAAAAAAAACAGTCTTAAAACAAACACCACACACACACACTTTCCCCCCACCCCTCCTTCTGTCCATGGGGGTTGTAGGCAGTTGCAGTTGCTGCCGGTTGTCATGTGAGTTCCCCCATCCCTCGGGGTCACTATTCCATGGGGTGCAGTAAAGGTTGAGTCCCTGCACCCCAATGAGCCTTCATGGGTTGCAAGGGGACATCCTGCTTCACCACGGGTTACAGGGGACCACAACTGAGTCCATCCCCTGCTCCGTGGGGTCCCTCCCGCAGGAGACAGTCTTTAATAGACTTCTCCAACGTGAATCCATCCCTCGGGCAGCAGCTCTTCCATATCTGCTGTCCCGAGGGCCACAGCTCTCACTCGGATAAAACCTGCTCCAGCATGGCTCTGGCTCTCCACGGGTCCACAGGTCTGCTCCAGCGTGGGTCTGCCTCTCCACGGGTCCACAGATCTCCTGCTCCGGCATGGGTTTGCCTTTCCACGGGTCCACAGGTCTCTCCTTTCAATCATCCACAGCTCCAGCACCAGCTCCTCCATGGGCTGCAGGGGTTTAGCTCTGAGTCCTCCCCCTGCTCCATGAGGTGCCTCCTCCACCCGGTCGCTTCTGCAGCGACCTTGATGTCTGCCTTGTTATCCCATGTTCTTGCTCTCTGGAATTTTTTTCTGCGCAACAACCTCCAATTCTTAAATATGTTATCACAGAGGCGTTACTGTGATCTGTAATTGGTTCGGTCCTGGCCAGGAGCCGGATGTCCCACCTGGGGCAAAGTGTCATTGGCTCCTATGGGACAGTGGAAGCTTCTAGCAGCTTCTAGCAGAAACCACCTTTGCAGCCCCCCCCACTACCAAAAAAAAAAATTCAGCTACAGGAACCCAGGACAGGTGGCATCTCCTTTGCCACTGTCAGGACACCCCACTGCAAGGGCACCTCCAGCTCTCTTCAGCAAATGCCACAGTGTCTACCTTATGCTCCTCCCCACAGCAGCACCCCTCGGCCTCTAACAGAGCTTGCAGAAGCCAAACAGCATCACTGTTGTGCACACAGCCAGAGACTCCTTAGTTCTACTTCACTTTTAACAACTTCAGAAAAAAAATGTCTGTATTACTTCCACTCTGCTTTTGAAATCTAAAGCATCGAAGATGTATCCGTGGAAGACAAAATACTGCTCACCAACAAGATCTTAAGCATTTTAGATTGATCATTAAGAAAAAAAAAAAAGACACACAAAAATAAACTGCTGCTCATATGACAAAAGTCAAGTGTCAATATTTAGATGGTTGTATGTTTTAGTTACTTTGCTGCCAAACAGCATTTTACTTGATATTTCTTGGTTTACAGTGTGTGTGAGTCAGCTGTCATCAGGAACTCATGCAGATCTGCAAACAAAAGTAGGCAATCTGCTAACAAAACAGAATGGATATGTAGATTGAAAATGATTTCTCTTTCATTTAGAGACAAATTGGATAAAGCCAGCCTCCAAAATGGAAGACATGTCTGTCAACAGTATCTCTCATCATCGTTTATTAATTCAGGCCTTGATTATTCTATCAGAGTCAAACAGGCAATGCATCTATGGTTACACATACAGTGTTCATAATAAATCATAATGACTTGTCATTTAGTTAAATAGCTATTTACATTATAAATTATTTATATAATCTGAAATATTAACAATACTGACATAGGACTGCCAAATGTTTTCCTGCAGAACAGTTTTTCTTCTCTTAATATTCTCCAAGGAAAGGAATCTCCAGGTCCTCTTGATTTCAGTCTACTCATAACTATGAAAACTCTCATTTTCCTTCTTCATTGAAGAAGACATCTTTTCACGACCTTGAATTTACTCATCCAACCTGATTTTCCGGTAACCCTCACATCTTTCACAAAGTAAAATACTTTCTAAGGAAAATGACAGAATGTGACATAATCTTATCAAATCCATAGTTATTTTTCCTTAGGCAGGGGCTATTTTCCGTGTCATAGTTGCAGAATTTTCTCAACCTATCATCACACCTCATATTTTCACTTGGATGTAAAGGCATCTCTTTGCAACTTTTGAATGTTCATCCCCAGGCCTTCTCACATAAAGATGTGAGAGAGCTGAATTACATTCCCAAGTATTTTTCATCTCTTTTAGAGGAGCCGCCTTAGTAAGCCTTCATTACCTACTCCTTACATTTGCAAGCCCTCACCTATATGCTCTGTCCAGGGCTGCCCTTCCCCAGCCTCATGAAAATGAATCTTTTCAATTAATGCAACTTCCAGGGGCTGCTTAGTTGAGCTCATGTGTGGGACACCGAAGAGCACTTGCTTGGAGTTCTGCATGGAAGAGCCAGGGCAGTATAGAGGGGAGCATGGACTGCCTGCATGGACTGGCAATGGGGAACTTGGCAAGGAGTAGTAAGACAGAGGGGGTGAAAAGCTGTTCAGGCTCTGGAAGAAGGGAATGAGTCTCCTGAGCAACAGACTTGCTTTGTGCTCTCTTATGAGTCCCATCCATTTCACACCTCTTTTCATCCTTTGGGAGAAATCATCCATCTATCCCAGCTGAAACACTGGTAAAACCTCTGTTCTCTTCCAGCCTCGTGATGGGCTACCAGCACCCTGCAACCTGCAGTGACTCTGCAAATCACATATTCACCTGCCAAAATTACTCCTGCTCTCCTGCATAGTATCGCAGGTAGAGGATGGTCCCACCTTCAAAGCAAAAAACTGCCATTCCCACAGAATGTGCCCTTCTGACATGTGAAAATACCTCAGTGACAGGAGATGCCCCTATGGCCTTTGCAAGGAGGGATGGAGGATGCTGCTCGGGCAGGGTAAACGCAGACAAAGTGGGAGCTGGAGTGGTGCTCCAGTGAAAATCTTTGTGGAGTGCTGTTGGACTGAATTTCCAAAGTGAACCCAGCTCAAATACTCTAAAACCTCCCAGAGAACTAAACCACACAGGATGAATAAATCCAGAGGATTTGCTTCACGTTGCTTTGAACCACAGTGAAAGCACAGGCATAGTACGTGCTGTTGAGGAAGGTGCAGCAGCCCAAAAAGTGCAGCTCAGATGTGGGATATCCCTATTCAGGGGTGCCCCTCACACGCTCTTGACTTCACTGGGAGTTGTTGTCTTAATAACCTTTTTTTTAAGACAACAGATACCTTAAAGGCAGAGAGTGCTGCAAAGATTGCTTTCTCTCTTTTTTTCCCGTGCTGCGCAATTATTCACTTGTGCTCCCCTCTATACTGCCCTGATGTAAAAATTGTAGACTGTAACCCCATCCATCTCTGGCCCTGAGTCCAGAGACACCGTGGTGGGGAAATGTGGTACAGTAAAGAGGGCAGCTTTACCTGCAGATCAGATGCCCAAGACTGTCGCCTTACTCTGACACTAATTGAATAGTGTTTTAAAAAGAAATGTATGATTTTTTTTTAATTTTACTGTACCAAGGTCATTTACACACTCTCCAGGCATGGTGACTGAGAGGCAATGGAAAACACAGAATTAGGATGGAAGAGCAATGGACCTGTTCAGTGAAACACTTTCTTTTCTTGGAAACAGCTCCTTTCTGAGTACTGCTAGGCTAAGAAATAGAGACTCTCTCTTCGTTTTTTTATTTCAGGAATGTGGGGACACAATAGAGATCAGCTTGGACTATAACCCCTGAGAAGTGGGAGAAGTCTGTTCTGGGGATAGGTAATGTTAGAAAAAGTCCTCTCTTAGTTGTGGAATTTAGAAGAAGATGATCTTATAAGGTCTGTGTTGACCTACCAGTTGCTGGTTTCTCACTCTGCCTAACAGTAGAAACATTTCCCACTGGAGATTCACTAATTTTATTTTTTGTCTTTTTCCCTTTTCTCTCCTTGCTTGTCACATTTAACTTCTGTTTTACAGATCAGGGAGAAAGATAGCTCTTGTTGTACTTTAGGTATTCAAGAATCAATCAAGCTATTGCTAGCAAGATCCCTAAGTCAGTTTAGATAACGTGATAAATAGACTCTGCTTTCAGAGCTCTGGGGGGGAGGTGCAGAAAGGATTTTGCTTTGAGCCTAAAAAAGCTGGAGAAGCCTTTTGCCAGACTGGTACCGGATATCAAATGAGTTTAAAGTAGCAGTTCTCATAACAGCTTGCAAAAGCAGGTAGAAATTCTTTGTGACAGGACATTCGGTTACTGTTGGTTCGTGATTGTAGAGAGGTATGTGACTGAATAGGTGTGGAAAGGTTTTTGTTTGTTCTGTACATTGAATACAGCCTCCTTGTTCTCTTTGAAAAATCTTTTTTTCATTAATGTCAAAAACCTACCTGGAACATATTGAATTAAAAAACACTCGGAGAAAAGTGGGTTTATATCTTTAAGATGGTTTCTGTGAGCGGAAGGAAGGGCTTGTGTGTATAGCAGAAAGTACAGCAAATGATCACTTGGCTATTAACCAATAAGCTACTTTACCAGTCTGCTTGGGAATCTTTGTTTTCTGTAACAAACAGTATAATCATGGGGCCAGGTATGAATACCTCCTTCACAGTGTAGAGCTATCATCATTATAAATATGTCCTCAGTTTGGCCTTCGCATGTGTGTAATAGAGAGCTAAGATTCACAGCATCTATATGGTCTTTGGAAAAATGAATTACAAGCCTAAACTACAATTCTATGGCATTAGCTGGAGCAGTCAGAGATCTGTTTCCGAAGAATGTCACCAAATTGCTAAATATTCCTTTATAAACATAAGTATTTACTTTTGGATACAGAAAATTCATTGAGAAATGATGATTCAGAAGTTTCTCTCAACTTTTCAGAATGGAACTGATGAGGTGATGAGTATTTCTAAATGTTTGATTTCCTGGCATCTCACTGTGCAACATCTATAACGGTCGTGGTGGGAAGTAGGATATGAATTATCCAGGCAATGAAGTGAACTTGCTACCAAAGGACAGACTTAATTAACTGGGGAGATGTACTGATTTTTGTAAGAAAAATGTATTATAATCAGCGTACTAGTGTTGATGATTTTGCTGCTTCAAATCATCATTTTCTAGAAGACTATTTCCTTGAAAAATTTATGATTAGCTTATTAGGAAAAAATATTTTCACTTTTCCCCTATGAAAGCTTAACAGCTTTGTAATTATAAAGCTACTGCCAAGTATACCTTAAGCATGAATTTTTAGAAGCTTGAGGTAGACAAAGGAATGTTACTTGAACATGAAAGCCACAAACCAGTTTTTACTGCCTTTTCCTTTGTGCTATTTGAATTTAGCTTAAAGACAGCTTAATTATTTCTCTCTGAATCTGGAGGTAATATTGGATTAAAATTCCATGTCAAACTAATTTTGTGGAATGGAAATTGTACAAATATAAAGAAGTATAAAATAAGACGTTGTAACTATAGAGAGGCCATCCATTATTGTCCAAATAAATGAATAATTATTTGAACTGTTTCCTGTGCTCAGCCAAAGCTCAAACACAAGGGAGAGTGGATGGAGGGGCAAACACTGAAAGTGTAGAAGCAAGTGTTAACGCATTCTGAACACAAATAGTGGTGCTGCAAAGCCTTCACTACTAATGGCTGTGCCATGTGCAATTTATTAAGAGGGAAGATTGTTTCTGTTAGATAAGGTGTTATGGAAGTGCAGACATATGTCTCTGTTAATGGGCTTTTCGTACGGGTCTGACAGGGAAATCAATGTGCCATGCTCAGAGCAAAGCCCCGGTACAGGGAGACACTGCTGGAAAAAAGAGCTTGCTGTGTAAGGCTCGGGCACAGGAGAAGCTTCTGGGGTTCAGGGAGCAGGAAGGGTGCTGGGGGAGGCGTGTGTGGCACAGGACATTCGGAGGTGGACAGGAGTTCTGGGCTAGCTCACATGTTGAAGCTTTCAGTGGGGAAGGATGTCACAGGAGGGCCGCAAGTGACAAAGAAGGGTGGAGCAGTTTTGTGGTTGTCCTGAGGCTACAGGATCTCAGGCATGTTTGTGGTTTTGTAGAGGATATAGGAGGGCTGGACTAGCCCTCCAAGAGCCTGACCACTCCACCGAGCCTGGCAGTGTTTGAAGGTGACACAATTCCGAAACCAGTCAAAGTCTCATACTATGACTGTGGGAAGTGAAAAAGTTGGGATGCAGGAAGCAGAAGGGAGCTGCAAAGAGATTGCTGCCATTGCTGCTGTTGCTGCCAGGGAGACTGCCTGCATGGCAGGAGCAGATCCTGCCCCTCCATCTATGCTTATTCCTTCAGTCCTGAGAAGAAAAGCCTTTCAGGCTGGGCCTTTCCCTCTCCCTGTCCTCAGATACAGAAAAAGCCACCCCAGCTGCTGGTAGGTATGTGCTCAGCAGGGCCTGGGACAGGCTGGCCAGGATAGGCATCCAGCCTGAGGGGTGGGCATCAAAGGGAGAACTCACTGTATTTGGATTTGATAGATATTTCTCCATTGGGAATGGTTTAGGAGTAGTTTACTCTTGCCTGTAGAAAGGTGGGGGGGGTGGGGGTGTGCTGTAATAGGCTACCTCAACTCCTGTATTTTCTGTAATTTCTGTTCCTGGGAAACATCCATATTGTCATACTGCTCAGGGAATACAGGCAGTTTCCTGAGTTCATTTGTCCACAGCACCAGGTGATGACATACTCTGTCCTGCATCATTTCACTGAAAGGTTCACAGGCTTTTAAAATTTCTTTTCTCCTGCTTAGCTTCTCTGATGTGTTGTGTTTTTTACCTGATATGACTGAGTCAAGACAAATGAACAGTGGCTTTGAATTTTTAAGAATGTGTCCTCTTGGCAGCAGAAGCTGGAGAGGATGAGGTCTCTAGAATATCTCTTGCCCAAATTATGTACTTCTCAAGCAAGTGCTCCCTGACTCACAGGTGTGGGTTGCTCTTGCCCTTTTATGCTGCATTGGAAGTGGCCAGAGACCCACCCTGATCATTCTCAGTGGTGTTTGCAGGCATCTTGGAGTAATTGAACTCAAGGAATGACCTGAACTGGGGGAAAAAGTGTCAGTTGCTATGGCAAAGTCTGCTTCTCACAGGTAAATGTGCTTTTTCAAACCACTGAAGATAGTGAAAATAAGTATTTCCATTGAATGCTCCTTTCCTTGATGTCACATAATCATACAAATTCTGGTCATGCTGGTAAACATTATATCTAACAATCATATCTGCTATTCCTTTTAGGTAAATACTGAGTTCCTGCTTGCTGGAAAAGGATTTGACACTGAATTAAGTATGCAACACTGGAGATAACTGGGTATTTATATCGTGGCTCCTTTGGAAACCAACAATAAAATAAGTTATTTTTTTCACATAAAACCTTTAAAGGCACAGGGGATAAAGAAAGAGTAACCACTTTGCTACCATCATTTGCTTTGCTGCTGCTACGTATCTCTGTCTGAAATTACACAATTCAAACGACTATTAGCTACAAGTAGCTACAGTGTTATAGTTGTCTGATGGACAAAGACAGCTCTTGAAAAGAATGAAGTTATGACACAGATCTAATTGTCCCAGATTTACTCTGTAAGCCTGACAATTACTCTTAGTAAAAAAAAAAAAAGGTATTCAGTTCTACAAGTGGGACCTGTGACTATATTATTGTTTTTCAGATAGTCAGGCTACAGAATCTGCAGAGAAGATATTCTCTCTGTCATACATAAGGATGATGTTTAAAATAATTTAAAAATTACTATTAAAATTTTTTAGAAATCATTATGGCAATATTATGGAAAAATTATCTCAGGAGTATGCAGGAAGGACATGAACTAGTGTTTCCTTTGTCCCGAAGAGTGCCATGACTACTTACTCCTTGAGTATTTTCTATACATCTTGTTCATTCACTTTCTCTTTCATTTAATTGGAATTATAGACTGACTCTTTTCCAGTAAAAGTCTTGAATTAAAAAAATATTTAATTGAAAAATTTCTAGCAAGGGTTACTAGACAGATTTACCAGTATAACATGGGTCATTTGGATTTGACCTTCAATACAGTTCTAAATGTCAAATTAATTGCAAACTACAAAATCTCAGTCTTATGTGCACTGAAAACATTAGGAGTATTTTTCTGCTTTAAATGATGTTAGTGATTTCATCATCTTCAGAAGAAAAAAATTAACAAAGTAAAAAATCAATCAATTAAAAAGATTGAAGGGCTGTGTTAGTTTTACACTAATTCTTATCACCCTTTTGTTATTGGACTGAAATTTGTAGCTATTTGTATAATCAACTAAAGAATATATGCCACTCTGATCTCTTAAGTGACTTGCTGTTACTTGCAGGGTTAGAGACTTATGTCATCTTTAGGTGCCTCTTCTTGTGGAGTTCAAAGACCCCAAATAATGTGGGTAATTGTGACACGCAGAAAAATACAACCTGAAGGACCTGTTACATGTTTTTCTTACAACAGCTCCCGAATACAGAGAAACAGAAGCTGATTTGCAGTGTGTGCATGCTGCAGTGAAAACAGACATCCAAGGGAATTTACTCTACACTCAGAGAAGGAGAATGCTGAGACACCATGGGCCTGTCTGCACAGATGTCAGAAGACAGACAGAAACTTACTTTGCTTCTGCAATATAAATGCTTGGACTTAATCCAGTTGCTCAGATGACTGAAGTCTGTGCTCTGCAGGACCTCGGCTCAGGTCTGCAGCATTTGGACCAGAGTTAGCCTATGCCTGGCCGGACTGGAGACCGGGCAGATGGGTCAGGACCTCCCTAAAACTCTCCTTACTATCAGCAGGGCTACCAACAGTAGCATGCTTAAAGAAAGAGACCCACAGTGGTTTTCTCTATCTTCACTTTCTGCGGATGTCTTATTGCAGCATCTAATCCTAGATGAAGCACA
This sequence comes from Grallaria varia, assembly GCA_013396735.1. NCBI lineage: Eukaryota > Metazoa > Chordata > Aves > Passeriformes > Formicariidae > Grallaria > Grallaria varia. The sequence continues at coordinate 93,786 of VWZG01012838.1, read as the reverse complement.
GCCCTAGCTTTTAGTATTAGGTATAGTAATGTCATTTAATGTATAATTTAACATAACTTTACAAAAAATCATTTTAAATCATGGCCTTTATTCATGTAGTTACTTACTGTTCTCAAAGACATTTTATGCTGTGAACTTTTTATTTAAAAGAAGTTTCATTTCCCTCTATTTTATTTATTCATAAACTGCAAGTCATTTTTTATATATGAAAAAGATATCAGCTATTACCCTTCAAAGCCCCAGTTTTAGCTGAAGTCAATTATGCTGTACACTGAGTACCCAGTATTTTATGTCTGTTCATCCTGATGGCAATTCTTCACCTCAGAGATTTTAATAAAAAAGTGTATTGTAAAGCATCCCGTTTCTCCCCATTTGCATCAATTAGCAGCAAAATGGAAGAAAGGAGACTTTGGCCTTACGTTTACTGCCGAGCATGTCTGCACTGCAGCCAACCACCAATGCATCCCTCAAGGCAGAAAGGTGGCACATGGAGCCCTTTGTGAAAGATGTTTAAACACCATAGAGACATGTGTGGGGTGACCTTAGTAAGATGGGTAAGTGGGAAGGGAGGACACTTACTTTAAGGTCTCTGCAGAAGCAGGCTTCCTCCAAACCCATTTCCACTGAATATCAGTCTCAAGCCTCAGGGAGAGGATGATGGTTGGAAAGGTATGTGGATGGGCTTGTACAGAGCTTGGTTAAATGAGGATCAAGAGCTAATGTGCCATTGTCCAAAATCCAGAATAATTTTCCTGTTTAAAGAGATAATTAATAGTAATTTATAGAGAAGGAGGGAAAAATATTTGTCTCGTGTGGTGTCAGAATCATTTTGCATTTCTAGAACTGATTACACTTAGTTTCTTTGCCCTGTGTTTCTTTTCATTCACTAAAATTTGTTCCTTTTCAATGCAGAAGTATTTTGTCCTTATAGAAGTGTTTAAAGAGGCACTTCCAAGTAATTCAGGCATTATATTTCAGCTTACTGGAGTGATAACATCTATATTTAAAACAAAGATCTATCATTGTCACCCCAAAATAAAATAAGTAATAGCAAAACCATTAACCACTGTTAAAGCCATGAAATGCAACACTGCAGCAGAGGTATTCCTTGAGACACTGCATTTAACTCTCAGGAGCTGTGCTACTGGTGAGGTGTCACAGCTCTGACTTCAACAGCAAGGAGCATCAAAGTCATCACTTCTGGATCAGTGTTTAGTGCTGCAGATGAGGAGGACAGAATCATATTAAGAAGTCATGCTATGCCTGACAGGTGTTGTATAGATCCTTAACATAAATCTCAGAATTTTTCAACCATATGATAAAACTTGTCCCCTCAAATTTAATTTAATTATTGAACTAAAAAATTGCCCTTGAAACACAAGGTCTGTATTTCACTTGCATCAGGTCAGAGTGAAATGTGACCGGAATATAAACAGCATGTAGGTGTTGCCCTTGCTTTTTGCAAGGGAGAAGAAGAGGGGTAGTGAGTTTTACACTGTGTATCACTTTTCAGTGCAAGTGTGACCCTTGAGTGCAGCTGTGGCTGTGCACTTCATAGGCTGTCATGGATAATTAGGATGAAGCTATTCTTTCAAATTACTCCAGAAATCTTTTGTTCTGCAAAGTAAGAAAAGTCTGGGGAGAATTTTTGTACTGGACGTATGCTTGTCTGTCCTCAATATTAGCTTACTCTCCAGTTCTCCTGCAGGGTGACACCAACTAGCTCTCTCCAAATACAGCCCGGAGTTAGCTCACTCCAAGGACGGGCTCCAAATGACAGCGTTCAAAAAACTGAATTAGGTTTGGTTTCCTAAAGTCCTGCAATATATCACCAGAAAGACTCGTACCCTCCCGCCCCTTCATGTCAGATCTCAGGACATGCAACACAAAGCCTCAAGTTCCTGCTCCAGGAGTAAGAGTTTGGTGGGCTTCAACATCATTTCAAACATCTTATAAACTAAAATAATGTCACTATTTTAGGAACCCAGAGTACCAGAAGAAATCCAGGAGAAAGAGGAAGTAGTCTGTTCTGCATGGAGCTAATCTTGGACGGTGTGTGACTCTTGACAAGCAAACAGTAACCTCCACTTCTCTTACTTAGCAGAATAGGAGAGCAGTTCTAACCCAAATCAATGTAATGTTTTACTACATAGGGATTTTCGAGATGAAAGGCCAAAACACGTCTCCTCCTTCTGTAACCAAAGAGTGAAAGCTGAGGCATTCAGCCATGGTTACAGCTGTAGTGTCTGTTCTGAGGTCTCCCTGGATACTTTGCTTGCCTGGCTGAAGTTCAGGGCTTCTCAGCTGCAATGACCTTTCTGCTAGTGAAAGTCAAGCTGCAAAGATGGCTCCTGGAATGTGCTTCTGGTACCTTGTAGGTGGGTCATTGAACCACCGGAGCCTGAATTCAGAAAACTGATAGCTCAGCTTATTGGGTTCAAGCACAGTATTCTGTTAAAGAAGCTGACTTCTGTGGCTCCTACTCCAAGGTGCCTGCAGGAAACCTGAGGACTCTGGGTACATTATGGACTCCAGTGCATACATGTCAGATGTGGAAATATTCAGTGTCTAAGTCACTCTGAAAGAGAAATAAACCTATATTTTGAAGTAAATAACACTTCCTGCAACACCATAAGATCCTCTGGCATACCAATCATACCAATGCACATCATATTTCAGACACACTGTAGAATAAAATCAGTTTAAAAATTCAGTGAAAAAAAAATATTCCCCATGTCACAATATTAGAGAAACATTCCATTCATTCTACTCAATGACAGACGAAAATAACAAGCCTTTTTTTTGAAGTATAGTTTATATACATAATTTCTCCTAAATTTCGTTGCCGTAGATAGCAATCTGCTAGGAACTGAGTAGTTCTTAAACACTTAGTGCAAAACAACTAAAAATAATGTGCAGTATGCATACCAATGGAAGTTTGGGTTTATCAGTCTTAATCTTGTGTCTTAGAATGATACAGTCATTTGAATTCAATATGTAAAACATTTGGTTTAGAATGCTAAAAATATGTATCACTTTATTTTTAAAAGACTGACTGTATAATTATTTTACATTGATTCATTTAAGACAACTTTCTTTGCAGTGGTAAAAAAACATGGTTTTGAGTAGCGTTTCAAGTGGTGTTACATTGGTTATCATGGATGATGAAAAATATTCTTTCTCCTAATTTGAAGATATTTTACTGGAGAATTTGGCTAACCCTGCTTATTCAGGAACCTCATATCTTTGGCTTGAAACCATATTCTTAGATTTGGCCATTAATATGTTAGTTTCTTCATGCAAGGGAGTTCAAGGTTAATAGACACTTCAGTTATAAGAGAGTCCAAAGTTCTAGATATTTCAAGGGAAGAAGGTACTTGCTTTTGTATTGGTCCCTGCATGCTAAGTCAGCATATACATTGNTTTCAAGGGAAGAAGGTACTTGCTCTGTATGCTAAGTCAGCATATACATTAAAAAAGAAAGTGATAGGTAAGGGCTCTCTGAGGGGATGAGGAGATAAGCTCTCTCAAATCTACTCACTTCTCTAATACCTAACCTCTCCCTTCCCCCCTGTCCCACAGAAACAGGCCCAAATGTCAAATGCACATCAGGTTTTCAACAGGGATTCTGTTAGAGGAGATAGAGGATGTTCTTCCCATGCGTTGCCCTTTTGGCATTATGGACCTCCCCACTTTGCCTAGTGTTTTCTTGCCTTGCCATCACGTCACATCATATTCCTTGCCTGGAAAACAGTCCCTCAGCCAGTAACATTTTATCATTATTCTTGCCAAAAATTGGTGCTTATGCTCTTTTTAAAGTGTTTTGTCTCAATGAATGAGAAATGCATTGTAAGATAAAGCCATTATTACACTTTGCAATAACTAAGTTTTCAGTTACAGATAAAATGTTTTAGATTAAACAGAATGCTTATTAGTTCTGCAACAGAGAGCTACATTGCCGTTTCACACTTTTAAATCTCTTTATCTCATTATTGTAACTTACTGTAATTTCTTTACAATGCCCTTACAATGCCCTCTTGGTGCCATTTTTAGCATTGTCCTGAAAGGAAAACAGTGATATAGATTTATTTAAAAAAGGTTAGATTTTTTAAAATATCATAATCCAAGAGTTAAGCCCATGAATAAAACTGGATGAATTTATTAGATAAAATTTTTCTCCACAAAATAAAAATTTAAACACTTACATTTATTTTGTCAAAATACTCAGAATCCTTTTTGTGTTAAAACTTTTGNTCTTTACAATGCCCTTACAATGCCCTCTTGGTGCCATTTTTAGCATTGTCCTGAAAGGAAAACAGTGATATAGATTTATTTAAAAAAGGTTAGATTTTTTAAAATATCATAATCCAAGAGTTAAGCCCATGAATAAAACTGGATGAATTTATTAGATAAAATTTTTCTCCACAAAATAAAAATTTAAACACTTACATTTATTTTGTCAAAATACTCAGAATCCTTTTTGTGTTAAAACTTTTGCAGAAAGTTGTGTCTAGAAATCTACTTATTTTATTAGGAGTCTTTTAAGTAAAACTGCAATATTGTGTTTAAGATGGCTTTTTTTGACTGAACAAACTTTACGGTGTTGACTCCAAAAAGCTATTTTCCTGCTTTTCTACACCCGTATTATCTGAAGGCTCATTTATACAGCTGTGTTCAANAAAACTGGATGAATTTATTAGATATAATTTTTTCTCCACAAAATAAAAGTTTAAACACATTTATTTTGTCAAAATACCCAGAATCCTTTTTGAGTTAAAACTTTCACAGAAAGTTGTGTCTAGAAATCTACTTATTTTATTAGGAGTCTTTTAAGTAAAACTGCAATATTGTGTTTAAGATGGCTTTTTTTGACTGAACAAACTTTACGGTGTTGACTCCAAAAAGCTATTTTCCTGCTTTTCTACACCCGTATTATCTGAAGGCTCATTTATACAGCTGTGTTCAAGCAGAGGTGTTTCCCAACTGAGCGCTTAGAAAAAGCATCACTTCTTTATACCGTAATTTGCATTAAAAAAATCTGTATAGACATTGGAAGCAGATCTGTAGAATGCCATGCTGAGAAGGTGAATGTTAGGGCTAAAACAAGAGTAACACCACCTGGCATTGCCACCTGCCTCAGCTGTACATTGCAAATGGCCCAAACCTCTTCTTGAGACAAAAAAAATATCCCTTGAGTAGAAAGAAAAATACATTTGAGATTAACAGAGCCTGGCCAGGAGACAGGTTTTACTTTTACACTTAACAGTTGTCATGAAATAGTGCAATTCTAAGAAGAAATGATGTATCAGAAAGTGAAAAATCTATGCGAGTGCCCCAGGCACCCATCAGAAAGGTGATGTGGTGTGGAAGGGCGATGACTTGGTACAGGAAGGTGCAGGCAGAAGAGAAAGCTTCTAATTTTGAAGTGTGATATGTGGGCCTAAAGGCTGGCGTTAACAGGGACAGTCAGCATGTGAATGCTAACCGGGAGTTCCAGGTTCCCTCACTCAATGCATTTACAAGCAACAATAGCAAGATAATCATGGTGTATCAATTCTTCTTGTTGTCTACACAAGAAGCCTATTGCCATTAAAATTGAATCTACTATTATCAGAGTTTTGCCTCTGAAATATGCAGGTGCTTACTTGTGTCTTACCCGAAGGATGTAATGTTAGAGGATTTCAAAGTGTCCAAAATACCCCCACTTTAAAATTTCAGAAGGCTAATTCTTGATCAAAAAGAGAATACAATGAAATTATCTTTATCTTTTTCATTTTTTTCTAGAAACCTTTTCTTGAAAAAAAAAATTAAAAATGAGCATTAACACAAAGGAATGACCAGTTCTCTTTCACTGTCATTTATACCCATCAAAAGAAAATAAGTACAACCTTATGACTTTTCTAAATCTTTATTTGACTATGACTGTGGAAGTAGAAAGAGGGCAAAAAAATAGAATTTCTCATCTCTTCTGTGACACTACTCCCAGCAGATTTCTGGCTTTGTGAACAGAAGCTTCCCTTTGAAGTCTTGCGTTTGAAGAGATTGACCTTACTGTATGTGTTCGCCCGTTCCCATTCACCTCTGCCCAAGGAGTGCAGGCAGGCAGGACTGTGCAGACCTGTCGAAGCCAAAGCAGAGGCGTGCCCATGGACACAAAGGGCTGGGCTTTCCCCCTGTGAAGGGCAAATAGAGGAGACTGGTGAGAGGCAATACGCCAAGGCACCGAGCAAGTTTTGAGGGACTTGGGTTCAAGGTCTGCCCTTGGCTTTCTGGGTGAGCCACTTTCCCTTGTTGGCTTCTCCTTATAGCAAACAGGGGCACTGCCACCTACGAACACTGTGCCAGAGAGATTTCAAACAAAAGGTTCTGGTTGTTTTGCAAAATTGCCTCAGATATTAAATAAAAGTTGTTAAATATTTTTATTTTTAATTTTTATGAAGAAGCACATGGAGATTAACACATTAGAGAAGAGTAAGTAGCCCAGTGCAAATGTCTGGCAAGAATGAAGGAGAGGAGGCGTTTTGGTGCAGAACTTTATTTTAGTTAAATTATTCGTCGTGCCAAATATTCCAACCTTGTTTGTTTTCATTTTGATCCTCTTGGACTGAAAAAAAATGTTTTCAACTGATTTCTAAGAACTGTAGAGCTAACCCTGTTAAATGCTTGTGGATATGCATAGGAAAAACCTCATGTGGGGATCCTAGTTTATGGGCTGAATTAATTAAAAACCTTCCAATATGGTGAAGAGGACAGAACTGAGGAACTTCATTCCATCCATCACCGCCTCTGTCTGTCCCTGGTGTTGGTGGCTGTGTTCAATGATAGCTGAGAAGAAGCTCTGTTATGAGCATGTAAAATCTTTGAATAACTCCTTAATCACATCCTTTATCATGCAGTCCTAACACATTTCACACAGTTGTCACGAAACTTTGCAGCATTCATTACTTCTCTAAAACCTAAATTCATGATATCATGTTGTTTCAAAACAAAGAAATCAGCTTTTGGTTGTAGCTGCCTTGAGCAATTTGTTGCTTGTGGTTTCTGGAACAGCCTTTAAGAAGTGTGCTGGGCCCATTGGTCAGATTGTAAGGGCAGGGGCCAATTAAAAGAAGAATCCACAGCCATTTTGGCACATATCTCCAGGATGGTACTGGAGGGAGCTGGGCCAGGAGTTGAGGGCAACAGCAGTCACCCGCTGAAGGGGACTCTGCAGTGCCTGAGGCAGTTTCCCCAGTTTTCAAAAGTTTAAAAAAAAGTGGGTTATACCAATAGCATATTTACCCTGGGTTTTTTTTCCATTTTTTTCTCAGTATGTTCAAATAAGTGAGCAAGATGGTTAAGAACTGTCACAGCCACAGTCAGACAGTGGAGGAGTGCGCACTCATACATTCAAGAACTCACTGAACAATATGCAGAGACATGAGTACCAATCTCTAACCACCTACGTGTCTTTTATTATAATAAGCTGAACAGGGAAAAAATTTAAAAACCAGCCAGGAGCCCTGAGGTTAACACATATCCTGGAGATCATGCATTTTTGAAAATGAGCATTTCTTTTCAAACTTGGTTTGCAAGAACTTCAAGGTTTTGTTAACAAATTGATTTATAAAGTAAGTGGTTTATTGCTTCAATACCATAGGGAGTTATTCTGACTGCATTTCAGACATCACTGATCTGTAGTACTGCTGTGCTGACAGCATAAGTTTCTGTATTTTTCTTATTTTCTTGCAACTGTTTTGTTGTTGTTGCTGCTGCTGTTTCTTAATTTCTTAAGGATCTTTTTAATATTTTGTGGTTGGAATAATTTTTTTACTTTGGTTATTTTCCTGAATTGGTAGTGGTGGCAAGGGCTGTACCTTTTTTTTTTTTTTTTTTGAGTGAAAATATTTTCCAGACAGGTAAAAACCAAAAGAAAAATGCCAAAACTTCAAAGAAAAAAAGAAAAGAAAGAACACTCATGGCCTCCTCTGTACAGCTCTGACTTTTCAGCTTTCCAATGTAATGAATGTTTACTTCTCACTCTGATGGAGCTCTAGGGCATCAAAGCAGTTACAGATTTCATGCCTGCTATGTTTCAAAGGATTTTAATTGTGCTATGACTCTCTTCTTTTAAGGGGCAGAGACTTAAGGACTGGGACTCCTAGAGCTAGCTACAAGTATTTGTGGGTCTCAGGTGGTCATGGAGAAGCCAGGATTGTCAGAGCTGAATTATCTACCTCAGGCAGCTGCTCCAGTGGCTCAGATGCTTTGATGGTACCATCAGGGTGATGTTGGGCACTCTGGGCATCTGCACGGCTTGACTGTGGCTCAAAGCGAAGTTACCAAGCTGGACATTTAAAAGAAAGGCTCTAACATGCCTCCTCAGTATTTTCTTAATGAATAAGCTTCCTAGAGGAAAGGGATGAAGCTTTTCCTTACGCCTTTGTGCTCAGCACAGCATCCAGAGTGGAACAGGACCTTGCCATGCTCCTCCCACCCCAGCTGCCTCTGGACTTAACCTGCAATAACACATGATGTCTGTTTGGTGTGGAAGGAGACTAAGCCCCAGACTTATGATCCTACACAAAAAGCATTAAAGGGAACCTATACAGAGGCTAAATCTGTAGGCAGAGTCTCCTTACTTGCATCTTCCCCTCCCCTGCACTGTGCAAGTGTGCTGCAGGAGAGCATGCTCTTTGGAAGATTCATTTGCAATAAGAGAAAGTCAGAAGTCAGTGATTCAATTGTAAAGAAGTGGGAGAATTTAAGACAGAAAAAGAATGCAGCAGTGCAAAACAGAAACCTCAGCGCACTGTTTATTCAGTGCTGGCAACTGGTACCTGCTTTATTGGTTTAAAGCACAAGAGTCAGTCAGAGGGTATTGTTTCAGCAGCTGGGCCATGTGTTGAAGTGAAACTCTAAGGCCAAGGGAAGTGTAGTGAAATTACAGGGAGAACTAGGAAGGAGATTATGAGAAAAGGATAAGGAGCTGGCATTTACGAAGGAATTTTTGAAAGAGTCACACAGGGATTGGCCGAAAGACATTCAGAACGTATTAACCTGGGTCCTTAGATGACTGTATTGAAAAAAGAGAATGAGAAAGAATTTAGCATTTCAACTTGGAAAAGAGAGAACCAGAGTATCACAATGCAACCCAAGGTCATGGGCAGCTAAAGTACATTTATAGTAAAAGATGGGCTCTGAAAGGCATTGTTTAGACCCTATAAAGGACTTAAGAATAAAAAACAACAACCAGATGGGATTGTCACAAATGAAATGAGACTACGAGATGACGTTGCCAGAAAGATTTTATTAGCAGAGAAAGGTGGGTTAAACTGCAAAAATGAAAAGAGGAAAATTTAATCATCATGAAAGGAACAATATGAAACTCTGAGCATGCAGAAGGCTTTGAAGGCAAAATTAAAAATCTAAGACAAGAGGGATTCTACAAGGCAAAGAGCTGTATTATGAAGGCTTGTCATCAACATCTTGCTTCATGTTGGCTTAGTTGCTTCCTTGTCTGCTTAAAATAATGTCATCTCAGGATGGGACTTCGACTCTTAACCTCAGCAAAATAAAAGGGGAGAGAGAAACAGATGGGGGACACAATTATACCTGAGAGAATGAAGAGGAGGCTTGGGGTCCCCTGCTTGCTCGTGCTGCACCAGTGACTCCCTGGGGCTGAGTGTCCCACCTGGCCCCTACATGGCTCAGGGTATGGATGGGCAGTGGCACAGTCCCTAGTGATGGGCAAAAGGGGAGACGGAGAAGCCCCACAAACTCTTGGAACAGGATGTTGTAGCCAAGGAAAACTTTGGGTGCCAAGATACGAGCATAGGCGAATATTCAAATTACAAATAGCTGGGTATAACTTGTTCTCCAAAGCCACAGTGATGAGCAAAGCCTTCTTGCCTGCACATAACAAGCAGTGTGGGCTGCAGAAGACACAGCAGTGTATAAGCCTTTTAATTTAATGTATCAGAGCTGCCTATTTTCAAACTTGTTTTAAAGTCCTTTGGTGTGTTGTGCTTGATTGCCCTAAGAATGAAACCCCAACTTTCTATTCCAAAGAACAACAACAACAACAAAAAAAAACCTTAACAATTCTTACAGTTATTTATATAACCTTTTCAGAAATGCTCTGTTTTCTTTTTCTCTGGCTTTCATTTACTGTGCGGTTTGTAGGATTTTTTTATCAGTGGTAACTTTGGAAATGTAACAATAAAGCAATTTTTTAAGAAGCATGAAATGCTTTACACTTTTGAGAAGTAAGTTGTTAAGGCAAACTTTTATTTGAACAACATGAAGGGCTAGCTCTTCTTAACAAAAGGTCAGCTTCGATGAAGATTTTAATGCCATAGGACCATTTGTGCTTGCTGCTAACTCAGCTCTCACATTTTTGCAATAGGGGTGGAAGTATTTGTGTATGAGAAAGAGACCACGGCTAATACCATGGGCTGAGTGCCAAGGAGGGCTAATTAGCCTGTTTGACCACACTATCACCATGGATGTTTTCACTGACGCAGCTACAGAAAGTTCAAGAATTTAAAATGTGTGTATAGTTTGTTTCACAAAACCTTTGCGTGTCAGAGGGAGTCCTGACTTATGCTATGAGTGCAGATGTGCATTTTGGGAAAGAAATGTGCAAGGGACATGCTCATCTGACGTCTGAGGAACCTCATGCTCATGTGCAATCAAACATGAGAAATGAGAAAATATAAATTTGGGACAAGACATTGTTGAATGGAAAATCAACTCGAACACATGATTTTTTTATCCATGAATATTATATTAGAATATATTTACTAGCTAAAAATACATTTTTCATTTTATGTATGTAATTCCTGTATCAATCCAATAACACCCAGTACTCTGAAAATTCAAATGATAACAAAGAAATTGCTCTACAAAACACCTCTAACAAGCTGCTCAAGAAACAACTGTCCAGCTCATGAAATTATATGAGACAGTATGGGAAAGAAATTCAAAACAAAGAAGAGATTAAACAAATGAAAAGACAAACAAAAGGATCTGCTTACTAAAGCTTGGACTTTCCATTCTGGGTGAAATTACAATATTTTGAAGCTTTTGTTTTGAGTGGGAATGATGACTGAAAATACTTAACATTTTCCTTGAAAAGGGAATTTATTAATGAAAACGTTTATTTGGAAAATCAGGACCAAATCTTTCTGAAACATCCAAACTGTAACACAGAGCAACCGTGCTGCAGAGTCCACAGGCAACTTGGTGTGTATGTTCCCAAAATTTATAGCCTGCTGGCCCCAGTGCTGGAAAGATTTTGGGGCCTTTTTGGTCAGCAGGGCCCCTGAGCCCTGCACTCCCTTCGCTAAGAATGGACTCTCCCACATCTCTCTGATAAGTTCTGAATGCCTCTGTATCTCCAGTCCCCTGTGTGGGGACACCTTTCCATCATAAGCAATGCTGGCAAGTTGGCAAATTATCCAAACATCTGGCAGATTAGGAAGAAGAAAGTGTTACAGCAACTATACAAAATATTTTTGTACACCAAAACCCATGAACATTTTTCCTTTGTGACTTGTTACTGTTGCAATAACACAGTCATAATAGCACTGGGATCACTATTATTTTGCAATGCTTTTGGTATAATGGTATTTGTGGTGATCCAGTTTTGATATTGCAACATGCTTCTCTCCTGACCAGACTGCTGGCAGAAGCTGTGTAGGCCATTGGTGGAAACTCAGCATTTAGTGTTCAGTTAATTCTGACTGTATGGATTGTAAATTATAGCCAGGAAACTTTTGATTACTCTTACAAAGCAAGGTATGAATTTCAGTTTTAATCTTTTCCCAGGTGGGCCATTAGTCTATTTTTTAAAATATACCCTCAATGAACCATTTCAGCATGCAATACTGATTCTGAAATGTAAATATGTTGTGCATATAAAGTCTCATTTTTCTGATAAAGTGGAAATCAACATATTTTTGCTCTGCTGATATATTTTTAAATGCATAGGGAACTTCAATTACAAAGTTTTGAAGAGCAATTATTTTACACAAAATTATTATCCACGGCATCCTTCTTTCCAAACTAGTAATATGCAATGGTATAAGTTTAAGATCCTCTGAAAGTGAATAAATATGAAATGATAGCTCCAGTTAGTAGTTGAGCAGTATAGTTCAGTGTGTAGTTTAGTATTTTCCTCTCTCTGTTTCCTAACAATTCATTGCACAAAACAGAAGGTATCTGTCTGCATGGATTAGCCACTACTGTTTTTCCACGTGTTTTTCATAGGTTATTTTTTTTTATTATGGTTGCACTGTCTTTTTAATATTTTGCTATTCAGTAGTTATTGAATAATAAATTATTCATTTCATATCTTATTTTAATAGCTCTTGTTATGTGCCTTTTTTTTTTCAGGTTTTCATTTGTGTCTATTAAGTGTAGAAGTTGTCATTTCAGCATTAAAGTTGCTGTTTGTAATTAAAGATATAATGTACTCTTTTCAAGACAAATTCTAATCACAGCAGTTCAACTCCATTGATGTGTAAAAGTTTCCCACCCATTAGTATAACCTTCCTGTCATAAATAGTGTAAAATTGCTGAGGAGATGGTACTAGGAACTAAAATTATTTCAATTTGGAAATGCTAGAAGAGAACCTGACTATATAAAAACCTGAGTGGAACAAACTGTAAGACATAGGAGCAAGTCCCGAGGGTGAAAGTCTTGCTGTCTTACAAAACACAGAGGAAGCCAGATTCGTGGGCTGAGGATCACAGTGCAGGGTCATTCAGCACAGAAAAAAGGTCCAGAAAGAAGAGAGAGCTCAGCCTCCTCCCTCCCAGTCCAGATCACAGCAGTGGTTGTAAGGATGCAGCTCTGACCTTTTAATCATCTGTTTGTGGCCCAGGGGCAAACAAAAACAAAACTAAGTTGAACTCCCAATCTGGCCTGAATTTTCATTCCTGTTTGCAATTGCCCCTGAGCCATTCTCTGCTTGGAAAATGGTCCTTATATGTTTTTTCTGGACTGAGATGAGCAATAAGTTTCTCCCAAAAACTATGGTCTTTTTGGCTATGTGGAGGTGAAACAGCATTGTCAGATGCAAAACACTGGCGAAAAACTCTTGGCCCTCTTTGCTTTTTTCCCTAAATACGGGCACAATACAACTTCTTTGGCAGAAACATTGCAGCTGGCATTAGAGTGGCTTTGAAACCCATCTGCAGATTATCCCTCAGATGATTTGATCTTAGACACCTGGCTCTGCATATGAAGAAGCATACAGAACTCTTCTGTAGCTTTCACTGAGTCTAGTCTCCTGGGAACGACTTTCTGGGAAACTACAAAGATGGAGATAAGATGCAGGATTGTGGTACAAAAAAAAATTTATCAGTGCTACATTTGTAATGGGCCTGACAAATCTCATCTAAAATTTGAAGCACACAGATTAATACATGGTACAATTTTAAGTTTGGCACCAGTAATTTTCAATGTGTTTAAAAGAGGTTTCTGAGAAGCATTTGACTGCTGTGGTAGATGCGGCTATTTTTCGTGGTTCTGATTCAGTCTCTTCAATTGTGGTCAGTGATTCTACCTTTGTATTCCTTTTCATTCTTCAATCTTTTCTGCAGTTTAATGGCAGCAGAGTTTTGCAGAGTGAAAACAAAAATCTAAATTAATATCTTAGTTTAGATATATGCTTTATCACAGAGGATGTGAAAGAATTCACTCTTTGGAGTTGCACTGTAGAGAAACAGTGGTGGTCCCCATATCCTGTATTTTCACATTTCTGCTCCAAGCAGGAGTCTTGTTCAAGTATTATCATTAATCTGAAATAAGTTATTTAACTGGGAAGGTGTATCTAAAACACATAGGTATTCCCAGTCATGCTAACTGGTATTGTTACATCCCAACTTTGGAGTATTCATCTTGAGTGGAGTTTTACATATGGTTTCATATACATTTCCTCCAGATATCTTAAAGAACTGGAAGACCTATTTCATTGTCTGATTCTGGTTCCTTTTGCTACTTTCCACTGAAAGATGTACAGGGTGTATGCGTTGTTTTCCCAACAATTAGAGTGAAGCAATAGATCCCTCACTAGATATATTGCTAACAATTAGCTGGCAGAAGACAGAAAACCTATGCGGTTCTGTTGGCCCTGTTTGACTCACAAAAATAGCACCCCACAAACCATATACAAAGAGATAATGATCAGTCCATAACAAGGGCGTGTATAATCAAACTTCCACTTTCAGCCAGCATACAAGATGGAGAGTTTGGACAGCCTTGTTTGTTTAGTAAGTTTGCCAGTAAATGTAGCTAGGATAGAATTGTAATGACTCAAACACAAGGAAAAAACCTCATTAAGATAATTTTCTGGGCATTGTTTTTCTTGCTATTAGATTAGCAAGCATCAGATCAACTGGTTTCCAGCTTGTGGAGTCCTTTGTCCTGTGCAGGGGAACTAAAATGTTAGAGAATTGTTCCCACTGTCATTTCTTGCTTTTCTTAACTTTCTGCAACAGATGAAAGTTACATAAAGTCTCCTGCAAAGTTGCACACAGTATGTCTGTGTGCTCTCAGATGGACGCCTACGCTTCACACAGAGGCAGATGTCCTGTTAGGATTTTTCTAAAGGCAGTTGCAATTACTTGCCTTGCATTTGTGATGCAAAGTATGTCTGACATTACTTTATCCAATCTGCAATGTCTGGCTTTGAAATTCCACTGTTTTATTGACAAGGAACAAATAAGGTTGACACAAAACAAGACAAATGCGCTGCTTCCTTCTATGCTGATCATAATAGATCTTTCCTAGAAACTTTGATTCTTCATAAAACCAATTAGGCTGCTCACAATAACACCCATCTTTAATTAGGGGCTTTTACCAATCAATTGGTAGGAAAATGCCGGACTAAAAAACAAACAAGCAGGCAAATAAAGCCCATGCTGTCTCCAGAAGGCTGTTTTAAATTGAACTGACTAGTGTACTCAAGCTCAGGCAATTTCCCTTGGGTTTGATCTCAGACAAACGGAGTTTCAATTACACCTTGTATACCGTAGGCAATATTCAGACTTCAAAGGTTTTCAAGGATGAGGGTGAATTGTTTATTAATTTAAAAACTGAAAGCTTCTTTGCTTCTCAACACACTGCCTATCTCCCATGGATGAACGGCTTTGTCCTTTGGATATGAAATTCAAACATTTAACATTCCCTTCTGTTGAATTTCTTTTGTGTATATATTAATACATGTAATTTCTTTGCTAACAAGGGACAACTCCACTATCTTTTCCCTAGTGACAAATGAACAGTTTGAAGATAAATATACTGCTTTGCTTTAGTGAGTATCCATGCCTATGCATCTTTATACCAAACTCTATGAACTAGTCAGATTTATATAAACTCAGTCCCACACAGTATTCTATTATTTACATACCTCTCTGCACTGTACCACACTGTGGTATAAAAAGCACAGTGTAGTCAGCCTGATGTCCCTCACCTGCTCTGATGGGTGTTGGAATTTACACGTGAAAATAGACTGCTCCTACACAAAATGTTGTCAATGCATAATTCTTTTCAGTCATTTATCTGTTAGTAGGGAAGTAAGTAGGTCTTTGAAAAACTAAAAGATATGATTACTGTACTAAGATATTTGTTGAGCAGATATGTGTTAAAGGTAATTATACATTTGAATGCATTTGGAAAGGACAATTTAATAGACATGATGTATCAGGGATTTAATAAACCAAGTCAAGCCAATTTAAGTATCTGTAGACTAAAATAAATTACTTGAGGAGAAGGAAGGCAAAAATACGTTTAGGAGATATAATTTCTAGACATCATGGGCAAAATTTGATAAATTTTAGCATATTCTCTAAACTGTGATGATCGAGATAAGTAGAGTTTAGAAAATGAGAACTAAAATTGTGAGTAAAGACTGGATGAAGTGGAAACTAAATACATTTTCTTATTTATTGCAAACACTGACTTAATGAACTTAAATGATATTTGAATAACTCCTTGTGGATAGATATTTGCTTCAGTGACTAGGAGAGCCCTCAAGTTTATCAGATTTTATCAGCCCAAGGAAATGGACTTTCAAAGAACAATCATAGCTCTTCCTTGACTCACAGTCACTTTCAAGGTTGATATACAAGTGTAGTATGGTGAACTTTTATCTACATATTCAACTGCTCTTAGATAAATTGTTTTGACTTTGAATTCAAGAGCATTTCTTAAAGGTGTTTCCTACAGACCACACACAGCAAAAGCAGAAGCACCAGAAACAGCTAGGAACCAGCTACAGTAAGAAGTAAATAAAAAGCATAGGACATATAGTAGCTCAGGAAAGGAGGCATGTTGGTATAGGAAAGAAGAATATGGGTACATGAGCCTTTAATTAATTGTTGTAAGCAAGGTCTCACATTTTATGACATTCACAGTGTCTTTTGTGAGCCTGCTCTGCCCCAAAAACTTTCACAATAGAGTTTAGATCTCTTACTTAAAAAAATAGATAACTGTGTAAACTCCTTGCTTTTAAATCATAAGTACCTGATCTTAGCTCAAGAATTCTGACATTACAGCCAGTAAGATACCATAACCTTGTGCTTTAATGGAGACCATAATTAAATGAAGTTTTGGAGACACCTGAGAACTTTATTCTCTGTATTAAGTGCCCAGATCTGAACCAGATTTGAATTGGAAGCTGTATAACTAAGGTTAACCCAATCTAATAAATTCTGCTGGAGAGAAAAAACTATTAGCATTGGCTTAGTACCATATTAATAAAACACATGGCATGTGGCCAATATGGACCATGGGAAAGCTGTGGAACACCGAAAGAAGCCTAGAAAAGTAACCACACAGTGAGGAATTTCATAGGTGGATGCATGGAAATTCTGCTTTATGTACAGAAGACACACAGAGGACAAATGAGACATCCATCTGATTCCTGCCTGGTTTCTTTGAAACAAGCTGCCAAGTTTGACGGTGCACTGTAATGAACTGCTGGGACAGGAGAGGACTCACCATTTGTACAGGCAGCTTTCTGAATGACACAGATCATAGCAGCCATTTCCAACTGCTATGACACAAACAATCCAGTCTCAGCAAAAAAAGCCATTCAGGAATACACACAAAATTTCTCTACCAGGTAATACTTTTAGCAGTATGGAATGAATATAACAGACAGTGGTTCCTGCATTACATTTTTTTGAAAGTTATTATATTGCATTATATCAGTGTTTCACACTATTTCTAAATGCTTCTTGGCAAAGTAATGGTTTCTGGTTCCTATTAACTGGCCTTGCATGCCAGGAAAAGTCATTATGTTATGCCACCTAGGGGTATTGTTGCTCTGTCATGCTATATCATATATTATCTACATTATCTATGCATTATTCACCGTATTATTCTGTTCTAAATTGTCTGAGAGTTGAACTGGTATCTAGTTTATATTGCAAACTGGTTTACCACAACCATATGAACTTCAGCTGAGACAGAAACAACAGTACAGAAAAAGTGCATGTTTCTATTTGCTATGTGTGGACTACAGGGGGAGAAGAAACACTACATTGCTGTTCAATATATTATCTTAACAAAATGGAAAAGATCTCCAAGAAAAGTCATCCCCTTTTCTCATTTAGCCAAAACATGTTAACCCCAATCAAAGAAGCCAAGATGAATGAAGAGAAAGCAAAATTGTCTTACTCCCTGGAATGACACCAGGTTTACTGAGAGAAAAGTGAACAAAAATGTTTCAGAGCACTCTTCAGTCAACAGAAAAGTGAACTTTATGGTGGTTTGATAACCATTTCATAATCCTTAAATGTTACATTTAATGATCTTTATTATTCAGCATTTATATAGACTTTGTGTTCTCTTTTAAGTAAAAAAACCCTCTTTAAATAACAGAAGTTTATTACAAGGGAATTTGTTCTTCTAAGAACATTCTAGAAAATGAGAGTATTTAAAAATGATCTAAAGTTTCCTGAAAAGCTACAGATGGTAATCAGATAAGTATAGGTACTCACTGAATAATGAACAAAAAGATTTAAGGAATTGCTATTTCCTCCATTTTAATAGTCAAGAAATGACAGCTACTTTTTTAGAATTTAGATAGTACCTCCAAAGATAGTGAGAAGACATGTCTGGCTTTGGACAAAAAAAAGCAAAGCTCTGTTCTTGCACAGGAGAGGGCCTACAGTACAAAATGGTTCTTATTTTCAGTGTAGAAAAACTTCACATCTCAGCTAATCGTGTTCCAAGCCTGCAACCCAATCACCTGCTTACCTTTTGTTCTGGCATCTGCCACTTCCATGTTATTCAGCAATTCCGTGGCAGACTCAGTTAAATTTGAGCTGGTTTTCACACAAAAGTTTAAGATTTGAGAATGAGGCATTTCCAAACAACTTTGTAAAATGAAAAACTTTCAATCTGCTACAGTAGTAGTATTTTTTTAACGGTGTGATACATGGTTAAGATTGATGTTGGATGGAGATGTGGGAAGATTACAAGTACTCTGCTCTGCCACTTAATCTTGGGGCTTGTTATAGACCACTAAAGAGGAAAGAAAACCTAAAGCCATCAGTTTGGAGCTCTGTTAGTCAGCATTTGAGAAGAAATACTTTAAATGGTATTGGATTATGGTAAAAATATTCACCTGTTTCGCTTCACAGGAACAGTATGTGAGCATCACAACAGAAATACTTCTGCCTTCCTTTCTAAATATACTCCTTTCTTTTTTCTTCTTTTTTCAGATATCTTTATGAGAAGATTGTTGCAAGTGGCCTCTGTGAACATCCATTAATTCAGATAGAACAAAGATAAAGATGTTCACCTGAAGTGTATAGCCTGAGTTGAGCTAAAGGGATCAGCCATGAAGAGAAACCCTGGGTCAAGAATGTCCTGTAATGCAGCAGCAAGTTCTACACTTTGGTGTGTCTAAATGTTCTCTTGGCTATTTTTTAAACTCTAAGGGTTTTTTTTTTTCCTTATCTGGAGCTTTTAACATATATTATATGTTTGTTTGCATGTTTTTAACAGGTATATTTATAGTTAATTAATTTTTAACCAAAGTTTAATTTTACTTTGTTGTTTTCCTGTTTGCTTTTGGTCTTATCAATCCTTTGGATTGGACAAACAGCACATGATCGGCTTTCATTGTTTGCCATGGATACGAAGGGAAACAGCATTTGTCATAAAGATGAGGCTCCTGAAGCCCAGGTGACATCTGGAAAAGATCTGATGTAGGAGTTTGCTAGTGCTGGTCCTTGAAGCTGCAGTGCTGAACACTGACAACAGAAGTCCATCAGTTGATGAAGCAGTTAACCTTCCAAAAAACACCCATGTAAAATGTTACATTATTTCAGCTAATCACCAGTTTCTTAGGGTTCTCTTTCTCAGATGGTGCCTGTATTAGCTGCCATGTACACCAACAGCCACAACCTTGTCCCCTTTTGGTGACTTATTTCAGAGCGTGCTCCCTACAGGGTCACAACAGGTGTGTGGGATGTCTCGGCAGCAGCAGCAGCAGTGTTGATACGCACCGAGCTGTGCTGGCACCCGATGCATGTTGTCAGGGCTATGAAAGCCCAGAGGAGGCACCACAAAAGGATTGGCATGTGTGGGAGCAGGTTGCTCACTAAGAGTCCTGTGAAATGCTCCCAGTGTCTTGCAGAGCTGCCAGGATAGCTAGCTACAAAGCAGGGTTTGTTTGGAATATGCAAATTCAAAATCTAAAGCTCAGGGATAGTCAATATAATATCAGAAAGCTGGAAACTGCCCCTGATAAGTCCCACTTTCCAAGCTAACTGCAATCTCCAAAGCTCTTAGAGCTTTATTATTAAACACTAAGGAGGCACACCGAGGACACCACCAGCTAAACATGGCATGTAAAACCCAAGCTGGATAAAAAAACCCTTCAGCAAAATATGAGAGGAACACACTGTAAGCCAGAACTAAGTGTGATCTGCTTTGCTGCAGTCTGTGTAGTCCTTGGGTATATTTAATGACTGCATCCCTTTCCTGGAAGAAAGTTCAAAGTAATGAGTTGTGCATGCATGTTTAAGAAAAAAAAAAAGAGTTTTAGAAATCTATACCTCCTTCAGATGTTAAAAGGGTCTTTTTTTTTTTAGTTTTTTTTTGCTCGCATGATATTAATCTGTGTGCTTACTGGCTATTTGGCTGCCAGCAACCACTCAGGTAATAAATCAGAGGGAGATTAGAAAATTGTTTGCTCTTCTGAAACAAACTTCAGTTTCCTGTGAGCAACCAATGGTTTAACCAAGTTGCATGAAACAAGAGGGGAGAAAAAAAGAGGATAATAAAAACACAGTGAGAACGGGCTTGTACTCGTGAATCCAACAACTCCCTTGTAAAACTTTTTTTTTTTTCATGTGTGCCACGTTTCCAACTGTGGCTAAGGCTTTGTGAAGGAATCTTCAGAGATATAATTTGTTTGGCACTGAGACTAGGTTGGCACTGTCTGGAGACCAGAACTGAAAGGCTCTATCAGTACAAAGAGGAAGTTTGTTTCTGAAATTTACCGATGCCTGAGGTGCTTCAGATTGTCAATATTTTTCCATATTGATCCATCATTTAGGCTTTAAATGGTCTGCTTGTCAGTAGTATGCTATAAATCTATTATGATAAAAGAAATCAGTATTTTGACTGTAAACTTTCAATCCCTTATAACTGTTCAGGGACAAACAATTTAAGACTGGTACAAAGGTTAGAATTCTTTGCATCATCATACTCTTTTTTTCAACTATAAGACCAAATAGGAATAGGGTTATTACACTACATAATTGTATTAGCTTAGTGCCTCATTGATTGCACTTTATTGGAAGTTGCCTCCAAAATAAAAAAAGAATTCAAATAGTTTCATAATTAGTATTTTGAAATTTTTGAAAGTCATGAAAATGTCCATTTATCTTCTGAGTTTTTTATTTTAGAGGGTTTTTTTATGTTTTGGGTGTTTTGAACCACAGATAAATATAGGAATTGCATCCTTTTTTTTCTTTTCAAAAATATTTCTGTTAATTATAAAAATATTGGCTGTGAATGTCAAAGTTCTCAGAAAAGTTGAGGCATCGCAGCCCTGCTGACAGGAGGACAAAGGAGTGAGTGGGGACACCATGTAATTTCTGGCCCATGGATTTGTTTTCTGTGATGGCAAAATTATCAGTCCATAAATGGGTCTTGTAAGAAAGCAACTGACCCGCTCAGCTCTGAGTGCTAATCAGAATGATTTATTAAAAGGTTAAAAGTGTATTAACAGTAATCTTATTGTCTCTTTATGTGTGATTGAGCTCTCTGTTTCCTGTAGTCTTGTTATTAAAAGAACTATTTCCTTAATAGATTGCATTAGGTTATGCAGCAAAGGTAAATTATGATTTATATGCACTTTAACAGCATGCTAAGACAAATATGGTTCTACTTAAAGCAAGTGTTAGATTTATTTAAAACTTCTGAATGTAAACAATTCTAGAGAAATAATTATTCATAAGAGGTTTCCTGCTATTCTTAATGTGTCAAAAGGCTGGTTGCAGCTTTGCTGGCAGTTTTCCAGCAACGACTAACACCAAGGTAGAAACATGCACTTAATGCTTAACACAGTGTATGTTTGTTAAGTACACAAAATACTGATTCCCATCATGACTTCTTAAGGCAATTAGTTCATAGTGAACTAAATTTTGAGTTGACTCACATCTCTTTTAAAACAAGTTCTTGCAAGATGTAAATGTAAATTAAAAACATCAGAGAGACTTCATAACTGTTTTATTAATAGCACCACATGTCTTCGAAACTCCATTGCTGCATAATCCTTTCATAAACACCAGGGTTGAAAAAAAGGTTAGGGGAGGAGCAGGAGCATTCTGACAGAGTTGGAGTAAACCCCCAGTTTTGTGAATGCCCTGTTACAGCTGGAGAAGCACAATGGAAGTTATCCTTCTGAAGTGTACCCTTGACAGAAGGAATAAGTTAATTCCAGGATGATCCATATGGACAATGGAAGAATTAATGAGCTGAAATTTGTAGAGTTGTTTTTTTTGTTGTTTTGTTTTTTGCCAGCAAGATGGGAGCAGTCTGGAAAGGTCATCTTCTTCAAAAGAGAGAATTATTTTTGGAAGAGTCACCTTATTTGCAGAATAAGACATTATGACTCACAGCAGATTTGCTGCAGTAGAATAAGTTATGAACCACTCAGGACATGCACTGATTTTGAGCAAATGTTTGGGGTAAAATTATGTGCTGCTATAAACAGAATCTGTTAATTTTTATGTGAATTTGAACAGTTGCACCAGGAGAAAAATGTGACTTTATATTTGCTCAATTCTGCCTAGGAAATAATCTGAAAATAAACATTAGCTTTCCCTAAACTTGAGTCAAATGAAGAAGGAGCAGTTACAAAATCTACATTTGACAACTCCACTCTTCCTAGTATTCCCCTACCATGTGTGTTGTGTAGTTATTCCTCCTTCAATTTGCAAAATCTTTCTGTTGATTATACTAAGTGAGGGACAGGCAGATACGTTTGACACATGTATATTACCAATTTAGAAACAGTGATTCTGATGTAAGAGCTTAAATGGAATTTAAGCTTAAATGTCAGTATAACATTCACCACGTATTTGCCTGATCTATTCTCAGTGTGTCATTCAAGAAGTTCTTTCAAGATCAATTTATTTCCATATTGCTGAAGATTTGGATTTTGCTGATATTGACTGTAAAGGGATGGGGCTTTTTGTCTGTTTTGTGGTTGGTTTTTTTTATGTATTATTCTAGTGAACACACACTTTTACCCAACTTGGCCATTTTCAAGTCTGAAATTTCTGAGATGCTATGGGAAGAAAGTGACTGTATCAGGCTTTATACAAGCACCATTATACATAGGGAAACATCTTAACATGCCTTGCTGGGGCTGAATATTCTTACGCAGTCAGGGAAAGGCAAAATTCTCTGCCTTATTCTACCCTTTCAGATCCTCACACTTCCTCATTTGTTTCAGAAGAACTTTAAAGACCTTTAGCATGGCTGAGATTCCCCTCATCACCTTCCACTGTGCACGGACTGGCATCCTTTCAAGAAGATAAAGTAAATTACTTCAGTCAACCAGCAGGTTGATCCATCACTATGTGTTACTGAAGACCTCCTGAAAATAGCAGCATGTAGAGTATTCGTAATCAATCAGTCCTCTCGTTGTCTGTCCACAGTGAGTAAAGGTTAAAGATGGATGAATTCCTTAGGTTTTTTTAGTTGAAAAGTCTGGCCATTAATCAATAAAAATCATAGATAAGGTATGAGAAAACATAATGAAAATGGGGTTTGGCAAGCTTTTATTCAGAGAAATTAGAAAATTGTATTTTCCATGGAATGCTAATCCTGAACAATACAATTTGTCAAAATAGATTATGTATGATAGCATGTAGTGGGACTCAATGGACCATGAGCCATAAGGAGATCCAGAAGTTCTGCTAAGCGAGGTGAGGTGAGATATTGATATAGATGGATTACAGTAGTGTGTTTATATCTGAGAGAAACAGCAGAGGCAGAAAAACAAAAAGAAAAAAAAGAAGCAAAAAACAGTGAACAGCCAAAAGGGAGCTTATAGTATAACCTGGAATGAATCTCATACAGAGTCTTTGTATATTATAATAAAATACTGGAATAAGGAGCAAAGATTTTCACTTCTTTTTGATTCCTTTTGCATTCAGAGGGATAAGACTTTTATTTACAAAATATGTATGCAAATATCTAGCCCTGCTGTGAAGTTCTCCCATACAGAAAGAACACCACAAAATTAGTTTTGATGAACTAGTCTAGCGGAATAGGGTATCAATATACTACTAACATGCAGAATAACATGTTCAAAAGGTGTAAAAAGAGTTAGTTTTAGCATGCAACAAGATGCTGGATGCAAAATAACCTCAATTGTTTTTGAAAGCAGATATGGGCATTGCTGAGAAATAGCACATTTGTGAATGAGTTCCATTGAAAAGGTAATCACTTGTTAACCTCTTTGTTATTTTTACTGGTAGTTGCATTCTCATATGTTACTGGATATTCCTAGCAGTGCTTCCCTGAGGAAATCAGAAGCTGAGCATATCATTACATTTTTATTTCAAGAAAAGGCTGCTTGAAAAAGCTCTTTTCAAATGTCCCAGATACCCTCTGGCTTCTGTGGAATACAGTGATCAAGATCAGCTTACAAAGATTTCAAAACAGACTATTTGTTATCTTCTTTTTCCTGCTAGGGCAATGTGTAGGGAATAAATGCATTTCAAGAAGTCTGCTGTGATTTCTTTACACGTGGGGTCAGAATTTGGCTTTGACATGTAGGGAATCAGTCCAGAAACTTTTCCTGGGTCTTTATGGACTCCGTGTCAGTGGGGAACAAGTGCAATTCCTCTTTCTTATGCTTTTTCCCTCTCAACAGCCTCTTCTGACAGCCTTGAGGGACAAGTGTATAGAGCATGCCAAAAACAGGGAATTCCTGCCTGGCTATAAAAGGTTTGGCTAGAGGTTTATGGCAGGATTATAAAGGCCTTTCCACTGCATGAGTTGTGAGAATTGGCCTGTAATTTAACAGATGATCTTCCTCACTTGTTGACTTGGTCATGAACTAGGGGCATGTTTTTAAAGTAAACCGAGAATAAAATGGGGAGTAACTCTAAAGTAGAGCAACACTTTTCTTTTATGTGCATTTTAGAACTGGTATGGTTGCTTCACAATTGGCACATATCTTACAATTCAAAGTTATAATAAATTAACTATTCTGTAGTACCATTTGTCTAAGAACGTACATTCTTATAATACATACAAGTATGCAATAATTTAACAGTTTTACAAGACAATAGTATTGTTTTCCCCACAAGAAAATACCCATACTAAAATGGAAAAATGCTGTATAACAGTCAAACTAAACTTTTAGGCTCTTGCTTTGCACCAAGACAGAAGAACAAAGAAAATTTCAGTAGAAAACAGCAGCAAATTTACTCCACTAGGGTGACTGAAAATAGGAAATGAAAAAAGTTAAACTTCATTGAAGTCATGGGAGTTGCTATAAGAAATTCAAGAAAATCACTGGTTTAGTAAAGTGGGCCCGGTTGGCACTGATTAGGAAATACTTTTCCAAGAGGTGGAATTTAGTAAATGGTTTTCAGAAATTTTTAAAGAAATAGGTGAATAACATTCATTAAAGTAAAAGTTACACAGTATCCTCTGTACCCAATCAAGCCAGTCAAGGATGAAGACACCTCTATGTTCTATCTTAAAGGATTTACAAGTTTTGAGAGGAAGAAAAGATAAGATTTAACTTTTTACGTTCTATGTATGTTCAGATAAAACAGTATTTCATTGAATCTATATTAATTTTGTCAAATCCTCCACTCCTGTGACAACAGGAGCTTCTGGATTCATTTAGAAGAGTCAAATAAGGAAAATCTAACTTAATTTGGACTAGGAGCTTTAATTTAATTCTTTCATATCCCAGTGACTTGCATAGTTAGAATGCTGTTGTCTGCTCCACAGTGAGTTTCTGAATACTTGCTGTTGGAAATAGGTTACTTTCTGTATGTCTCT
The DNA here is from genome assembly GCA_013396735.1 of Grallaria varia. Classification (NCBI taxonomy): domain Eukaryota; kingdom Metazoa; phylum Chordata; class Aves; order Passeriformes; family Formicariidae; genus Grallaria; species Grallaria varia. Next base: position 68,240 of record VWZG01012838.1, on the reverse strand, counting down.
CTATCTCATTATTTTCATATAGGTAACTAGATGCTGATGGGAGCATACATTTCAATATACAATTATGTGGTGGTGTGCCCCCATTACCCCCCACTTAAGCCATAACCACCAGTGGGGGTTGTGATGGCTGCACTTTGCTTACTCTGTAGTTTGGGGGACAGAGGGCAGCATGGAAGCTAAGGGCAGCAAGGGTGACCCAGACATGATGGAAATATCCAAATATTACATATATATCACTATAAATCAATCATCTTACTCCATAAATGGTGGCCAAGGGGCTGTTGAGCTGTCATGTACTACAGTGGGTGGTGCTCCAGGATATTCCCCTGAGTAGGGACACCTCTTAAGGTTACTCCTTGAGGTCGAGAGAACCCTTATTACATCAGATATTTAGTGAGTGATTAATAGCATGCTAAGCTTTAAAGTCTTACCTAAATGATCTAAAGGATTGATTACACATGTATTATCTTTTAGACATTAACCCCTGACCAAATCTGGGACCAGGAGTGGATACATTGCACCTACAATCCTCTCTGAGAAGGACTTCAAAAAGTGAGAATGTACTTTCCGAACATCAGCGGGAGGGTCTTCTTGGATGTTTTGTCTGATCCTGTACTCCATGTAGTAAATAAGTGTACCATGCCATTGAATCATTTATCGTTGGATTTTGTTATATCAGTAAAATGTAATGTTGCTTCTGTCCTACGAGTGAAGTGCGTGACTCCATCTGTCACAAGCTCCTGTGGACTAATTAAATGCCAGAAACCATGAGCAAGTGGTGAAAGTTCCTTAGTTTTTTACACACGATTGAGGTGCTTCCTCCAAGAAAATTTCTGAAATTGTTCAATATCAATCTGTATATTTATTGTTCTTAACACACATCACATATAAATGAGAATTAATAATAAGAAAAATAGCAATTAGACTTAGGTGATGAACAGTGACATTTCAGATAAAGCTGTACAGAGAAATAAAAGCTCTGCTTCCCATTACTGCATTACCGTGGGTCTTTATAGTTATCTGTAAGTTGTTACGGTACTATCTACTTTTACATGCACAGTGTTTCAAGGTATTATTTTTTTCAATTTTAGTAGACTACGCCCTAGCAACTTTTCTATCATGACTTGCATGTTTTGACTCCTGCTTCATTTTCCTATCTCATTTCTTCCCTTTTTCTCCAAATCCTATCTTTTCCAAAATCAGGTGGGTAGAATATGGGCCCAAAATTCACAAGTCCTTTTCCAAAAAACATATGTATATAGTTACTCTGAAGTAACAGTATGAGTCCTCTGTGAAACAGACTCTGAGAAAGACTGTGTGTGAGGTGGTGGTGTAGCCCTGGAGTGCAAAAGCGATGAAGAGCAGCTAATATTGTGTAGAGGGAATATTGCGGCATTATTTTAAAATTAAGCTGCGTACTTATTGCATTCCTGAAAAGAGCTATAGCATCACATTTTATAACAATTACTGATCATATTTTTTTTACTATAATTGTCAGTATAAAAACCAAAGTGTGGTTGCCATTAGGAAATCCAATTTCTCAAAAAATGTTGTTGATGGCATTTTCTCATATTTTGAATAAATTTCTCCTAAGATAACATAAGAGAAATAGAAAACGATAAGGAATTCCATGTACTATGTATTATTTATGCTGATTCAGAGAGCAGAGGGATTACACAGTAGAAAAATATATTTACAATTGAAGATTAAACCTCAGTGTATTACACCCCTGTCTATGGCAGTTCTTTTACAATCTGTTATTAATTACAGCCCATTGGCTGTGTTCATGAGGAATGACACTTCCTTTAAAAGATGCTGGCATTGTTTTTTATTATCCAGAATAACAACCTGTTGTCACCAAAGGACAGTGATCACTCTTGGACCAAGGAATAGAAAACAGATAGATGTCTGTTGGGGTTCACAGGATTCTGGTCAGCCTCTGCCAGTGATGGGCACCGTAATGACAGTATTCCAAGGAGATTCAGAGCTGTCTATGCAAGACGATTCATATCACTTGCATCTCACTCTTCCTTAATTTATGTTCTACACTAGTAAAATCCTTTTTTTGGCCCATTGAGTGGGTATCAAATTTGTTAGTCATAAATATAATATTGTCTATAGCTCCAGTCTGTGACACAAAAGCCTAAATACTAACACCTAGTATTTATCTTAGGATAAAAACAATGATTGCAGGCAACTAAACTATTGCTTTCTAGATAAGCCATTGAATGTGGGTGTATGCGTGATCTTAGCACATTACAAGAACTGAATAAAAAGAGTTTGATTGTATCAGAAAAATAATTCACTCACTGAAGGCATGATGCACTGCAAATACAGTAACACAATACAGCCCATTCAGTTAGCATAGCTCAGTTGGAACTAGTAGTCAGGAGATAGAATGAAATTAAAATGTGTCAATATTTTTTATATGTAATGATCCAGTTATCCATAATGAGATTTAAACTGGAATTTTGTTGCGTTACTTTTGTAATTACTGCATGTAAAAATATGTGACCACATGCATAATCAATTATTTCTACGTAATAACAAAAAGGTATTCACTTCTATATCTTATGAAAATGTTAATAATAACTCATTCTTCAATGTGAACATTTTTAATGTTTTGAATTTAAAACTTTTTTTTATTTATTTTATGCTTAGTAAAATGAGTTATTGAAGTTTTCAGTAGTAACTGTAGAGTACCTGCCAACAGTTAGATAACAATTAAGATAAGATAATCAACAGTAATCTCTCATTTTGAATTTTAAGTTCCTGGCAGAGCTTATTAGCTTTTATACTTTAAAATAAATATTAGAATTCAAGAAGGAAATACAGAAGATAAGGAAGTCAAAATGGAACAAATGGGATCAGAAAGGAGAATGGATGGGTGGGTTAAGCTAAGAACAATGAATGGGTGGGCCACTCCCTGTGGAACTAGAAAAGATTTTCTTTAAAATTAAGGAATTAAAAACAGTCATGTTTCCAGTGCCATATTTAGATCAAATGTACACATATCGGGATTTACTGACATCAAGAAAGTAAAATTCCAACAGATTCAAATTTTCTTCAGGCTGATAATCATCAAGATGAGCCAAAGCAAGCTCTCTCCTAAAGTCCAAATATCTAGAAAGAGAGTTTTAGAACATCACTGATGTTATGGTACTCAATTAACTTCAGTACACGTTTCCTTGTGTTTTGGAAATCAACAGCAGAGTTGTGTTTTGTTGGGGCTCTTTTGTTTTGGTTTGTTTTTCCCAATTATTTTACATTAACAAAAGGAATAGGTTTGATTTTTTTCTGCAGAAGAAGTGTAAAATCTCAGAAAACAGGTTTGCATAAGAACCTGTCCAGATGGTGCCCAAGTCATTTATACCAGATTCTTGTTTAATTTATTTGATATTACAAAACTCTCAGCAGGAGGTTCTGCAACATCCCCTTCCATGATTGTGCTCATCATCTTTACTATCAGAAGTTTTTCCCCGCCCAAGAGCATCTACACTTTCTATAATTCAAGTCTATAATTTTTTGCCTATGGCAAGAGTGCTCATTTCCTTCCTCTTTGTAGCTATTTTGTTAAAACACTTACTATGTCTTTCTCTCGCTCTTTTTTTTATTTTTCTAATAAGCTGAATAACTACATTTCTGTCTTTGAAGCTAATTTTTCTAACCTTCCAACAACTTTTGCAGTTTGGATGCTAACTTTAATGTTCAGCACCATATATAAAGGCAGAGGTCAAAGTACAGCCCGTGAATTACAGCTGAGTAAAACTAGAGGATTACTTCCAACCTCATATATGCCTTACTTACACATTCATGTGATGCTTTGCTTTTTTTTTTTCCAGTATAGGCATCATTGTGGCTACATGTCTAATCTATGAATCACGATCAGCCGCATACTCTCATGCAGACCTTGGTTGCCTGTCCTAAAATATAATAACCTGTACTCATCTCTACTGAATAAAATCTGTTTCAAACTAATCTGAATGTGCTTTGAATCTAAGTCCTTTCCAGGAAGGTGCGGCTACTTAAGAGTATCTGGATCTGAACAAAGGTGAGGCAGACAGAGACCTGTTCAAGGAAAGTGGAGGGTAAAGACAGTATGCTGATAGTGTCCTCCACATTGCTTCTACATTTAATCTGAAAATGAAAAAGAATATGGTCACTGCACTTCCAAAACAATGAACAAAAGTCTTGACTGTAGTCAACTCAGGAGCACAGGCCTCCGCTGCCCCCTAACACTGCTGTCCACCTGCTGGCATGTGTTTCTTACCTTGCCTTGGAGACCATGGCAGGAAAAAGTGCCAGCTGTTATTGAAGATACATGATATGCTCTTGCAGAGTTCTCAGAGGTGAGTCAGCCTAATGATACAGAGTACCCATCACACAGGGGGAATTTAATATTTTGAAGATGAGTCCTCTCTAGCCTTTTCTTAAAGTTAACATAGAAGTTGTGGCTATGAGGTCTATGTAGAGTTGCAGTTTTCAAGTTCATAGGCTCCAAAGCCAGGGGTAATCAAAGAATGAATTGGATTTTCATTCTGTCCCAGTTACTAGATATACTTACTGTACTTGTGTATGAATAACCTCTTCTCAAACCACAAATATTATTTTTACATTTACTATTCATAATTATTTGAGAAACTGCTGGCACTATAATTTTAGACAACTAATTGTACATTCACAGCATATAATGTCATAATCAAATCACTCTGTATGTGACTGTAGAGAAAGGCCCCGTTATTTCATTTGGATTGTTCCTGAACTATTGCGACTGTGCAGGTCTTTTATATGAATAAGGAGAAAAACCTTCTAGTTTGGCCATCCAGTGACCATGGGTGTTATGAGGCCCTCAATAACACCAGCATGAAACTCAGGTTACACAAAAATATTCATAAATCTCCTTATGCTGTGTTCATCCAGCTTTGTTCCCAAATGGATGACCACCACCAGTGCCATCCACAGAGCTGTTGTCTGAGTCAGCTGTTCTTCCAGACACAAACCCTATTTATGATTACAGTTCTGTTTGCAGTGCTGTGCCTGCATCAAGGCACCCTTTGCATGCACAGCAATTGCTGATGAGAAATGGAGAAATGTAGTACGAGTTACAAGTAGAGACACAGTAGAGATGCAGGAAATCCCTGTCAGTGTTTGGTATACATTAGCAGCATAACCAAACTGCAGTAAGAGACAATTATTTTGTCCTCAGGGAAGCTGTGTTAGGTCCTATCTGCAGAGGTTATTTTCTACTGCTATAGGAAATCTCTAGAATAGATTGGCAATCCAACTTAGAAATCATAATCAGAGAATGGCTGTTCCAGATTTGTAAAGAAGCCTTTTTGTTTTTTTTATGCTACAAGTTTCTGGCATACACAAAATGAATTTTGCAAATAAATATTTCTGCTCTTCAAATGATGATGAAAATATGGATCTCATTGAAGACAATTCATCCTTTCTCTCATCCTTAGAATTCATCAGTGGATGTGCCATTTGGATAGCAAAGTAAAAGTGCCATTAAAATCATCTACAAAAAAATATTCAGCCAGCACAAGTGTCTGTACTTTTTCAAAACCAAGATAACAATCATACCTGAAACACTAGCAACCAATTTGGGAGCAAGCAACAGCAAACTATGATTATAAGGTGTAATTTACCATAAAGCTAACAGACAGTTCAGGAAATGCTGACAACCTGCCAGAGACCTTTTGGGAGTACTTGGAAATGCTAAAATCTACCTGCAGTGTAGAGTCAGCAGGCTATAGGAGTTGCAAATTTCATGAAATCAAAGTGATTAACACTGTCGAGCTGAGTAATTACAGAAATTATGATGACATTTTTGCTTATTTTTAACAGACATTTTGAGAGAAATCATCAATACTCATGATATTTGAAGTAAAAACAAATTTCAAAACCAAAAAAAAGGTTAAGGTATTTTGAGAAAAGCATCACATTGTCACTGCAATAACATGCCTTTTTGCTTTAGGGATTTGTGGAGGATACAGTGAATTAGAGAACTTTATTGTGCAAACGTTACCTTTATCCTGTGTTTATGTATATGTACAGTGTATGCTTCTTTGAGATTTGCATTTCCCAGGCATGCCCAGGAATGCCTGGACATGCCTGCTCCCTGACTCCATGTTTCCTTTCCCAGTGCCTCTCCCATTTGCCTATATCCCTATCCCGATTCGTTTCCCTGGTTGTCTGTCTCATGTTCCACTCCACTTTTGATACCAAACCCATCAGAGGTTTTAAAACCCCTGTTCGCCCCCATTAAACTGGCATTGCATCACGACTCAAACCTCGTGGTGAGCCCGTTTGTGCAGCGCTGCGTCCTTCTCCCTTCCGCCCATGGACCGCGGCAGGGATTGCTTGTAATCCAGAATCCCATCTCAAAAAGATTATAATAGAATTACAAACAAAAGAAGAGGGTCAAAGATGACCAAAGTTATGCAATAGTTTTCACTCAGAGAGCTATTGAAAAGGTATCTGCATTTCAAAATGAAAGAAAGATGAATGGTAGGGATTTTTGCAGTTCTTGGTGCCAACAGACAAGGGAAGAGATCGCAGACAGTGACTTACTCACTCCCTGTAATCAACACACTGGCATGAGCTGATTCTATATAAGCAGAGGTAGATATTTCTTTCACTGGACTAAAGTGAACTTTTTAGCTTTTCCTATTAAACAGTCTTTATCTCAACCCACAAGTTTTCTCACTTTACTCCTCTGATTCTCTTCCCAATCCTGCTGGTAGGGGAGTGAGAGAGCAGTTGCCTGGGGCTTGGTTGCTGGCTGGGGTCAAAGCACAACGCATTCTAAAAAAGCCCTGCACATCTGTGAGCTAAGAGGATATTTAGAGCCACGTGGGAAAGACAGATTCACTGAAATCTGTTTTAAGAAGTGCAGATATAGAATCTATTCTTAATAATTTGAAGGTTTTATTTTATTTAATATCTGAGAATAGGCTTGGATGTATATGATGTAGTTGCGTTATGAAAATTTGGGCTGATCCTTATTATGCAGATAGACATAAAACTAAAACCTAGTTCAAGAGTCCTGTACCCACTTCTGATTTCACTGGAAGTGGCTGCTATGGGCTGGTTATTAAAATTATTAGAGAGGTGCCTCTGCCCAAATTAAGGTGTAAATAACACCATATGCAGAAGTCAATAGTATGGATTTTATTTAACAATAAATGTAAGGCAGAGAGAGAGAGATAAAATGAAATAGGGAAAAGAAATGGGTGGGGAAGAAAAAGGGTGACAGAGAGAGATCAGATAGAAAATATATCACACTTCTGTGGAACCTGAGAGCGTCCCGTAGCTCTTCTTCTTCTAGTCTTCTCGGTGGTGATGGTCCCACAAAATATGGTGTCCAGTGGACAAATATACATTCAGGAGATTCCAGGCACTTAACGTGGGGAAATGTTACAGTCTCTAGTGACAGAGTCTGGATTTATTGCATCTCTTGGATCACGTGGAGTCCTCTGGTGGTGGAAGACCTCAAGAATGAATCTGAGAGAGTGCTTTGAGGGTCTTTGATGGTTTATGACCCCTTCTCAGCTGCCTCTTTTTTGAATGTTGTATATGTGGTCTTCCCAGAGGTGAGGGGGTTTTACTCCTTCTGTTTTGTATGGAGAGATTTTGCCATCACACACCCAAACCCCTCCTCTCCATCCACCAAACCCAGCCAGGGCTGGTTCTTAGCACAGCTCCTGAATTTGGCTTTTTTTGTGGATACATTTTTCTTCCCTGAGTCTAATGTACTTCTCCTTATACCTGAGTTAATTGGACAATAGTCTTATCTTGAGATCCCATCACTGGTCACAGTCCAAAGTCCAGTCAGGAGGCGTCTTCAAGGGGAGGTGTAGGGTTGGGTGTACTTTGGTGGTCACAGACAGGTAGTTGCTCCTCTGCAGTATGACAAAAAATCTTTCTATGCTTTTGACAAGGTTTAAGGCATTAACATTATTTCAGTTTCTTACAGTGGCACAGTGTTGGGTTTTGGTGTTAAAAAAAAAAAAATAAATGTGTAGATACAATGTGTTTGTATTGTTTTCTTCACGTTTCTACGTTTGATTTGATTGACTCAAATTCTTAAGCCTCTGTCGACAGTCATCCTGCACAGAAGCCTTTAGAAATACATAGAGTTATGTTTTAAGGGCTTGTTAGAGTGTCGTGAATGTGGAACAGAACTTGGAGTCTGATTATATAAATTGAGACGCTTAAAAATAAAAGGTTATCCTGTAATGTGAGACCTTTTACACTTACACATAGCAGTCATGTGCAGAGCATATATAGCACATCAGAAGCATTCAGACCAAATAATACTATGTTCCTAATTTGTTACGGCAGGCTGATGTTTTCTTGTTTTTCTTCTTTTTAAGTTTTTGTCTGTTTGTTTGTTCTTTTTTTTGTTGTTTTTTTTTGGGGTTTTTTTGTGAGCAGCAATAATTTTTAATATTTGAAAAATATATAAAATAATTCTTTGGTCGCAGAGAAAATCTGAAGAATACTTTTAGAAAAGCTCTTACTTGTCATCTGTATATACATTCAACTGAATACATTATAAAACAATGCAAAAAAGTTCACATTTAAAAATGTGTGGTTGTTAATTGTCAAGAAAATTTGATTCTAATTTAAAGTCACAGCAAGAGCTGGTCCACTAAACGATTCTATGTCATTTGGCACACAGCATTTAACAGGAAAAGACTGTTGCTTCTTTTTGCACAGGAGATATTTCCGTAAGATTATTTTTTTCTGCCCGAAAAAAGGTTAATACTCATTTAGGAAAATTATCATTGGCTGAAAGTTTATACATTGAAAACAAATTTTACCTCTGTCCCTCCTTGAAGGTCTGTACATTCATTCTGGTCAGAGTGGCATCTTCACCATTTCACCTGACAAGTGAGGCTTTGTGCCATGGTAAAAGCGTTATGTGGTATCTCTGCCAGGGCACAAGCATAAAATGAAGTGATGACAAACAGATTCAAATTGGCTACCAATTCTGACTTGCAAAAGTTTGATGTAAGAAGCATTTCCTGAATAATCGTCTGTCCATGAACTCTGTTTTTGGATTTTAAAGAAATCAGCTGCCTTTTCTTTTGCCTCAGTATCGCTGTGAAAACACTGACATGAAGCTGTTCACCAGGAGTTTCCGGGTCACCAGTCTTCTTCCATGGAGATACTGTGTAGCTACTAGAGGGTTGCCTGCCAATGTCAAATAGATAGACTCATAAAGGGGATTTGGTGTTCAGTTTTATCCTGAACTAAATAGTAATTTATTATAATGTAAGCAAACAAAAATATGGCAACCACTGGCAGAGCTGTATCTTTCTTAATATCTTAATGTAAGCATGGTTCCTGCCTACAGTAACATATTAGCTGCTCACTAGCATAGACAGCACAGAGACCTTTTTCAAAGCAGCTAGTTAAGACCAGCTGCCACTTCCTGTAAAACAGTGTCCGGTTCATTTAATGAGTCTAGACATTCATTTATCAGTGTGTCTTTATGTAAGACACAAATTGCTAAGTCTAGAAGGAAGCGCTCTTTTGTTGTTCTTCCTGAGTGCTGCATGACAAGCTTGGGGACAGAAAGTCCTAAACAGGAGTTTCTAAACACTGAAAGTGAAATATATGTGGCTTGTTAATAGTACAGTTTTGATTAATTATTTCATTCTCCCCAAATACTTTTCTTTGGCAGCACACCATAAGCATTATCTAGGATTCTAATAATTCTTGTGTTCATGCAATCATCTAGTTGTGTAGTTACATGGCCTTCGTCTAGGTCAGCTTATGCATTAATCTCTTAACCCCAGCAAAGACCTGAGTTTGGCAAAGGATGTAGGTATTTGCCCCAGTTCGCTTTGGGTAAGCAAAGGACATGTAATACTAGGATCAGTCTAAATGTTACCAGGAGTATGAGGAAAGCTATTTCAAGCTCAAGTCAGGTATGTAAACCACTTTAACAGTTTGTAGGTGGGTTAGTGAATAGTCTGAGCACATTGGTGAAGTGAAGAATTCAAAATCTGTGAGTGCAGGATATGAATGCTTCCACTGGCACATGCCACGGTTGATATATCCTGACTGGATGTTGCAAGCTTTTGAAATATGAAAACAAAGAACATCAACAAGACATTTATGACTTTTACCGAATTTATTAACCTTTTTCAGACGTGATTTTGAACAGAGAACAGCCTAGTCCCATGAGAAATGGGTACCAGTTCAATATTTAGACATGAAAATAGTTCCAAATGGATTTTTGTATCCTCTCACTCAGTTAGGGAAATTTAGTTCAGATTAGCACAGGCAATCTGCCACTAACACATATTGTTAAGAACAGTTATAGAGTTGTACTCTAAGGTTGCAGCATCTCAAAAATTTAGATTGAAGGTGGTGATGGGGATCTGAGCATTATTCTTTTAGATTTTTTATTCTGTTTCATTTGAAATGTAAATGTATTCCTTTATATTTAACACCACAGATTTGGATGCCTATAGGACTGATGCTTTTTTTGTAGTGTGTTCCCATGACTGTTTTTCAAAGATTACCACTGCAGTTATGAACGCACAGAATGATAGTCATAGAATATCCTGAGTTGGAAAGAACCCAAAAAGATGATTGAAGTCCAGCTGCCAGCACTGCCCAGCACAGCCCCAAGAATCACTCTGTGTGCCTGAGAACATTGTCCAAATGTTTCTTGAACTCTGTCAGGCTTGGTGCTGTGGCCAGTTCCCTGGGGACCCTGTTCCAGTGCCCAATCACCCTCAAGACAAAAAAACCTTTTCCTAATATCTGAACTAACCCTCCCCTGGCACAGCTTCATGCTGTTCCTTCAAGTACTATCCCTGGTCACCAGAAAGGAGTGATCCATGCCTCTCCCTCTGCTTCCCCTTGTGAGAAAGCAGTAGACCACTGTGGAGTTTCCCCTCCGTCTCCTCCGTGCTGAACAGCCAAGTGACCTCAGCCACTGCTCATATGGCTTCTTATCTTGACCCTTCACCATCTTTATGGTCCTTCTTTGGATGCTCTCCAATAGCTTTATATCCTTCTTATATTGTGGCGCTTAAAAGTGCACACAGGACTTGAGGTGAGGTCGCACTAATGCAGAAGGGGATAATCTCCTCCCTCGCCCAGCTGTGGCTGATACACCCCAGAACATGGGTGACCCTCCTGGATGCCAGAGCACACAGGTAGAGCCTAGCTAGTCTTCTTTTCTTCATCATGACTTCTAGTTTTGAACTCAAATATCATTGATCAGTTAAGCTGTGAAACATCTTACTCTGTAATTTTATTTTATTTCTAAAATTATTTTTCTGCTCCAGTACTACATATGATTTTAAACATCATAATTGTTAAAGGAAATATGATGTTCTGAAACAAGTAAAATATGTACCTTGAAAAGTATTTTTCACCTTCATATATGAGAGCCAGTAGGTGAGAAATTGCAAAATAAGTTTGAGAGTAGTAAAAAGCTTATTTTCATATCTTATGCAAGTATGGAAAAAAAGTAGAGGTGAAAAACATATGAAAAATGGCTAAAGGTGATAATTCTGTATTTTGACTGACTTGCCATTTTCAGTGTAGATGTTGTAATGCACAAGATTTAATGCAGAGATTCCTCTGGGGAAGAAATAAGTTTTCCCTTATTCTGCTTAGGTATATGAGTCAGAAAGGCTTTCCTATTATAAAGCACACAGCCTTTCAGGAGTATGCATTCTAATTTCTAAGCAGAAGTTTTCTGGATAATAAAAATGCTGAAATTAGGGTGCATTATTCAGATACATGCTGGAGGAAATCAGGAGTTCATAGAGCAGATAATGTTATCATATTCTCATTGTCGCGGTCCCATGGCCAAGTTCTGTGATTGTTAAGACATAAGAAGGACTTGAATTATTTCTTTTAAAATTCCTGTTTTCCAGACTCCAGAACATATTTTTTTAACTTATCTTGTTATTTATGGGAGGAACAATACAGAACAGCTCTTAAATAAAGAGAAGTTACCTTCAGTCCACCTGTATGTAAGTCCAGTCATAATGTTAAATTATGTTTGTATGTGTTTGTTGTTTGCAATGCTATATCCTCTAGTTTGCCACCTTTGTGATCAGCTCTTCTCTTTCAGCTGATTGCCCAGGATCACAGTGAGCATGCCCGCACTGTATATCAAGCTGAAGCCTTAACATCACCCATATTGAATACATTTCCTTTCTTGCTTCCTTTCACTTATTGGTTTGGTGTTTATGTTAAAATTCTTCCCCTGCATGGATTTCCTGAGGACTGGATCTCCCCTTCAAACTCCCCAGAACCAGGGTAGGCCATACTACCCTGTTTTTCACTTGCCATTGATGAACCCAGAATCATCCATGTCCCAGGCTTTCTACCCTCCTAGGCTCCTTAGCAGCATGACAGAAGCTTTTCTCTGGACCATCCCATGTCAGTTCTGGACACCCACTTGTTAGAGTCAACCAACAAGCGAATATACTTGCTAACAGAGTGGGGGTAACAAATAGCTATCCTTGGCGCTGGGTAGTGGGAGGACCTTGCATCAGGTCACATGTTCTGTGTGGCTGAGATACACATTTCAAATGAAATTTATGAACAGTGAAAGGAATTCACTGTGTTTCCAGAGAGTGGTGCCATCTAGTAGGTTGCTGATAGACTTGGAAAGCTAAGAGCTTTTGTGCAAGGTCTTTCCTGCAGAAAGTTTGTTCTTACACATGTCAAACAGGAGTGTGTAAGGATGGGTTAACATTGTGTGACTGCCTGTGCAAACAGACTACGGACTTCCTCATATCTTTGTGTGAAAGTAGCTGCTGTTCTTCTTTACCTTGCACCATTGTGCTCCACGCTTGACGTCTTTATTTTTTTTGTATCTTTATCTTCTTTCTTTTCACTCTTAGCTCATGTTCACAGCCTTTTGTGGCCACAAATGCAAGACCTAGCCATCTGCGCCTACAGTCTTTTCTCTATGGCAAAACCCCCAGCATATCCTCTTGTGTCCTTCCATAACTTTCTCTATTTTCAAACCTCAATATGAAGTACCTCTTAAGTATACCTTTATATGATATGCCAATAAAAACTGAAGTGCCATGCTCTGTAGCATGAATCTTCATCTAAGTAACTGGTTTATATTTTAGTTTTACTGGTATTAAAAAATTCACTTTTAAAAATAGAGATGACAAGCTTTACTATTTCTTAAATGCGTACAGTGGTGTCCTTACTCACAGCAACCCGACTGTGTCAGAAATCCCACCCACAATAAAACCTGCATTTTTTTATTCCTTCAGCATGCACTAAGGGATGAAGTTTGTCTTAGTTTACAAGGTTATTGGGTCAGATGTACTGAACTCCAAAATATACCTAACCAGGAGGTAGAGTGGTCTGGGATGGCAGATGGACAGAAAGTGTCATGAAGAAATGTAAGCAAAGAACAGCAAATGGAGTTACACATCTTTCTCTGGTGGAAGAACGATATTCAGCTAAGAGAATGTGCAACATAGGAGAAAGGCAAATACACAGATATTTACACTCCTTGAAGGGGATTCATGTTTCAACTGTTTGCTTCTGCAGAAGTTTTGTGCAATGTGCCTAAAATACTCTGCTAGTTCACAGCTTTATTGCATACTTTCCTATGGAAAAAAAAAACCAAAAAAACAACAACAAAACCAAACAACCAAAACCCTAAAACTGTGATGAAATAGACATGATACTCAAAAGGTTAAAGTGAGTCAACAGTGCACTGTCATGATTCCTTTAGTAAAGATAGTGAATGATTGGTTTGTTTGTTTGTATCATATTGTGTTGTTTTCTTAAGATAAGATAAATCCTATCTTAGGTGTAGGTGTGGGTGGTTGCCTCTTTCTGCCTCAGTCAGTCACTTCTCTCACTGTCAAGCAGGAATATCTCAGCAGACTGCTCTTTCCTGAAGCAGATGGCAGACACCTGATTTCATGGCAAGATAAACAGAAACTTTTTCTGTAAGAAATTTTTCACAGAAAGTAGAGGTAACCTATAAATATTTGAATTAAACATTTATTCCAGCTGATTTCCCTTTTTTTTTTTTTTTTTCTTGCAGGGGAAGGAAAACCTGAAGTTGATCTTAGCAACATGGCTACAGTGCTAATATTCTGACTCTGAAATGATTCCCCATTGTGGTTTATACGGCACAGAAAATATTTCTTAATAGAGCTCCTGTGTTACTGTATCTGCTGGGTGGCAGAGTCTTGGGATAGAAAGTACTTAGCATTTGGCATTTTCATGTTTTACAAAGGACATGTCACTGTGTACAAGTGCTTTTGAAATGTTCTCATGAAAACCGTGCTTTCAACCCATCTTTATGAATCTGTGGTTCAGTATCACAGGGACATAAAAAATCAATTGTGACTGTGGGAAGCCTTACGACCTTCAACTACTCGACTCTGCTCTCCACTAGAAGCTCTAAAACTTGGTCATTGAGGAACAATAAGGTAAATTAAATGTCTTACTCTGGGAGTGGCTGAGATAAATCATAGTGAAGACAGCATAATGCAAATAAACCACCTGTTGGAGCTGCCTGGGCTGCATATAACGCTTGTCTGCGCTCAGGTCCAGTACTAATGGAAGAGTAGAATAAGAAAGCGGGATATGGCTGAAATGTAGACTAACTGTTCCCATAGATAAAAAGCTACAGAAAGAATGTGCAAATACAAGCACACTGACAAAATGCAGGACAGTAGCTTCCATTGGCAAAGCCTGTTGTGCATTGGCTTTGCTTCATTCAGCAATATCCTATTGCACTGGGTAAACTTTATTATGAAAGGAGGGTGAGGAGGGAGACCTGGCTTTAATTTATTATAGAAATTTATGCAAACAAAGCTTTTGTTGATACCAAATTTGGGTAAAAATTCTGAAAAATTCCTCATTTTGACTTTGATTTAAAGAAGCACTTATTGTTTCTATTTTCTTCTTTTTAATTTGTGTGGGAAGGTAATTTGCATTCAAAGTTCCAGTTCAAGATCTTTTGAAAGGCAGATTTTCCTCCTATACAGAACTAAATATACAATGTACCTTTTCTTACTGAACAAGTTGAAAGGCTGGAATAAGCAGATGTCCAGATTTCACTTAGGAGGCAGTTACACACACAAGATAAAAAAACGACCTATTTTTTCTATGTTGCTACAACATGACTATTTTAATCCATCAAATAGAAATATAGCATGAGAGGGAGAGATTCTCCATTGGGGTTATACAGCTTTTCCCCCTATTTATTGCAGAATAGTCAAACAGAATATGTACCTTTGCTATCATAGATCATTATTAATCAGGTATTCAGCTTTTGCTGTAAAAATTCTGGAAAACACTGAAATGTTTTTCAGAAAAAAACAAAAGCTGAGAAAATGGAGTCAAATAGGAAACTTTTAGTTCCGATGAATTTTATTTTATTTTTTAATGAATGTATCAATAATAATTGAAAGATAAGGATTTTTACATCCTCCATTTTAACTGCAAGACATGCCACTTAGAAATGTATGTATACTATATTAAATTTTTATGGTTATGTTCTTTCAAAGTCTTTTTATTATTCAGCAAATTTTTCCTTTCATGACTTGCAATCTGTGTAATATAAGAGAGAAAAAAAGAATGAAAATAATTGTGACAGCTGATGGTTAATTAAAACAATAAATACTTATTCCTCCCAAATGTAGTAAACATTGAAAATAAAATATTATGATACATGTTTCAGAGAGTTAAGATAAATCTGGAAATTAGAGTACTCAATGATTTGCATTGAATATCATAGTGCAAACTGCATGAAAGATAAAATTATAAGGGAAACATTTATTTTCTACAGGAGTAACATAAGATGCTATAATCCTAATTTCTCAAGAATATAAAAAAGAGTGAAGGAAATTTAAGCTTAAAAACATAATGAGGAAGAAGAAAAAAACCAGTATGTAACATAATGGCTGCTTTCCTAGGTCTGTAAAAGTTCTTACCATCCAGGTATAAATTGATAACAGTTACAGTTGCCAAAGAAAAAAATTCAGAATAAACAATTCGGATGTGGAAAATGCACTATAGAAAATCAAGATCCCAGGCTTTCCTGGAAAATTTCAACATGCTGAAAAGAAAGTATATATAAACTCTGATGGCATTCAGAAGCATTTTTTTGCTTTTTTAAGGAATGCATAATATTATAGATATGCAAGTCTTTTTCTCAACATGGGTTCTGAGCTGCAAATGTTCTTCCCATGGATTCTGTGAGGGGAATATGGCACAAACTGAAACACCAAAATGTTAGAGGGAAAGGAACATCAGTCAGTTTATTACAAAATGCAGACCAGTCCTTGTAATATTTGTTCCATAGAAGAAATGGATGCAGCATTTTATGTCTCCATAGCACTGCTTTGCACACTGCACACACATTATCTAAATTAATGAGTATTAACAGAGGATTTTCTTGCCAAAGTTCCTCCATTCTCCAAGTGTGTTTGCTTCTATCCTGCCCCTTATAATGTCAGGTGTTCCAAGAGAAGGGTACGTGGGGAACCCTGCAGTTCCTGCTGAATCTGAAGTATTTAAGCAAATGCTGTTGTCTCCTTTTATGATGTCCATATATTTGGAAATTTGGGACTTGTATGACGAACACCTAAAGTGGATGCTGAACCCTCAAAGCACTACTAGGGAGGAAAGACACTGACTCATGGAGTTACCTTAGGTGGCCTATTTCTTTACAAAACAGGCTATTGCTTTCTGTGGCAGGAAATGTTCTTGACACAATTAGAAATAGCTCTGCTAAGACAGAAAACAGTGGTAATAAAACCCAATAGCTGGCACACACAAGCCAATAGTCAGCTCTTTGTCAGGGTGACCCTGTTTGTCTTGATGTTGGGGGCTTGCCGGTGCTAGGGGAAAGAAAGACTGATGCTGAAGAACATTTTAATGATAAATTTTCAGCTGTCAGCATTTCTCAGTTTCCCTGCTAGCTGCTAGGGCAAGCCAAGGAGCTGCAGGGTGCTTAGCTCCTGCCTCTTTCTTTGGCAGTCACACGTTGTGCTCAGAAATGTACCTGGTGCCCACTTACGGAAGAGAAGCATTTAAAACTGCTTGTAAGAACAGGGTGGAGAAGCTCCAATTGGGCATGCCAGCAGGCAAGCCTGGGGCACAGCACAGGGGGACACTGAGTCCCACTTCTTCACAGGGGCCACAGTAGAGATCTTTCCAGACTGTCAGCATCCTTACTGTGAGGCTCCTGTAAGAGTAGTGTTTGTACCTTGTACCCATGACCAAAGAAGAGGGGAGCTCTTCCTGTCACCCTCAGAGACTGGCGGTGATGGAGGGGATGCCCTGCCACTGTCCCTTCCCTCTGTCCACTTCTGAGTGTCCCTCCTTTCCCTGCTTGGCTGGGTGTCTTCAGCTGGAAGGAACACTCACCTTTGCCCATGCCTAGATGGCAGCAGAGCTAATTGCAGTCTGACGGGGCATTAGCTTGAGAACTTCAGGAGCAAAGAGGAACAGTGATAATGTGCTGATTTAAGAAAAGCAGCATAATTTTTAATGTCTTCACGTTGTCAGTGTAGAAATTGAGTGCCTTTCCCCACAAATTCAGAAAGTTCTTTCAAATTACCCTTAAATTGTGGATGATAACAAACACATATAGTATTATGGACTCTGAGATGCATCATGCTTATGTTTAGTCTTATACTTAAGTAAGGCAGAAGTCATATTTTAGAGTCTTTTCACTGATATTTTACTCATTGTTTTTAAGTAGACATCTAAGACAGTTTATTACACATTATTCAGTAATCAGTGCCCAGGAGTCCTTTGATAGAATATGGAATATGTAAGTTGGCTTTTCAGTAGAAAAACGGAGTGATTATTTCTCACTGCAGGCTGAGAATGTTGAAATAAACTTTGTCAGGTGAAGAAAATATTAATTTTGTAAGATTTCCTGCTGAACTTAAATGTAGCAAATAGCATTACCCTGCAGGCCTATAATATGGTATTGTCATTGCTAGCAAGAGGCCATAAGTGTTGCCCTGTGTTTCCAAGGCCTCAGGTCTGAGGACTGTCATGCCTGCTTTGTCTGAACTTTTATTGACCCGGCAGAAGCTTTACTTTAATGTGGTTTAATGCTGTAACAACATAATTCCTAATTACAGGTTGTCTACAGCTAATTTGTTTTCCTTTGTTCTGTCTTTGTATCTTGCCATCATTTGATGACTCTTATACAATGATGTCACCTATAAAACCCCAGGCTGGTGAGACAGCAGTCTTGAAAAGTGGAGGCACCAAACACAGCTGAATGGAGAAGATGCTGGCAGTAGAGACTCCAAGGCATGTCCGTCAGTCTAAGAAATGCAGACCTGGGTATGGAAAACACGGAGCAGTATCCAGCATAGAAAAAAAAGGTACCATATGCAATAAGTTTAGATGTAACATGGAGCAACAGACTAATGAGGAAAGAGTGAGGTATGAAAGCATGATAGCAAACCTATAAGAAGGATGCCAAGTGAGGTGAAACCACCAACATGAACACAGTATTCCTCAGGGTGAAGATGCTCAGAGATTGCCATAATACCTCCCACTGCCAGAGCAGGGAATGGTGGAGCACAGCCTCAGGAAACGGGGTAGAAACTAAGGTGTGTGAGCATGCCATTGCTAATTCTATTTTTCTTTTTTTCCACAACAATTATATAGGGATGAAAAGCTATTAGACTTTTCCAATTTTGATTATAAGAGCAATAAATTCTTGTCTTTATATATGTAAGGTGTGCTTCCTCTGAGCCTACAAATTAGGTGTAAAGGCAACCATAGGAATTTGCTTTAGAGAATTTTCTTTCCTCATTTCTTTCTCCTTCATATGTATTAAACTTGGTCATAAATAAGGTGTGTGGTATTATAATCCATTCACCCTTAGTTTTCAGCATGACTATCCGGTCTGTAATATTTCACTGTGATTGAAACAGATTATATTTAGGCTCAGTTGCTCCAAAGCCCAGGAATAGCTGCTAAATAATAAAAAGCATATGAGTTATTTAACATTTACCCAACGTTAGCACTGACACTCCAAGGCACTATCAGTTCCATTTGTGAGGTCCTACACAAATGTGAGTGAACATTGCCCCAGCTCTGAGGTTACAGTTTCTGCAAGAAAACACTCTTCCCATGAAATAATCCTATTTCACCAAACAAGTCAAGCTTATTCCTGGCTGCAATTAATTATTGCAATAGTGTAGCCTCTGGGCCTTAAGGATGGTGTTAATCTGTCCTTCCCCATGTTTCTTATTTCAGTTGCTGCAATGACTGCCACCAGCTGATCCAGACATGGAGCTATGACGTGGGCCACATCTTTGTTACTTAGATACAAATATCTCTTTTTTTCTCTTTCTAAATATAGCTGCTGCTACAAATGACCAGCCATTAGCAGACTGAATATTCAGCAATTTCAATTAAATTGATTGTAGCAAAGAAATCAGCTATACTTTAGTTTTCAGTCAGCATGTCTGTGGTATCAGAGATGGAATGTGGATTACATACCACTTCTAAAGATCATGTTATATTTCCAATCCCCAAAAGTGTATGTGCTTGTCTTTAAAGTGGCCAATAAACCTAACAAAGTCATAGTACACAGGATAAGAACCTATGATTCTACAAAAGAGTAATTCTTTAAACTGTCTGCTGTGATCCCTAGAATTATAGGAGATTTGAAAGGGTCTATTGATTCTATGGCAGAACAATAGATGTCCTGTACTTAACTCCTTAATTGATTTTAATGATCCTGATGGATACCAGCCAAGGAGTTGGAACAAGCTGTAGGGTCAAACCAAAGTATTCCTTTTGTACATTTCCGCAATCAAATCTTCTTATGTTATAAATTAATTTGAAAAGGAAAATGATCAATTATAGCACTTCATAATTAGAGGCCCACATGCAGAAAAGCTAATGAGATGGATCTGAGATTTTCCATGCTCTATGAGGCTTGTACTAGAAGAAACTGAATGATCTGCTTTGTGTCATATTGCACACAAAATTTCCCTCAGTATTAAAAGACAATACACTCAAATCCTTTACAAGGGGGATTTTTTTTGGTCAGTGTATAATTAAATGTTTCATCTATGACACAGTTTTTAGGAAAAAAAAAAAAGAAAAAAATTATACTTCAAACCAACTTTAGCATTTAAAAGTACTAAAGGTTAGCAAGAGAAATACTAAAGGTTAACACTCTACCTCATGATTAACTCATCTGTAATATGTCTCTGTGGCTAGGTGCAATTAAACCAAGAAAAATGTGACAAAATTCAAATTATCATACCTCTGTTCCACTGTGGGGTAACTATTTCAATTTTTAAGTCAGGTTGCTTTTCTTTCCTTTGTCCTTTTCCTTTTCTACCCCAAACCTTGCTCCTTTCCTGTTTTTCCTCCTCTGTTCTCAACCCTGGCGTGAACCCCAGAGGAGACTGTACTAGAATGAGTCAGTGCACCCCTCCACCCACCAGCTGGGGACAAATGGCCCCCCTGCATTGGTGGGACTGCTGGGTGATCTGTGGAGCACCATAGTCTCTGAAGTCAACAGGAATCTTTACACATTTCTCTCCCTCATGAGTCACCTTGGTTCAGGTACATTTTACCACATATAGAGGGACTTTACAAGCAGTCAGGGCACAGCACAAAGAGCACAGCAGTTATTTACTGGGGGGTAATGCATGCAATAGATGGCCAACACCAACATAGTGCCGGCTAAGCACTAATATGTTCTTCAGGCCGGATGAAACACTTCTGCAGGCAGCTCTCAGTCAGGGGCAGATTGCTGCAGACTAGAGAAGAACGAGCCTTAGTCTTGCTGAGTTGCCCACCACAGGTTCCCCCTAATTGCTTTTTCCCTTTGTTTTTTATTTCTTCATATCAGGAGCTTTGAACCTTGGAGTTGTCAGCTGTTATAGCCACAGCTCTTGCAACTGTGGAACATCTTACCTACCATTTGGGGGCTTGAACTCCAGCACCTTCCTCTTATCTGCCTCTTACCTGCCTCTGCAGCCAGACCGAGCCCAGGTCACACAATGGGGCTGCAGAGACACCAGGCTTTGAGTCAGAATGGCAGCACTCTCTGATTCAACATGTGTACAATGACTTGTCCACTTTCTTTTTTGACTTACTTCCAAAAATTTGGAAGCCAAATTGTTTTTACACTTTTGTACCTCCTAGAGGGAGGAAACACCTTGTGAGGAGGCACTGGTGGTCAGGGAAGTGTGTATGTGTCTTACCAATCTTACCTTTCTGGCCGGCAGGATACCTTCAAGACCCTCGTACAGACCATCTTCTATTTTCATTGGGACTGTATTCCTGCCTTTTGAGGATGGGAAGGACATAGCAGCATATCCTGTTGCACCTGTAAAATACTTCAGTGAGTTCCTGTTGCTGGCAACCCTGTCCATGACCTGTAAAATCCTGCTAGAAGAAATTTTGTCATAACTACTTTTATTTATGTGGCAAGACCCAGAAAAAAAAAAAATTAAGCACCAGATCCCAAGGTGATGTAACTCCAGAGGTCTGCTGGTGCCACAACAATCTATATCGGCTCAAAGCCCTAAATCTAATAAACTGAGTGTTAAAAAAGCAGTTTCTTAAAGTTAGATGAAATGAATTGGCAGTATGACCTCACTAACAAGAACAAAACTGGCTTGTTTTCTAGAAGGAAGTGCTTGTACTTCAGCAACAAATCTTGACCTTTTTCTGCAGTTCATTTATTTTGTTTAATAATTTCAGAACTATTCTTATTCTCACTTGCAACTGCTCATAGAAAGCCTGTAGAAAAGTTAGCTAACTTTCATATTCTAATAGTCCTCCAGTCTTCTGCTTAAAATGAATCGCCATAGTCCTGTGAGTTGACAATGACTTGCAAATGAGGTAGTGGGTTCAGCTGGACAGAAAACTCGTTTGTAGCAAATAAACTTCAACCAGAAAGTATACAACAGATTTTTTTTTTAACAGGGAAACACATGTAATAGTTACGAAAAAGTGTTTGCAGTAAGAAAACCCTCAACTCACAAGGCATTAACATTTCTCTTATATTACATAAGATAAATATAGGTATATTTTAGGTTACATAAATATTCTAGGATTCTAAAATATATGTAAGTAAGGACCAAGCGAAAAGTCTGGGTGACTAAGCTATGGCAATCAGCCAGCATAAAGCTTTGTAGTCTAAATTAAAAAATAAAGTCAAAACTCTTTGGACCTCAAAATAGGTTAGAAGTCTCAATTAATTTGATTGTGAAAATAAGTTACACAATGGGATATAGAAGCAGTTCACCTAGGCTCATGAAATTTACATTTTATGTCAAGCCAAACCTGATGAACCAAGTAGGCCACCTTGCTGGTCAGTGAGGGCCTTTTATTCATAGGCATTTGTTTCTTTCATTATTTTTAATTGCAGAAGTAATACTTCAACATCAGCCTTTTCTTTGAGAAGACACATTTATTTTTTATGTCTTCCCCCTCAGTCAGATGTGGGATTTCCTTTGTGCTGCCCTGACTGGGCAAAGAGCCATGTTGCTGGCACGAACCCTGCCCACCCCGAATGACCCACACTCCGCATTGTGGCACAAAGGTCTCACAGCAAATGAAAACATGATCTGGCCCAAGATGGTGGGAACTTTTGGGTATTTTACTTTCTCTAACCGTGTGAAAGCAAAGATTAATCGTTAAGTTGCAAAATTCATACATATTTATGGAGACTGTGGCACAGGATATAAGTCTCTCTTCCAGAGTGTAGTGTTTGTGCAGTTTTGCAAGGGAAAAAGTTAGGGTCATTGCAAAACAAAAAATAACAATTTTGCACCTATTATCATTCTGGAAAAGAGACAAAGAACATTACTTGAAATTGCTAAAACAACATTACGCTCGAGGCAGTGCTAGAATACATAAAAATCAACACAAATATTTAAACTCCCAGTGAAATTAAGATGCCCTTGAGCACTGAGTGTCATGGTGGGAAATACCTGAGAAGCACCAGTGCTGCATGCCCTCCCTACATGATTAGGCACCACCTGCTGTTCTCTGGAAGTACTGTAACCACAGCTGGGCATGATAATGAACATTATCTCTTTCATCTTCGTTCCACTGGAGTCTTGCAGTAAGGTAAGAGAGTTTCTTAACAGCATGGAGAGCACATCAGGTTGATCTGAGAATAATAAAAAATGTATGTTGAGGCAAAATATCCAGGCGTGGTGAGCTTTCAAAACTTCTTTTAGGCAGTTTTTTTCCTAATTATTACTGTGGATTCTTGAAAATATTTTTATTTTAATTTATAATGGGTACTCTTATAGCGAATGCCGTATCTTTTAAACAGTTCCATGATTCTTATGGAGATAAAGGAAGAGTTTTAAGCACTCCAGCAAATAATTTTGATAGGTCAAGAAAAGTACTCTTTCCAACAGTGCTGTATCATATATATCAGAGTTGAAGAACATAAAAAGGAGAAAGTTAAAAACCAGATAGGGAGTATGAAATGGGAAGATGATTTGATAAATATATTCCTTGTTTCCAATCATAACTCAGGCACGGGATCTATTGCTAAATTATTGAAAAAAGAGTAAATGAGGTTGGAAGGGTCCTATAAAGCTTATCTGATGCAAACTCCTGCCCAAATTAGGGCCAAAGTAAAAGGTAGTTAGCTAGTCATATCCTTTTCCAGTTGACCCTATGTCTCCAAAATGGGAGGTTTCAGAAAAATCGCTGGGCAAATGATTTGACCAACACAGATAGAAGTTTTTTTCAATTTCTAATTGAAATGTTGTTTGCTGAAATAGGCGCCTACTACCTCTCAGACTTTCAGGATGCACCTTCAATCAGTGTCTCTGGCCCTTAGCTATAATTATTCATCAAGTAGTAGAAAGAAAAAACACCCCATTCTCTCCCATCCCTTTTCCACATATACCAAACCACACTCTCTCGACCTCTTCTCAAAAGTCTTCTCCTCCAAAATCTTTAAGAGAAGATTGGGAAATGCCACAGGCAGTGTATGCCAACTGCACATCAGATTCTTAATTGGGTGAGAAAACTCAGGTATGCTTCACACATTTTTTCCCCCACCTTTCAACACTTTTTTGTGCTTCTTTGCTATCCACATGCCTTCTTCAGCACACTTTCATTAAAAGAAAAATTCAGAAAAGAGAATGAATAAAAAAAAGTACAGTCCTTCAAAGAAAAAGAGGAGTGAAGAGACTACAGCAGAGCTTCTGTAGATATTTGCTGGAGGCTAACACCAATTCTAATCCAAATACTCTGGAAGTCCTGATGCCTCAAGATTTTTAGTATATTTGTTGATTTTAATACAGCTGTATAGTTTCTTACTCTTCAGGTAGCAGTTAACAGTCTCCAAACCCCTTTCTCATGGTTTGTATTACTTTCCTGAATTTCTGTTTATTGGTCTTTCCGAGGAAAGAGATTTTAGCAAGGACATCTTGTTTGGGACACATGCATTTGGATTAGAATAATAAGATATATAGTAGTCAAAACAAGATAGAAGGCCCAGAACCCTTGGAAAGGCTTCTGTGGGGCAGTTCTGAGGGTGGTCTCAGGGGCAAGTGGTTTTCAGGTTGGATGTACCCACTAGACATGGTAATTAGTTAAAGCTATGAAATTGCGAGAATTCTATGCTGTGTGCACATTATGTGTTTCGCACCTGAAAGCGCTTTCATTAAAGACCAGCTCTCGATTTTATCTATGCTAACATTGTCTGGAAAGTTCTTTTCTCCCATTTTAAGCAAGAGTCCCAGAGTAGAGTTCACATACCATTAGCTTTTCAATTGTTATTTAACACATTTCTTATCTTTAACCAGGTCTCTCCAGGCAAAAAGAAGCAAAAGCTATTTTCAGGAAAAGTTTCCCAAGCAGCAATTTAATTCTTACCAGACTGTTTTTAAAAACAGTTTCTCCAAAGGGCCAGAAGCAAGGCAATGGGACAAAATTACAAGCCTAATTAGCAAGCTGAATACAGCACCTGTCTGGCATCTGAAATGAGCATACATTACTCGCTGGATGAGAGATTTGCCTCAAGGTCTCTTTTGCCACTTAATGTGAAATACATGAACTGTCCTGTGAATACGTGATGGATCCAGAACCCCCTCCCAGATAGAAATCATGTTGTCACAGACCAACGGTTTTCACCATTTGGACTAAAGGGCCCTCAAAGAGTGCCATTTAAAGGATGTTGCCTATGGCCATGAAAGGAATGGGAAAATCATGAAATAATTGAACCTGTAAATGAGAAGCTCGTAAAGTGAAATCTGTCCTATTGTAAAAACTCCTAGGAAGGGCATGTGGGTACACATAGGAGTGTGATCACCTATCAAGTTATGGAGTGGGGATTGAATTATGGGTTGGAAGATGGAGGGGTACAGATTCGCTGTTCTTCTGCTGACTAAATGGGCTTGATTAAATCTCGTCAGGAATGTAAACAGATCCTTTACAGTAGAAACAACCTCAGAATATGTCTACGTGGTTCAAGGGGAGTTTTGAAGCCTGCAAACTGCACGTTGCTTTATTTCAATAAAGCGATGCGACAGCAATATGACTAAGATTTCATCCATTTGCACCAGGTTCACATAATGGAAGGTTAGGTAGACCTTGGCAGAGGCATCACATGTGGGGACATCCTTCAGTGTAAGTCCGAAGTCTGGACTTTCACTCCCTGCACAGTACTGAAAAGTCCTTGTTTCTGCCACTGTACTCACCACTTAATACTAGAACAGGTTGAAAATTCACATCCTAAAAGGGCTAAGTAAAGCCTCAGGTCTACCATTTTGGAGATATTTATGACCTCAGTCTTTTAAGGGGTATTTATGCTGAAGTTTGGTGCTTGCATAATCATGTGCACATGAATGTTCAGGGAAATCAAAAGGCAAACATCAATGACATCTGAAATCTAAGACACGGCACGAAATCTATGTCTTGTGAACAAGAGTGGATTTAGAGTAAAAATGGTCACCTTTAAAGAAACTTTCTAGAACAGACTGAAGTTAATCAGGCTGAGGAGAGATATACAAAAGTACTGGAGCTACCAGAGTTCCCTAGGTACACACCCTGGGGAAGTCATATGGCATTTGCCAACATTAATTGGCTTATGCTGTAAATTATTCCCATCATTAAAGCCTCTAGGCTTTACTACTACTCATTAACTGGGTTTATTTTCGTTATTCCGGTGAGGGCCACAATGTGGTTGCTGTCTACTCTGCAACATGTAGGAGAGTTTCAATGCTGGCCATGAGTATAACTGCAGCTTCTACTCTGTTTCATGGCCAGTAAGATGCTAAGGACACACCACAGATCAGTTCTTGGCACAGCAGTAGAAATGCATATTTAAGTGATACAACTAGGCTGCAGTTGCCTCTTCTTCAGTTCCATCTGGTGTGGAACACCCAATAATGGTACAGAATATTTCAGCATTTGTCTCTTCCCTTATCAATATACTGCAAGTGGTGTGTCTTCATTTTCTCTACTGTGTTGTAACCCTGCCTTGAAACTCAGGTTCAGCTGATGCAAGCCTTCAGTTTCTAGTGACTACGTGTGCTTTAACCTGCCTACAAAAATATGGGGAAGAAAGCTATGAGACAATGTACATCGGTATATAGGAATATTATTCCAAAAGTTGGCATTTACAGAAACAGAATTTTCAAACAATTCCAATACCAAAATTGTCAATAAATAAAAAAGGAGTTTTTTCTTTCTAAGAAGCAGCATTTTTTATTCCAATTCTGTTCCTTTGAAGAAACTCAGAATTGGTGTTTCTTATGCTCACTACTTTTGTAATATTTGATGAGTCTGAATGCAGCACATGCAATACATATGTTCATATACAGAACCAGATAAGTTTTATAGTTTCAAGTTGCATTTTGAATCTTTCCTACAGCCAAGCTGTTATTTATTCTTCTTTATCAAATGTTAACTTCTGCTGAAATTTAAATTCCACACTCAGCTTGGAGCAAAGCAGAGTGTTAGACTCACAACCATTTCTTTTTTGTGTTACCTGCATGTTCATGCAGACATTTCTTTTGTTCCAAGTATCATTCAAATCTTCGAGGAGAATTCCAGGGAGCTGCAACCTCCTTCCTTATTTGCTCCTTTGAACGCCTTTTTCGTGGTGTTGCCTAGATAGCTTTGTTTCAGCTGTTGCAATGCATGCAGCTCACAGACTAATGACTGAAAAATTCCAACAATTATGAAATCACACTTTGAAATAATATAATATTATTAATATATAATATGTACAGTCTACTAGGTCTTACTGAGAGGGTAGAAAAGAGTAATAAAGGTTTCTCATGAATATATAGGAGAAAAATGTTGCAAAATATAACATAGCTTGCATACCAGTTGAGGATAACTGAAGTAAATTGCTGAAAAAAATGAATGAGCTATCGAAGTAAGGTGGTAGAAATAGCTTGCTAAGAGGAAAAAAATTATATAAAATAGAACACGTGCAGGTTGCCTGATCCTTCCAGGCCATTGAGAAGGTTAGCAAACCTGTCACTTACTGTACCACTAATCAGCATTTTTAAAAGTTGTGAAGAAAATTGATAAATGATCTGTGGGATATTAGAAAAGTAACTGCAGCACCAAAATTCAAAACTAGAAGTTGATTACTCAATGCAGTTTATGGGTCACAAAAATAAAGGAGCAAATGTTCATAGAGATCTTGCACATCCAAGCTTGCTTTGTGTTAAAAAAGCCATAAACAGTAAGTTGTTAATGTATTTTAGAAAGTATTTTACAGTAAAACACATTTTATTGTTATATGAAATACGAACTAATTAAACATAGACATTGCGGCTATAAAGTACTTGCAATAGTCAAGTTTTATGAGGATAAAATTTGTTTGTTCTCCCTCTCAATTCATGCTGCCTTAAACAAAAAAGGATACACCTTCTTAAAGAGTACATACTGAAAATAAAAGGTGACCTATTGATCCATGGAGAGGTATTACAGTAATAAATACTTCTTGCAATTTTAGCACATCCATTAGTGTTCCAAAAACAGGGATGATAAATCTTCAATAAGATTTATAAATTAATTTAAATTGAATGTTTGTATTGTGTTTACTTGGCAAGGTTTTGGTAGCAGGGTGGGGCTACAGGAGTGGCTTCTCTGAGGAGCTGGAAGAGGCTTCCCTTGTTGATGGAGCCAGTGTCAGCTGGCTCCAAAGTGGACCTGCTGCTGGCCAAGGCCAAGGCCATCAGCAATGGTGAAAATGCCTCTGGGATAATATATTTAAGAAGGGGGGAAAAAAATTGCTGAACAACAGCAGCTGGAGAAGAGTGAGAATATGCAAGAGAAACAGTCCTGCAGACATCAAGGTGAGGGAAGAAGGAGGGAGAGGAGGTGCTCCAGCTGCTGGAGCAGAGATTCCCTTGTAGCCTGTGGTGCAGATCACAGCCATGGAGATCCGCACTGGAACAGATATCCACCTGCAGCCCACAGAAGACACCATGCCAGGGCAGGTGGATGCCTGAAGGTGGCTGTGACCCTGTGGAAAGCCCATGCTGGATCAGGCTCCTGGCAGGACCTCTGTATCCTTGGAGATAGGAGCCCACCCTGGAGCAGCTATGCTGTCAGGACTTGTGACCCTATGGGGGACCCACACTGGAACAGACTGTTCCTGCAGGACTGCACCTCATGGGAGGCACTCTTGTTGGAGCAGTTTGTGAAGAACTGCAGCCCATGGAAAGGACCCACGTTAGAGAGGCTGGTAGAGGACTGCCTCCTGTGGGAGGGACACCATGCTGGAGCAGGGCAAGAGTGTGAGCAGACCTTCTCCTGAGGAGGAAGCAGTGGCCGAGACAACGTGTGATGAACTGACTGCAGGCTCCATCCTTCATCCCCCTATATTGCTGCGAGGAGGAGGTAGAGAATTCAAGAGTAAAGTTATAGTCATGAAGAAGGCTGTGGTGAGGGGAAAGGGCTTTTAAGTTTTGGGTTTATCTGTCATTGTCCTACTCAGATTTGATTTGCAATAAATTAACGTAATTTTCATCAAGTTTTGCCTATGACAATATTAGGTGAGTGATTTCTCCCAGTCCTTAACTTGACCCAGAAGCCTTTTAGTATGTTTTCTCTCCCCTGTCCGGTTGAGGAGGGGAGTGACAGAGTAGCTTTGGTGGGTACCTGGCATCCAGTCAGGTTCAACACACCACAGACTTAGAACAAGGATGGAACAAAAAAGTTTTGGGTTGATTTGAAATGCAGCCAAATATGTCATGAAGAAGAATATTATATTATGGAACAAAACTCCAAAAAGTTTTCATTGTAAGGTGAAGTGAAAAATTAAGAAAAGATATGAAAATAATTGTATGATAATACAAGTGAGAAGGAAATGCAGGTTGCCAGTCTGGGCACATTTTCACTGCAAACTACATAATTTGAGTTTCATGTGGGGAATCAGTGTATGAGATCAGTTTGGTAAACACATAGATTACTGTTTTCTGTTCTGAATATAGCAGATAAAAAATACTAAAGTAGCTACTTTTGGTCTTTAAGACAGAGATCAGCGAATAAAATGTCTGGAGAGATTTTTTGAAGTTAAAAACTGAGAGCTGTATTTTGTGTAACTTGCCTGTGAATTAAATGTATGGCAATAACAGAATAGAGAGAAGTTCAAGCTAGAGGAGTCAGCAGGGGACATCTTGACAAATTTAAGGTGGCAATGTGCACCTTTAGCCCCGAGGAAAATCTCCTGTCAGTTTGGCATTGAGTTGCCACACAGACTTCTTAAAAAGGCTGGAAGCAGAGCAGATTAGGATATCGAACATTTTACACTAAAGCATGCACTGATGTGACTAATCTCAGCCAAATCTGGATGGGAACAATGTGAAACACAGGCAATTTTTGTCTCATCTTAGAGAGTATGACACTTGGAGCATTGAGCTAGACCTACTATTTTGTCAGCTCAATTTTTATGTAAGTATTTCCTAAACAGTGTTTAATTGTGTCTTCTAATAGCTCTTTAGCATTTGGTTGTATTCAACTTGTGCTACTCTGCTTCCATTGAAACTCCATTAAAAATCCTGTATTCTATTTCTGTGTTTGTCTTTTTGGCTGAGAGTCTGTACTGCACTTCTCAGGACTGTTTCATAAAAGTAATTGTCCAGACTTTTTTCTGTCATTCAGAGCAAATTTCAATGAAACTAATTCAAGATTTGTTTACTGCCTTTCTGTTTCTGAGCAAAATTTTACAATTTCCAGTATAAACAAGTTCAACATCTTTGCTGATTTGGATCACTGATTTTTCTCTGATAGACAACAATATGCATTTGACAAAATATATGTAAAATTTAACAAATAAAATTAAGAAAATAAATATGTTACTGAATTGTCAACTCCTATGGACAATATGTCTGTAATAATGCCTTATCAACCTCTTGGAGCAACTCTTAAAAAAAGATTTGGACTCCTAACTGTCAATATCATATTTCTTCGAATAACTTACCCTGTGGCTCACATAACAAATAGATGCAATCATTACATCTCTACAGTAAGTCACACTGTACAAGCCAAGACAAAAGCAAGAGACAGTCAGTGCACAAAAAGGATTCTGATACCTTACTACAAGCAAACAAAACACCTGCAAGATGAAGCTGGATATCCACTCAGTACCAGAATGATCATGTCCCAGACATCAGTACCTGAAGCTCTAGACAGGAGGTACTCCTCTGTAGTGAAGAAGCATGAAACAGATGTTTGTTTTCTTAAAATGTCAATAGTAAACTCTCTCCAATTTCAAGAAAGACCAAATTTCACCTCTAGCTTATTTCCAGCTCTGTCAAGAACATATTGTTCAAAATATAAGTAATGAGATCTCTGAGTCCTTAGTTCTAATAATAAACATATACAAGAACAGTTTCCAACCTTTGTAAATTTTCTTTTGATTTACAAATGGCAAGTTCCAAATGTTTAATATAATCTGAATAGTTTTGGTATGGTCAAAAAATCTATTGATTACAACTCAGACATTTCCAATACGGTTATCTTTATTAAAAAGAACCTACTATTACATGCATATGATTAAAAATCTAAACTTTTCTGTAATATACAGAATTTAGACAATAGAGGAAAAGTAGGATATATGTATTGATGTAAAAGCTCAATATTAATTGACTATTATATGTTTGCATATATGATTTCTCTAAAAATGAGATTTATATATATCATCTGGAAAGCTCACACAAACTTCTTATAAAGCTACAAAGTGTAATTTTATTCATATTTTAACTTCTTTTTATTACTTAAATGATGACTGATAAAAATGCAACTCTTTATTCTTGCCACCTTTCCAGAGAAAATGAATTTTCATAATAGAAATAATGTGTGCACCTTCCATTTAGCATATATATTTTTGTCATTTTACTTATGTTTGAAAACAAATAAGGGTTTAAAAATTAATCCTGTATGTGAGCTCATTTCAAAATGATAAATTGGTTCCAACACACAGAAAAACTTGTTATCACATGTTTTGTGATCAAGATGGATTAAAGGTATTGTATCTGCAACCGTGATTTTATTTGCTTCCAAAAGCAGGTTCTGAGCTTTTGCCTATTCTGTATCAGATCGCAGTCCTTACAGCTAATCAGTTTACCCATCTCATGTAGTTTGACAGCAGGACTTTAAAGATCACCTGGTTCCCAGCCACTGCCAGCCAAAGGGATATTCCAGACCACGTGCCATCATGCTCAGTACATAAATTGGAAGGAAGAAAGAGGAAGGGTGGGAAGTCTGGAGGGACAGCATTTGTCTTTCCAAGTAATCGTTAAGTGTCACAGAGCCCTTCTGTCCTGGAGATGGCTGAACACCTGCCTGCCCATGGGAAGCATTGAATTAATTCCTTGGTTTGTTTCACTTGAGTGCACAGCTTTTCCTTTCCCTATCTCAATCCACAAGTTTTCTGATTCTCTCCCCAGTCCTGCTGGTAGACGAGTGAGGGATTGGGTACATGGGGCTTGGTTGCCATCTGGGCTGAAGCCACAACAACCACAAAAGTACACCTAGTGGTTTTTCCTTTTTTTCAGATATCTCAAGTGCACTTTCTAAATCTCAAAATCTAACTATCTGTATAATTTTTCACACCTTTGAGACTGGCAAAACTAACGTTATTTTATTATATAACATTATAGAGCCATCAGTATACTCTAGGGTGATTATTATGATAAAACAAAGAAATATTTTCATAATTAAAATCAAACCCCTAATAAAGATAGTGGCATTCATCTCAAGCGTAATAGTTCCTCAATTCTACCATGCTTATCAATGTCACATACACTGTTAGAGTCTGATACGCAGACACTGTGTATGAATTTTGGTACCCAGCCATTCAAACACTTCAGTTAGGGCTTAATTTTAGAAATGGATAACTCTCTGTAAATCAGCTATGGATTCAGCATTCACAAGATAGCTCTTTAGATGACTTTATCTCCCATTATTATGGAAAACCTTTATGTATTTTGTCTAGCCCTCTCAACACTGTTAAAGCAAGGGTTACTTAAAAGAGCCACATGTCTGATTCTTTGCTAAGAAAACACCAGTCAGTGGAAGAGATGACATGGGTAAGAGCATCCCAGGATAGATTACATTTTGTACTTTTTCAGTGTCCCCTGGCAGTGAAGACAAATGAAAGTAGACAAACAAGAATCCGTCATGTGCTTCCTTGAGTCTGTGCAGCCATGACTCTGAACACAGTGAGTGCTCAGGCTTGCCTATGCACTGAGGAGGTTATGGACCCGCAGCTAGCAACTTTGAGAGTCAACAGGCAGAACTCATCCACAGAGTGACCAGAGACAAGGTAAAGTCCCTTCATGGGCAACTGCCTGGGCCAGCAAGCCTATGGCACAGACACCCTCAACAGCTGCCTGCATTCTATCAGCTCATCCCTCTTTGCCCTGTGAACGTCCTTGTTAACCCTGAGACACATTACCACTCCAGTTGTTATCTCAGAGAAACATCCCATGTCAGAGATCCCCAGGCAACTTTAGGAAGGTATATCTCGCTATTTTCTTCAGCTCGTGGAACAGAAGCACTTCTCTTTTTGTAACTATTGAGCTTTTAGGATCCTTTATGTGACTGTCCTCTTTTCCCAGTGCTCACAATATCCACATCAGATCTCTCCTCACTTTTGCCATCTCTGGATGATGAGATGTAAGTTATCAGTGAAGGGTCATTGACTAAGCAGAACTTTAAAGGAGTAACTTGAGCTCACTGAGGCTATCTCATTAGTTACTCTTAATTATCCTTAGTTTCTCAGCATTGCTGAGGAAAGGACTCACAAAGCAAGACAAGGCTGTGGTAATTTTTGTGACTCTGTCAGAAGAGGATGCTCTGAGCAGTGCCAGCGTAGAACAGAGACTTCCAGAAAGACACCAGGGTTACAGTAAGCAGCTGAAAAACTATCCAGGCAAAACATGAAATTGTGACAGGTCTCTCATTTCCATTTTAAATGCTTTTAAAGGTATTTGCCTTTTCCACAATTCCAGACAGTAATTTAAGGTAATAATGTGTTGCTGCTTCTTGAATATATGAAGCATTAAAAATGTCAGTTTACACAAATATGCACATATTTCTGAGATTTCAATGTGATAAACACTTAAAATACATACAGCCTTATGTGTTATGCAAATGAGGCCTCTTCAATATGGTTTGGATACTCAACATTTGCCAAAAGATAAAGCAATAATGGCTAACTATTACTTATGATCACTACTGATGCATGATAGTCTTTCCTTTTATGTACGTGTGCCCTGCAATCATTATTCTGACCAAATTCCTCTTTGGAAACAATGAATCTCTTACATCGAGAAGGGGAAAGTACACTTCCTATCGAGGTACTTACTTTACATAACTTGCTGCTAATTAAATATTTACTTTGTTCTCTGAAAGCCCACTTAATTGTAACTTTGAAAAACCAGTTATTCTCGTTGTAGTATTTTGTTTCCTGGTAAATGAATTTAAATTGTCGCAATAAAGTTGACACTGCAATTTGCTAGTGAGAACTATGCAGTAAACTATAACAAAACAGGAAAGTATTGCTCTGGAAGATGAATATTTTTATCAGAGACTAATCACAGAGGAAGAAACAGAACATTAACTGATGAAATATGTGGGTAATCATAATATACAACCAGGGGTCTGTCCAAGGCTGTTTTAGCCTGTTGAGATTCATTTATTATTCCATTTATATTTATTATGAGTGAGTTTGTGATGCTACAGAGCTGAAGTGCCCCTAAAAGTCTGCCAGACTAACTTGTGAGAGAAATGAAACTCAAAGTGAAAGTAAGATATCACCACCTTGTTTTCTGGTTTTTGGGAGGGTTACACCGTAACTGTATTAAAAATTAATGTGTCTAGCACATGTGTTGGCACTGAGACCGACAGGTACGAGACAGCCCATATTTCTCCCATGAAATGCTCTTTTCCTCCAGGACAGGGCAGACCCCTTCAGCCTGTGTCCTTGGCCCAGCCTGACAGCCAGATCACTCCAGGGACAGACAAGGGGCACTGTTTGTTAGCCTGGGTCCACACCAGGCCAGGGACAATTTGACAACAGAGACTACTGTTTTTCACTGCCCAAGCAATGTTTCCTGACAGTGCTAGTGTAGGTCTATCCAGAATTACTGAATTATTCCTTAAACACTAACATTCAAAGCACTTAAAACTGATAAAGAAAATAGAGACAGATCATTAAATGCATCAAGATTTTAACATACCTGAAGTTTTTTAAACTGAGATTGGTCAAAAATACTTCATGCTGCTCCTTCACAAATCTGAGATTTTCTTTGCTTTTTAGTAACGAGAATCCCCTGCATCGAATGCAATTTCCAGCAGAACATAAATGTTCACCTTTTGTTTTAATTTTGCCATTTCTAATAGCCTCTCAAGAGTCTAGGAGGAAAGAGCCAGTGCAGGCAAAGTATAGAAAACATGGAGACAGCAGATAGCATAAAAGGCCTTCATAAATCAGGTACCCCTATTTTAAAGTTTTATTCCCATTCTTTATCCATGGATATCTTTAGACATCTTCAAAACTGGAAAAATTTTGGGCCAAATGCAGAACTGTTCATATGGCATTAGTCTTATATATAAGAAGTGTATTCCCCCTTTTCCTCCTGGTTCAAGAGACAAGAAATTAAAGGCATAGTGTATATCCATTTAGGCGTGAGACTGTTTCCCATCTATTGCGAGACCGTTTGTTCTTTTCCCCTGTGGTTTTTTTTTTTTTTTGACAAAATCAATTCATTACTGTGCTACGGGAATTCTCATCTGTGCTAGATCTCATGAAGAAGCCTTGTCAGTCAAGAGGTAGTTATTGCTATATAAATGATAACAAAATCCCACAAAACTCTAAGTAAAAGAGAGCTTTAATAAGTGCCATTAGCAACCCACAGTACATATGAGTAATAACGTCTGTAAAAGTAGAAACCTGCTTAACAACTTCAGCTTGATTTACAGTCCTTTTTTGTTGCTGTTCATACAAGACAAACACAATTTTGTATAGTATTCTGTGCAAGCAGACAGCAACAGAGTGAAGCTGAGGTTTTGCAATGGCTTGGAGGAAATGTTAAGAAGTAAAAAGCATGAGGGAAAACTTCAGGTGGCAATTTAAGTGGACTGAAAGATTGCCTTAATTTTTTTTATTTTTTAAATAAGAATGTTGTATTAGTTTATGTTTAGATCAGCTTGATATTCAACATCACCAACACTTATGATAATAGATTAATTCAGGACAAGATGACTTTTCTAACCTTCCTGCTGACTTGGGAGACTGAGCACACCACAATGTAATTGAAAAGTAATACTTGAGTTAGCAGTATACGAGTATAATCAACATCCTCTGTGAAAATACCTTTTCTTGTTTCATCATCAGGCTTTGTTTGAGGATTTACAGCAGGGTAAACCACTAGAATTATCTGAAACTCATCTTTGCTGGTTGGCATGCAGCTTCTTTTGAGATTCAGGAAGCCTAGTTTGCTCAGTGGGGAATCTCAGCGTAAAACTGGGCACCTGTTCTTTGGGGCTAGACCCTAACTACTGAAGTAAGCACATTTTGCATTCTGTTTCATTAACCAAAGTTGGTTCTTCATGTATTTTATCTCAAGCCCCCTGGTTCTAGCAAAAACTCTGTACTTTGTTGCCATGTGTTTGGGTTTCTTTATTCACAGATACTTGACTTTTGCATAGATGGGAAACAGTCTTCAATACTCAAAAAGTTTTGTCTTAAGAGGAAAGCACTGTTTACCCTGCAAAACTGTGATGAAGTTTAACTTTCTACACCTTTTTTTCACTCATCATGAGAATTGGTATAAGTCACAAAGCATCACAGCTTCATTCCGCTTACTATATTTTTTCTTTACATTAGAGCTCATTTATGATCTTCAGTAGTTACAGAAAAACTGGTGCTCAGTAAAACTCCCTCTAGAATTAAGAAGAATCTGACAAACCCAAAACAGAAGGTATGTACCATTTTCTAAGTGATATATGATAATGGCTGTTGTCTCAGCCTTAACACACCAGCTGACTCTTGACTGCCATGGTTGTATAGTCTGCTGGTTTCTGAACAAATTCATACAAGATCCACCAGCTGTCCAGGTAAATTGTTATAATCTGTGCTTATGGGGTGTCTTAAAGGATACAAACAAAATGAGACATCTAGCTCACCTCCCATGCATTTAGGGAAAGATGACTTCTGGGAGTGTGTGCAAATTTCCTGTCTTCTGTTCTCTGACTTCCACTAACACAAGGACTTAAAAAATTATGAAACAAGCGACTCAGAAAGTTATCTATAATGGCAGTACATTACTTTCAAGCGGACTGAATTTTTCAGAGAATAAAGGCAACGTAAGTTGCTGTGTTTAGTCATGAGTTTCCAAAAACTCAGAGGTTGGAAAACAAATTAGCTGAGTTCCTCTGATGAGCTGCAGTAGTCAGAATAAGGGGGCACAGACAGACATGGAATTTTGAGAGCTCCCAGGGAACTTCAAATTCTAGTAACTTGTCAAGGAGAGATTGCTGTATCTGAGCTGTTCTTTCCCTGAACCTAGTCACGTATGTAGTACTCCCCAGTAGTCAGAGTTATAACAAGAGAGACTAACACTTCAACAGCAAAGCTATCTGGTTTAGTAACCAGTCTGCAATCCCCTAAGGCAGCAGAATAGTGTTTTTTCCAAATAGCTTTCATGCAGATTTAGAAAGTTGTGAAAAAGAGAGACTAGTCACTCCTTCAATCATTTTTAGCTGAAGAAGCTGAAGAGAGGCTGTTTAGGCAGTTACTTAAAAAGGCAGAAATAAGCTTTACTTTCAAAAGTCAAGATATCGGTTTCCTGTGATTGTCAAGGGCTTTGTCTTTTAAGGGAAAGAGCAGAACCAGCTTACTAAACTACACCATACAAGTAGATGATGGGGTACTCTGTGAAAAACATCTACCTGAGAGAGAACTTGACCCTTTCTAGCATTCTATAAAAGGACATACTTAACTGTGATAGCAACCTGAGGAAAAGAAGATGGAGTTTGGGGTCAGTGGGTGCTGGCTCCCTAGATGTTACGGAAAAAAGTTTTATACCCTAAGAACATACTCAGAGAAATAGATAAAGTCTGTTTAGATAGCACAATCTACACCTGAAAATAAAATAAAATCCAACCTCATAATTCAATGTCTGAAGGTCCTGAAAGAAAACCAAGTGACCTGGTTATGGCGCTGGTGTGTCAGGGACAAACAGCATTGACATAGCACAGCCCTGACCCAGCAATTCTTCTGAAGAAAACAAACAAACAAACAAACAAACAAACAAACAAACAAACAAACAAACAAACAAACACTTTCCCCACTCCATACCCCACCTACACACACAAAAAAACCCCAAACAAACAAACAAACAAACAAACAAAAAATTCCAATCAGGAACAGCCCCAATCTGCACTTTCCTAGGATCACTGAAGTCAGTTTGTTCCCTCAAATTACTCCTTCCTTTTAGGAGCGTTTGATGAATGAAGTTAAGCCGGTGTGCTCCTGCAGCTCCTGTCAGGATCATGCTGTGCTCTGCGCAAACAGTGAGAGACAGACTCAGCCTTCAGGGCTTTGCCTGCTCTTTGAAGAAGTGTGATGATTTGGGTTAGCAAGCAAATAAAAGGAGCAGAGGAAATAGTGAAGGATGATGGCAGCACTGAGAGCTGCTCATGTGGCAGCAAGATAAAGCTGGTTAATAGCTACTGAGCGTTTGCCTCTTTCACAGGTCTGTAAAATCTGAAGGAATCATGATGGACACCTGGCTGGGCTTCCTTCTTCTCAAATGCCATTTGTCTCTGCTCCTGCACTGAAAGGAGTTACTGTTTCTTGCAGTTGTTAACCCCAAGACTTCGATTAATTACTTTTCTCAACCTTTTCTTGAAGGCTTTCTGTGCAAATCTCATTTTAGACTGAGTATTTGAATTTAAGCACTTGGCTCCAACTGTTTAAAGCCTCATCCCAGGTGCGCAGAACACTGAAAGTATTTATTTCTCTGAGGTCTTGTAGCAGCACTTGTGCCTACTGGTTACCAGAAATTCAGCGATGTTGTACACCTGCATTGGCATGAAGCTCTGCACAATCAAAAATTATTTCCTCTGTGCAAAGTGCCTTCTACAAAAATAGTTTTCAAGCAGTGTCCGTTGGAAAGTGAACCCTATGACTTAGTTATTAATAATTTTCTATTATAAGACTATGTAAGAAATGGTCTAAAAGGTTACACCACCTTTCAGGTTAATCCTGCACAAATGTTTCAGACTTCCCTAATTGGACACAAGCTGAGGTGGAGAACAGGGAACTTTCATTCCTCTTTGTTCAAAAGTTTCAACTTGCATGCAGTACTTAAGGAGCCATTGAGTCAGAAGGAGAAAACCAGAGAGAGCGCAACACTGCCGCCAAATGATCACGCCCCACAGGGGGTGCACAGGAGGTTATCACTCCAATTTTTTTACCTGAAACTACCAGAGGATAGAGATACATAGAAACCGCTTAAAGAGGGGTGAAAAATCCCATTGCTCCCCATATCATGACGCTGCTAAGGATCTGTGCAAGCTCTCTCACGTCTCTAAGATAAATCTGAAAGTGTGCCTTTCAAAGGTGAAAACATCAATGCTGAGGTTGGAGAAATGCTCTCATTCTTTAAATGGCCAACAGTCTGACACTAATTTAGTAAATCCTGAAAAGTGTCTAGGTCTGAATATAATTTTCTAGGCATGTCTCCCATATCTTGTTGGAGTCCCTCAGTTAATTAGTAGCTTTAAGAAGTGAAATGAATACATACTCTTCTACTTTTAAAAGAAAGAGGTAACTCCTTGCTTATTACTATTTGTAGTATTGGGAAAAGGGTTTCTCTTCCTGAAAGGCTTCTTAAATATTCATTTTATATAAATGTAAGGTATTTAGACACCATGTCAATAAGCCTGCATGAATGTTTCCCATAAAATGATATTACTGAGCTATGATGAAGAACAGCATCTCTTCGAAGTGTATCTATCAACATGGAGTTAAGTGGAGATGAACTTACTGTTTTCCTAGTTAAGATTAGATTAGATTAGATCATATTTACTACATCGGTAGTGCACAACAATTACAGGATAAAACTTCCTTTAAAACAGTACAGAATGTGGATATATGTGTTGCTGTCATGCTTTATTGTCTTTTTGAAGAAATTGAAAGACCATGTTACCCCTCTGCATTATTTTCCCCAGCTGAGAACGTAGGATGTGAGTGAGTGGGTGCAGAGCTTGTACAACGCAGTGGGGGGGAAACAGCAGTATATTATTTGGGAGAGAGTTGAGGTCCTGGAATTCATTTCCCTCCTTCATTTGGATCAGCCTACATCTGTCGATAACAGTGTGCAAGTTTCCTCCAGCATTTAAAAATACAACTGGAGAAGAAATTGGGCAGTAGCAACCATAGGGGAGGAAAGACGATTTTAGCAGTAATTTTATGGCTGTTGGCTTTGCATTTATATCTGGTATTCATGGAATTTAAGACATTAAAAGGAAGTCATCATAATGGTCTTTTGCCTTTTGTCCTATGTGCGTCAAATCTGCAACTCCTTAGGAGAAAAGATGCAGCCTGACTGCCATGCATGGTAAGTGCACTGCTTTACTGTTTTCAAAGCAGAGTCCTGGCATTTGATGTCTTAGTCCAGGAAAATGGAGCTCAAAATCCCTTCTGATTTTGCCCTATACTACCATAGTTTATACCATAATGATGTTCTGATGTTGACATTGGTGACATCTCAGGTAAGTGTGAACATAACTCCTTTATCAGGCACCTGATTTCAGACTGAGGGGCCCTTGGGCCAGGGGCTGATTCACCCTCATCTGCACTGCAGATGAGCAGGCAGGCTTTACAAAATGCAGGCTCATGCCATGCAGGCAGGTTTCTCACAGTAAGATGCAAACCAGCATCTGAAAGGCAGTGTCTGTAGGCTATCCTCACAGGTGCAGTAATGTTTGCTCCAGCAATATGATCCCTCACTGTGCAGAAGACTGCTTTAACCTCTTCTTCCAAATGGTTTTAAGCTGTTGCCACATGTCAAGCACATAACAGCTAATGTGGTGTTATAAGCACCACATGCTGAATCCGTTCAGCTCTGACAACTCCAGCAATAAATGCTGTGTTTTGGAAGGGAGACTGATGCTGCTTACTGGTCCTTACAGCCCTCATTATCCAAAATACACTTATGGTAGAAGTGTTCTATGTGCACTTCCCAGAAAAACACGTCTGCAAACTATTTTTTTAAAGCTCTGTTTGTTTTGTTTTGTTCTGGTTTGTGTTTAATTTTTCATAATTACTATTGCAGGCTTTTGAAGATAAGGTGATTTTTAGACTCTACAGACAGATATTTGCTATAGCAATTTGAAGGGCCTCTTAAAGCTTCAGAAATAAATTTCTTCATTATTGTTATGGTCAGAATGGTGTCCTGCAGAAATTAATGTCCATGTTTTCAAGTGAGTGTCAGTTCTCAGAGAATATAAGATGACTGGGATAACTCCTTCAAAACAAAAGGAAAACTCACCTAATCCTCATACATCATTGAGTTCTCAACAGAAAACAGATTTGAAGACCTTATGACGCTTGATGTGCTAGCAAGGACTCTTTGAAAGGCATCCATTTAACAGACAGAAAATGTATCAGTTTTTTTGTAGGTATAAGGAAAACCTTGACATGTACAATTTTTTATATTGCAAAACATATGGTGTGAATATTTCTTTCCAAAATATAAAGATTATGATTTGTTAGTATGATATTTTAAACTGTAAAAATGTTCAGTTACAAGACAGGACCTTATTCTATTGAAAGACCATAGCAGTCTTCTTTTCCCTTAACAAAGACAACTTTTATTTAAATCGAGTGAGATGCCTTGACTTTTCTGTAGGAGAAATGAGGTTTTTCATGTTTTTTAATTGAAGCTTATTCATATGAAAATTTCAAATCAGCATCACTTTGACTTAATTTTGGTTTTAGTTTCATCATAGATGTACTGCTAGGTCACCAACAGAGGAAGGGGCAGAAGGAACAGGACAGTTGTAGTCTCACCATGAGTTCTCTGTCTTACAAGGGCTACAGATACAGTGAAGCACCTTTGCGCTTCAGCATGTACTCTGCTATTGCTGGTCCCTGTTTCATGATAGCAACCCTAAATTTGGCACCTCACCTCAGTTACTCATTTCCTCAGAGTCAGCTGCTTCTATGGCCAACTCAGGACTCACGACCAGGAGCTCTGAGTTCAGTATGATATTGTCATGGCTCTTGTGATATCTGATGTTTTCCTTTTAGCCACAGGTCCTGAGTCTATGCTAGTCTTAATTTTCAGCTAAGAGGAAAATTTCCTGGTTGTAGCAGTGAAAAGCCTAAAAATGTAACCCTAGGAAACTTCGCAGGTTTCACATGAAGAAAATAAAAAGAAAAAAAGAAAAATGGTTTTAAGTCAATAATTTCTGGGTGTTTGATTATTTAGTTTGGTTCTACTTGTCAGTTCATTTGCCTTTTGTTTGGAATTCAAAGAGAAATTACTTTGGAGAGTTAACCTTGTAAAAGCACAGCATAATACACACCATGTGTATTTTTTGTAAGACTATTCAATGCATTTAAAAATAAAAATGTACCACATTATGACTTCATAAAGAGAGGACTGCAACTGTGTTGTTGGAGAAGTAGCTCTGTTGTCAGAATTGCCCAGAAAAGCAGAGAACAAAGTCCTGTTGTTCAGCAATCTCCAGTGACCTCATGAGTGACATGCAATAATTACCTTGTCAAAAAAAAACTCTCACACAGTCTGCTCACAAGATGCTACGAAGCACATTTGCATGAAGAACCTCATGTTTTATGTGAAGTAGTAGATGTTGCTAGTTTTAGAGACTACGTCAATAAGAACTAACAGAAAATTCTTCTCAGCAGGAGGCAAAATGTTTCTGTTTACTCTAGGAGTGAGAAAATTTTTTCTCGGATTCTAGATTGCTGTTAGTGAGTTGATTTGAGCTTCTGTGTGTTCAAAAAATGCTCCCTTAAGGAGCTACATGGGATAATTCACATACACATGGTCACAAAACAGCCTGACTCTCCTGTCCACCATCTGTAGCAGTCAAATAACTGGCCTTTTGTTTTCTGCCTTCTGGAAAACTTCCGTAACCTTGTCTCCTGGTACTTATTTCTAACCTAAACTGTGTATTCACTGGTTATTGCAGCAATTGTCAACTTCCTCAAACACTGAAATGGTTGTGGAATTCACCTGTTCTTGTATGAGAGCCAACTGTCATGGACAGTATCCAAAGGAATGTTTGTAGGCCAACTACACAACTTTTCTTTTTCTTGTGTTTTCTCTTTAAAAAAAAAAGTCAGCGTTGACGCCTGGAAAGGCCTAAGCAGGCATCAAGAGCTCATTCTTTTGCCATAACTGCTTTAAATACTGTGCTGACATTTCCCTAAGTAAATGAGTAAAATTTACTCATTAGTAAAGTTAGTTCTTCTTCTCAAAGTTAGTTTTTATTTCAAATGATACTAGTGTTAAATATGAGAGGAAAATAATTTAGTTCCAGAGATTATTTCACATAGAGACTGTATAAAGAACAAGGCTCTGTATTTTTAAGATAAGATCCTGATTGAGGCATCATTCATTCTTTCAGTGGAAAAAGGACCCTGACTATGAAATAAATACCATCTTCTACAACCCAGTCAAGATCATCAACTTTGGCCTTAATAAAGGTTTCTTTGTTGTTTGTAAATAAGGGGGTTTATTATCCAATAGTTAGAGCTGGAGATCTGTTCGTCACCAAAACCGTCCATCCCAGAGCCTGACATTTTCTGTGGAAGAAAGCTGGCTGGATGCTGAACCTCCTTAAAATTTGGATATATGAACCTCAAGAACCTGTAGGGATACAAAAGGTAGCACCCTGGGCCAGGTCAGCTCCACAGAGTATTATCACTTCCTTGGCATCTGTTGCAGTTCAGCTGTACAGGTATTGGTTAGTGTGAGATTGGAACATGTATCTGTGAGAGAGTTAAACTCAGGTGCAATTTCAGAATCTTACCATGGCAACGTTGGACGCGAGGGAACGATACCCTGCGGTGCCTGCAGGCACCAGCTCGCACGTGTGCAGGGGTGGAAGTCGGTGTCTGATTCTGAGATAACCTGAATATAACATTTCACACAGGAACGTGCTGCCCTTTTTATCTTCTTCCTTGCTGGATCTTCAGTTTAGCCTCAGTCTTTAGTGAAATACTACAGCCTACCAGCGCACAGTCTGTGTTTGAAAGGGAAGACGGTCCTTCACTATTTGAATAGGTGATTGTGCTTTTCTGTAAACAAAGCTAATACAAATAGCACTCTGTTAGTGGAAAGAAAAATGGCTTTGTAAGACAGAAATACAATTATTGGCAGATTTTTAAGAGTTCAGGTTTCCTAAATATATGCATCTTCCACAATATTCCATCATCCTCTTCTTTTGGCTGACTTGGCTACTTTGAAGTCCCTCCCAGTGAGAGGGCCTGGAGGAGGATCTGCAACACTTTGTTGCTGGATCATAAAAAGTCTGCAGACTGCAAGTTGTGAATCTTACCCCATCATTATGCAATTTTTCAGAGAAGCCACTTCTTGCAATTCAGGCGATCCACCATTTCATTCCTCAGTCAGTTTTTCTGGCCAATTTTTCCTGTTGACTTGTCTTCAGATGACTGAAGCTCAATGTTATGAATGTGTTTTCTTCTTTCTAGAGATGATGTAATATGGGATAAACATGATCTAATAAAATTATTTGAACCTTTAAAGGGGAATAAAAAGGACTTCTATCAAGTTCTGCCTCTCCTTTTATTTCTTTCTCCTTGATTTTCCTTGTATCTG
Source organism: Grallaria varia (assembly GCA_013396735.1). Taxonomy (NCBI): domain Eukaryota; kingdom Metazoa; phylum Chordata; class Aves; order Passeriformes; family Formicariidae; genus Grallaria; species Grallaria varia. Next base: position 23,880 of record VWZG01012838.1, on the reverse strand, counting down.
CGGTACAAGACTCAGAAGTACAACAGATCCTGGCTACAATGACAGCTTACTGTCATAACTGGTAAAAGCCTTTACTACACTGGCAAGAAGAACGCCCTAACAGGAGAGGCTCTGTAGAGCAACACAGATGGTGCAGGGACTTTTGTCTGCACTGCAGTCACTTTCCTCCAGACAAATTCAGTACGACCCCAAGAGCTGATTGACTATAAATTTATTAAGTGTGATCCCAGAATGCATCCTCCACTTCAGTTTTACCTAAAGGGGACAGAGTTCATGCCTCCTGAGAACCCTCTGCTATGCAAACCAAGGTGTAGTGAGAGAACAAGTGCAAAATTCACTTGGAAAGCATCTCCTTGCCCAACTAAAACAATTGTGTGGATGTGCTCTTAAACGCCTAAGTTGAAGTTCCAGTCTTTGCCCTCCAGAAAGATGTACACAACTCTGCTTTGGGTATCTAGGGGGTCTCAAGAGATCACCTGGTCTGCTTTCTTCCCTAATGTAAGAGTAACTGTATTTTTCCTGGTTTTTTACAGCTTGCTTGTAAAGACATCCTAAAATGGAGACTCTTATCACTTCCCACATGATCTATTCTAGTTTGTTCCCTCTAGGATATTTATTCACTTTACAAAAACTTCTAATAAAGATTAATCTGAGTATTCCTTCACACTGTTAAATCCCCTTCTGCTCGTCAAATCCACTATGGACACAAACAGATTGTCCTGTTCCCTTCTGCAATAACTGTCACTATCCTTGAATATTATACATTGCTTGGAAGGAATTTTATCTGCATATTTGAATATATATGTATGTACATAGGTGTATATATTCATATATTTGTGGTTCAAACGAGGAACATAAATTTTTTGAACACTCCCATTCATCCAAGAAAAGGTGGGGAAAATGGGAATTATTTTATCCCTTGATAAAATAGTTCTGTCTCATAAATTTTAGGTGGGCATCAACCATTAACCAGGTTCTATGATTTCATTCTGTGTTAATAAGTTTTCTGTTGTGGGACATTTTTTATTTTTTAAAAAAAGATCATATTTGACTTTTTAAAATGAAAATAAGTTCTGTTTATTTGGGGTTTTTTGGGTTTTTTTTTAATCTGACCTAGCACCCATCAGACATGATGAAAACAAATTGCTGCCTTCTCAGAGAGGGAGAATAGCAATGTAACTAACCTTGGTTTCAACTTTATCCCAGTGTGAGCACTGGGTTTCTGAACATTCTGATCCTTCTAGTGCATCACTCAGAAAATTGCGCTCCCAGAAATGTAGGCTGGAGAGGATAGATATGTTTAGGACACTATGCTAGTATAGGAATGTAAGTATTGGTAATGGAAGTATTGGTTTGTGTGTATCAGTGGTTGATAAAAAGTCTGAAGTTGCTGGTGGGATCCCTGGGAATACATGAGCAGAGAACTCAGTGCTTAGATTCCAGCCCTTTGGTTCCTTTAATTCCTACACTTGAAACAAAAGATGTTGGTTTTAATACTTTACACTGTGCTGCTAAAATAGTTTTCAATTTACTATGAGTCAATAAGTCACTGCATTATTGACCAGATGTAGTATTCAGCATTGTACCTCTAATGTCTCTTAATGGAATTTATTTCTTCTATTTTCTGCCAGGAAATGAAGGCAAAGGATGAAAAATATTCTCTTTGAAAATTGAATAATTAAAGGAAGATAATTTAGTGAGAGGTTCAAATTTTACAGTTTATTGCAAGGAAAGGTGGGGAAAGGAGCCCAAAAAATGTCTAGCATAAGGAGGCTTTATTGAAGGATTTAGTTTCATCTATAATCCCCATATTTTCCTAGGCTATTATATGCAATTAGTCCAACTGTAGAAATTTCCCACCTGACTTCATTTTTATTTAACTGAATTGCAGACAATGCCATGAACTCATATTCCTCAAAACTAATAAGATATTTTTTTTTAATATCAAGCCTTACAGAGTTAAGCCACTTCACAGATGGCTAAATAACCGGCTAAACCTGCATAATAAATCTGTGCCAAGTGATAACATTAATAAGAGGAAACCCAGTAAGCTGCAGCTGATAATAATTATGGCAGCTAGGACACCAAGTGATTCCTTATAACATTGCTGGTACAAATCTAATACTCCTCTAGCCTCTCAAATGGAAATAAACATATTGGCATGAAAGCCTGGTGTTTTGTGTTGCTGTATTATACTGTGGCATTTAAATTTCTAGTTGCAAGAGATCAGTTGACATAGGAAGACAAATCCAAGGTTTTAAATAAAGGTGGGGGTTTTTTATTTTATTTGCATCTTAGGATATGCAATAAACATATTTACTTCCCCATTTCCTTTGTCAAATTCTTGTTGTCAGAAACAAAATAGTCTGAGTGTTATACAGAGTCGTTATTGGAAGAGGCAGAGTTATAAGCGGAAAGAAACTCGTAACTTTAGTGTTGTTGTGCACATTGTGATTCATGACAACTTCAGGTGATGCATCTTGCCAGTTTCCTTAGAGCTGCTGGGCTGAATTCTGCTGTGAATGGATTCCTGGACTATGATATTTTTAGAAACCTTTCGTAATTTAAATCATTGCCTTCACCCAGTGGTTTAATAATTTTCATATAGAAGTTCAGAGTATACCTGTAGCAGTCTTCATTTGACAGTGAAATTTTTGATGTTGTTTTTGGTCAAGTGTAAACAAGAAGAGAATTTGACTGACTTCTGAAGCATATATTCTTCTCTATATCTAAATCAGAAATGATATGTCACTTTATTTCTCCACTGGATATAAAAAATAAGTGGAGTAACCCTAATATAGAACCTTAATTTCCAAATTAAGCTCATGTACTATACCCCTACTGGTTTTCTCCCCCACGTGACATGTTGCTACTTCTGATAACAAGCAAGTTTTCAGATATGAAGATGATCAAAAAAATCCAAACTCTTTGGGAGGGACGGATACTGCTTCTGAGAACGTGATCAAAGAAACTGATCATGATCCCACGTTTTAACTCTTTTTTATATCAGACAATAAATAAATTTGATAAAATCAGCAGAAAGTCTGAAATATTCATAGAGGCTTCTGATTTCTTTGCCTTCCTCTGAAAACCCGTTGTTTCTTGTCATCCCCTCTTTAGTGGCGACAGATACAAAATGTGATTCTTTATCCACTGTCTGTGTGGAAAGTCTTAACCATATCAGCAAAGAGGTAATTCAAGAAAAGCTAGTAATGTAAACTGTCTTTTGCTGGCAAAAGGCCGACATGTTTCTGATTTCCTTGCTCTAACATGGATTACTACCACTTTTGAAAACCTTTGGCCAGCAGAGATCTCCAAAGGAGGTCGTGATGAAAACAAGGTGACATGTGAGTTCCACGAGCAGAGACTCTAATTCAGAGAGGAAAAAAATTTGCCTCTCATTGTATTCCTCCATCATATGAAGGATGGACCATGAACACTGAGCAGGCAATCTTGATGTAACTTTCTATTTTCTCTCTCATACTCTAGCTGACATCGCTTGGGTTTTAGGAGCTCAGTCATACATCCCCTTCAGTGATCACAAAGTTCTCAGGCAAACCTAGCTAACATTTTTTTTTCCATCTTGTATATATTCTGGCTGAATTACCTCATTTACTAGCTGATCATGACTTTACTTTTCCAGCCAAATGCCTCTGGATTCCATCCTTTTACTGAAAGCAAGTTCATGAGCTCAGTCCAAATGCAAATAGCACAAGGATTTTTCCTGTCCCAATTACTGCTTCTTGTTTAGTCAACAGAACTTTATGATACTAAAGTCTCATGCATCTGTTCTTTAAGACTTTGGGAGAGGGAGTAATTTATGTGTGGGAAGTTTTGATTGCATACTAATTTTGGCCTGTCTTCTGACTGTCAGACTTTGCTTATTCCTGCTGAGTAGTCTGAGATCTCTTAAGTATCAAAAATTCTACACAATTTTCAGTATTAAATGATGGATTTTAAAAATGTGGCAGAAAATATGATGAGATAAAGTATGCAGAAGAAAGTGAGATTGGAGAGGAAAGCTGGTAAAGATCACATCAGGGAGTCATCAAAGCCAGAGATGAGGGAAAATTCATTATGTCATTTTTCTCAGAAGTGCACAGCATGAGACCCTGGCACAAAGGGCAAGATGAGACTGTTCACTGATTCACAGCAGATTCTTGTTTGGACTGATCTACTTTTTAAAGAGCAGAAACAGCAACCTGTGTGGAATAGATACTTAGCATGCTCCTCAAGTATAAGTATTAGCGTCAGCCCACGAATACTCAATGAATGACTCGGTTTGTGTACCATATCTACTTGCCACACTGCTGAGCAGCATCTCCTGGTGCAATCTGGAGCAAAGAGTACTTGCCTTTTAAAAGCAGAAGAAAAGAAAAATCACTTTGGTCCACGAGGTGATACTACCTTGTTCTGACTCACTGTATCTAGTTTTGAGACACTATTTGAGAAATACTGTGTTGGCTCAGCAAAGAATATTCTGCTTTTCAAATATGACCTACTATGTTGGCTGCATGAAGAAGTGAATGCTTTATTAGCGGTCATATGGAGTTTTAGGGTTTGTAAGGAGTATTAGCTACTAAGTGATAGCAGTTTTGAGCAAATTCAAGGCAATTTGAAGGAATTTGTTAACCTTCCCAAACATGTCCCTATCAATGGTGATGGGGTTTGCTGCTACACGTTTACCAGAGGCAAGTGTAGGCCTTCATGAATTTTCTCTAGAGCAGTTAAATATTCTGAATATTGTACCTTCACAGTGACAGATTGGGTATATTGCAGCCTAAGGCTTAATGGCAGTTCAGGGGCATTACTTTCATGATCACTGTAGAAAATTTGGTTAGTCTCCATGTCACAGGGGCGCATTAGGATGTTCTGTCTTACCCCATTTTCTGAAACTGAAAGTAATTAACAGCTGAAAGATACTAAGAGATATGGGGGGCTACCTATCACTTGACCCCATCTGGTATAGTCCAGAAATACAAACACCTAATTTATCATGGAATTATTTCCTGAAATCCTGTCATCATGCAAGAAGCACAACATATTTGACAATATAGTCCTCTGGTAGTCATTCACCCATTTAATTTTTTCTTAGTAATGTTTGCACCTAGAGAATGTAATTGGGTGTTTGTACAAGGCAGGTATCTGGATGAGAAATAAAATATAAAATAACAAAATGCAATGAATCTGCAACATGTTTGTCACTGCACATATTATGCAAGAAAGTTAATCTAATCTTTGAAGCTTTTTCCTGGATTGTGACACTGCCCCCTAAGGGGCAAAGCAACGTTCTTTCCCCCTTTGTAATGACTGTGAAAAGCCTTCTACCACAACAGAGGTAGTGTTGCCACTAAGATAATATATGTGCTGAGCCACACGCGGGCAGCTGTCACCAGTCTAAAAACTTCCACAGACCTAATTAACACAGTAATGGGTTTTCCACTCTTATACTCTCTGAGTGACAGTTTAATAAGGAACTCCACAGTGATTCTGTAAATCAGAACCAAAATTCATCTTAACAAGATGCAGGTAAAATGCTCCAAAAATTATTTCTGAGCAACTAGGCATGTAACGTTTCAAGTGTTAAAACGTTATTGTTCATTTACATTAAATTATTGTATTATTTATGTTTGAAAATCATTCCATGACTATTTGCTGGTAGTTTGAGAAAGATATATGTGTTTATGAACTCAGCACTAGGTGAAAGGGGTTGAATCTGTATAATTTAAAAAGTTGTGTAATAGAAACTATTCCACAAATACAGCTTTGCTCTGCAGTCAGCTATAGAATCAAAAGCCTTTAGACCATTGGTAATCTTCAATTTTGCCTCAATTTAGTACTTAATATGTAAATTCAATATCTGTAAACCAGCTCCACTGGAATTAATTGGATCCCTGTGCTTCAAATGAAATAACTTGAAAGTAAGACACAGAGTACAAGCTTGTTGACTTTTAATAAGATCCATTTATGTTTTTGAGCAAATTAGGACCTGATCCAATAAAGCAACTGTGAGCATACTTTGAAGTAGAACAGGTGTTTAAAAGCCTCACTGAATCATGATTTTGAGGAAACAGAGGGTTAAAATCTATAGTTTGTTTTTAATGTAGAATGAAATTATAATTCCTAGGTCCTCTAATTCCAGGATAGAAAAGCATTACAATTTTCTCTGGTCTCTGCATCCTTGGTATGTTTTCTTTTTATTTGGCTTTCATGGATAAGATGCTTAAATGCAGACTTACAGGAAACAGGAGCCAAAGTAAATCAAATGGTCTAGTTCCAATTCCAGAACCTCTAAAGAAATAGAAAGGCATGACCAAAGAGATACATGGTAAGGAAAAAGAAAAATTAAATGCTTTTTAAAATTGAATGCTGAACAGGTTTTCTAAAGATTGATGGGGGTTTGTTTAACTGTCCCTGTTTATATATTGCTAAAACAATTTTTTTCATTATTTCCATAGCAGGAAATATTTGATGTATTTTTTGAGGTTGCTGCACTCGCTAAACTGTTCTCATGGATATGCCCGTTGTGCCCAGAGGTTTTCAAACCCACATGTTATAGGCAGCCTAACTGACACTTGTACTTCTACAAATCAAACACTTCTTCGTTACTATTTAGTCTCCTTAGGATGCAAAATCACTCTCTAAGTTCAATATTCATGTAAGTGTAGACATGGACACAGGTGTATATACAAGCACACAGGTTCACTGTGCTGAAGAAGTAGTTACAGGCAAGACAGCAGCACAGACTAAACAAAGGAATTGGATAGAAATTAGTTTATTGTGAAAGGATATGAGAGTTACAGGGAGAGTTATCTTGAAATATTCTATCCTCAGCCATAGCTGAGATTCATATCTGCCACTAAAATGGAAATAAAGATAAATTGAAAAAGAAGAGGTTTAAGTGGCAGTCTCACAAAATACAGAATTAGCCAGTGAAAAATCTTGAGGAGAATTATTTGCTGCAACTGTAAGCCAGAGTAGGTGTTGTGATTCTGACCCTTAAAACCCTTAAATGAGTAATCATCAGTAAAAATGCTTAATGACAGAAACAACTTATGAAATAGGGACATAGCTAGACATTGACTACCTGTAAGTTCTTCCAATTAGTAACAAAACTGTAGGGCATTCATAAAGGAAAAATTCTACATATTACTTCAACCAAGAAGAAAGAACTTTGAGGCCATCGGATTAAAACTTGGATGTGAGTGAACATGACATTCTAACTTCATGACCCAAAAAGACTGCACAAATAAGGTCAGAATGAAAACAATAGCTTTCAGAAACTCAGATTTCAATGAAATAGAGAATTGGAAGAAAAGATCATTTCAAATGGCTTCTATGAGAAGAAAGTGTAAAAGAAATTAGTAATTGAAAGGAGTATCAAGGGCACCAAACTCAGAAACTGTAATCTCATTGTCATTTTGAGCACACAGTGAACAGCACAGAAAAGAGACCCCAGGTCAAACTACTGAGGATGGGTGCAAAAACACAGCACTGCAATTAAAGTCTGGGTTAGAAGAACTGAGTCAGAAAAGGAAATATGTGGAGAAAATAAATTACAACAAGTACTCCAGAGATAAGATGAAAACACGAGATTGTTAGTTTACTTCTGCAGAGATTGAAAGTGATTGACATACGATGCTGAAAATTTCTAAACACTAAATGGCTTTTTCCACTCTTGCTAAAAAGCTCATTTGCTGTCATAGCTAATATCAGGCATGAAGGATCAAGACTTCAGCAAGGAACAAATTGATACTTGACTTAATCAGGTGTTTTCAAACTGCCTTCATCTGATGGCTTTTTTTATTTTCCAGAGCACTGAAAGAATTCATAAATAAAAGCTCAGTGTTAGGTTGCCTCTGAGAAGCTATGGTAGAGGGATACGAACAAAAAGCAAAATTGTGCATTGCTTTATAAAGGAAGTGCCTGGGAATTGCAGATATCCTAACTTCAGCTGCAGAAAAAACCACGGAGCCAATACACAAGAAAACTGTGAACACACTGAGTAAAGCTGAGGAATGAATAAACACCAGCCTTTGTGTCTCAGGAATGAATCATGTCTAATCAGCTTCATTTCCTCCTACAATATGTAAAGGCCTTATGGATGGAAGAGGAACATCAGATGTTATATTGCAGTTCCGATAAGGTTTCCAACAAAGGTTTGTGTGCCTTTCGTGGAAGGAATATGCAAACGTATGGTTTAGATGAAAGTTACATAGGTAAATGGAAAGCTGAGCAGCTTCTCCTTTCCTAGGGGTCAGGGAATAAAACTATAAAATATCTGTATGAATGACCCAGAGAAGCAAACAAAAGGTGTGCTCATTAAGTATGAAGTGTCACCAAGGCAAAAAGATGGCAAATATTATCATGAAATTCAAAAAAGTCTTGTCAGATTTTAGATAGGTTCAGGAAAAAACATGCTATTTTTCTAGCCTAGATATTACATCCAGATAGGAATAAACAAACTACGCCATTGACTGAAAAAACACCTGCAAAATAACCTGAATCACAAAAAGACTAGGGATGAGAAACATTTGGCTGTTGCAGGAAAAAAAAAAAAAGTCAGAGACAGAAAAAAAAAGCAATTTTCATGCAGAAAATTTGTGCCTATGACATTTGAAGCAGATTTTTGTTGCCCTCTGCATTATTTTGACAAGGTTTTAGCTGGAATGTTACAGGCATCCTTGGATGCTACAGCAAAAAATCTTCGATCAAAGGAATATTATTTGGAATGAGCAATCCAAGTTCTGAAATTACTTCTTATATAGTCATTATACATATATTACTGAGTCCACAATAAATCAGAATTCTAGACCTAAAAGGAGATTTAGAAATGCAGTGAAAACATAAAATCTAGTCTCTTTCTGTTTGTCTGACTTGCTTTCTTTCTTTTTGGTTCATGTAGGGCTGAATAGGAATGCCTTTTATATTGAAGAAGATTCAGATCAAACCCTCATTTTTTGTTTTTTACAGTTTTTTACAAATAAATAAAATATAACTTTCCTTTTTACATACTCCAGTAATCATGAAATGTGTTCTTGTTCTTACTTTTAGTCTTTTTAGATTACTAAAAATCAGTTGGACATTTAGGTATTGGACTTCTACACATGAGAATTTTTGACATATATTAGAAAATTCAAGACAAAAAAAATTGATTGCTATTCAAATGTTCAAACTTTTCACAGACTTCTTATCACAGCCATTTACTGTTTTCTTTGAAGTCCCTCTCCAAATAGCTCTTAAATTATAGGGCTTATTCTGTTAAAGTGTACGCATAATTCTCATTACCACCAGTGAGAATTACATATGTACATCAAAGCAATAAAAATTTTATTAGCCTGACAAGATTAGAAAAGCTGTTTAGAAACATAAACTTAGGAGTGTGTCTTGACTGTCTTTTACCAACCTCATCAGGACTATAAGACTTCCCTTGCTTTTTGTCTTTTTCATATTTAAGGGCAGTTTAAAAGGCTCTAATTCACACAAATACGATAAAATGCACACACACACACACATATATATATATTTTTTATATATATATACTAACATAGCTCAGCTGTCCTGAAAGCTACTAACAGCTCTAAATTACCCAAGGCTATGTAAGGCACAAAACAGTTGTGGCCAGAAGTGCACCTACTTCTATGACCTGCACTGTAGTCCTAAATTTTGGGTTTGCATAGAAGTGAGGTACTGGGAGTGCAGAAATCCACGGAGTAAAGCTGCACATTCTTTCTTGAATGCCTATGTAAGTCAAAGGTATTCAAGGTCTTAGTGCCATTTGTGCTTTTACATATCTCCTCATGGTTGACTTCCAGAGTGAGTTAGGCACATGGCTTGTGCATGTTCCTTGGACAAGCTGTAGTTATACACCTCTTTATTCCTGTTTCCTTTCCCTTGGTGCTTATAACTGTCTGCAATGGAAGATATTCATGGCTCCTCCTGTAGGCACCTACATTCAGAGCGCATGAAGTTAGATGGCTTGCTTCCTAGACTATCAGTGGAATAATTAAGGTAGCTCTGACAGATGTTTCCCTGAGCTAGATGACAGAAGCACAATGTAGAGTCAGTGCCTGCTAAGGTATAATCCCTCAGTTAGACACCTGAAGGTGTGGGGTAATTGTATCCTTCTACCTGCTCCCAGGTTGTTGTCTCTTAATGAATTTTCACCTTTGAAATTAACAATAACATGCTCTGAACTTCATTCCCAAGCAAGTTCTTATGCCTCCCAGCTGGTGAGTAGTTCCAAAAGTCTGGACGGCTAACGGACTCTCAAATAATAGATTGTTTTCGGCAGTACTTGTGTGGCTGTTTATAGCATATAACCTGTGGTAATAGTAACAGCCTTTGTATGAAACCTGTGAGCTGAATCACAATCAGCAGCTCTGACACATCTATTCTGACTTTATAGTTACACTGTCTTAACTCCCTTTTCTATAAAATACATGTTGAATGAAAGTATATTATCACATTCCTTAAAGCAAGCAGTAGAAAAAATGCTGTAGTCCTTGCTAAGTGGTTATTATTATAACTCTTTTAGCTGAAAACTTATGTCTTTTTATTTCTTTAGTCTGAACTATTTAACACTAACCATGGGACAGCTATTCTCCACTATTAAGCTCCTGTTTCCTTGGTAGGCACTTATAAGAGGTTATCAAATCACACCTTTGCTAAGCTTTCACAACCAGTGAATACCTTCTCAGATTCTCAAGCATCTTTGGAGTCTGCTAGCTGTTCTTACAGCCTGTCCATGAAATTTTCTCACTTTCCCAGTGATCTCCTTCATCGGTAACTTCTGGGCTATATAGAGAATTCCTATGAGATGGCAACAGTGCCAAATACAGACACTGACTGCCTTTACCTCCGCAAATTGTATACACATTCATACTATTAAAACCTCTTCTCAATGATCCCTTTTCCCCTGAAAATCTGACCATTCCAAGAAACCTACTGAGAATGGTCTCAGCCTCCCTCACCTGAGAAGGCTGAGGGAAATAGAGGCAAAACAGATGGAGCTTTAAGAGTTACTCCTTTGGTCTAGAGGGATCTCCTATTCAGATAGGCGTCCTGCACACATCAGGGTAACAGCCTCCTACAACCTATACAAGACCTCAGCCTTGGATAGGTATTCACAGCTTGTTGCTTGTTCTTTTTTTTTTCCCACAGATAATTTATTTTATTTTCAGAGATAGGAAGGTATAGAGCTAGTTTGACAAGATCTTGGTTCCATAAACTTATGCTTATTGGCATGAATTAAGTTACTTTCCTGTAAATCTTCATTAATTAAGAATTAACAGTTTGTCCACACTTTTCTTCAGGGTTTATGATGTGCTGACAAACATAATTAGTTTTATCATCCCAATTGTCTTTTTTCAGTATTGGCTGTTCCATGAGTTATTGAAAATCAACATTAACTAATGTTAATGAGGGATTTTTCCTGAACCATATGAATGCAAGTTTTCAAGTTTTCTGAAAGTCCTCATTTGAATATATCGAGCCCCTTTAGCTATTGTTAAAACCATCCAAAGTTACTGATGCAATAGAAAATAGTTCATCATATGACATGAATGAAATTCTTATCTGACATTTTCTATCATAATATCTATTTCTGAATGCTTTCACCTGTCATGTAACTGAAATGAAATGCCATCTCTCATTGATCAGCTAGATTTGATTTATCAGCCAGAAGATGAATCTCCTAATCAAACAAAAGTGTGATCAATAAAATTGACTTCAGGGTTGGGTTTTTTTCATGCTTTTTGAAACATACTTATCCTTAAATCTGTCTGTAAATGTCCTTATATTTTTATAGAAATTTTGACAATTTTCTAACTTCCTAGCTTTAGTTTATTGCTGTAAACATCCTCTTCATTTTGTTTGTATTTCTTCCAATTTAGCCTTGGTTTGCTGTGACATTTTTGGATGGTTACTAAAATATTCTGAAACAACTCATTGGGTTATTGTCAGGTAGGTCTAAAGTAGAAAATAAGAACTTCTTTTTTAACATCTGTGATTTTATTTTCCGATTTTCTATTGTCTTGATGTGTACCAGAGAAGTTAAACTCATCCAACCTGCAATTTCAAGAAAGTGAATTTTCAAATGTACCCATTCATAATGTATATATGACCTTAAAGTCACAATAATGTCTCTTATTGTAAAGTTTAACTTTTCTGTTATTTGAAATTCAGTGGGATTATTACATATCAAGTTGGTAATTAATGGTTTCCATTGATATTGTGGGTCATTTATAAAATTTATTCCTTGAACAGGGAGATGTATACAATAGTAGTAACAGTCCAGTTCCTTCTTACAGTATTCTCTCACTGAACAACTCCAATTATTCTACGGAGGAAAAGAATGTTTAAAGCTGATTATATTCTCCACAACTGAACAAAAGTTAAAATTATAGTATCTGATGGTGATGGAAAATAATTTCTCTTACAAAAAGAACTCGCCTCTCAACCACCAAAACACACAGACTATACTAGTTGGGTTTCTTGGCTGCCTCCTGCGCTGAGCCTTCTCCTTCATCCATGATAAATGCACATCTTTAAGACAGATGTAGATTCTGTCTATGGTCTAATAGTAGCTTTAAAAAGTGGTAATAAATAAGTGCCATCATGGCACTTATGAGCTTCTGCCAGTGTGTCAGTTACAGGTCTTCTGTAAAGGGAGCAGGGAGTGCTTTGTCCCAGCCTGGTGAAGCAGCAGGAAGGTGTGCTTGGATGCCCATGACAAGCAAGCTTGCGTAGGGAAAGAGTAATGTTCACCTTCAGGTTATGCCCAGAAACAGAGTGGAGAGTGAATTCAGATGCCAGCTGAAGCAGCAATCTGCTGTTGTTCTGCTTGTGGAGCTCTACTGATGCTCACCAGAAATAAACAGCGGGGCTCTGCCTTGGTTTGACGGTGGTAAATGCGGGCAGATGGCTTCATTTGTACAGTCAACTCTGTGCTAAAACTATTTGCTTTTAAAGGTAACAATGTTTTTCCTCTGAGAAAGAACAACTTCTATCAACATATATAGATCCCATAACTTCAAGTATGGTCATCTGTGTGAGAGAATGTGTGGACTGGAGATCCATTAGTAAAGGGTGTGTTTTGGATACACAATTTTTATTTTCTCTCTAAACAACACCAGCTACGTATAAGTCCGTGAGATGCCCTCAGTACCTTCGTTACTGTAAGTACTTATGTAATATCAAAACCACTCACTGCAGTAACTGAGGAAATTTTTAATGTGTTTTTTTCCAAGATGATTGTTTTAAAACGACCTATTTATGAAAAAAAAAAATTAACTGCACAGGGAAGAGTTTGAGAGTTAAAAACAGTCTGAGTTTGCAAACAAGGGAGTAGAAAATTATAAAAAGCTACAGTACATTATGTTTGTAGTTGTATATGAAGAAGTTATACTAGAATGTGTTTGTAAGTGGCAGAAAGCTTATACTAAACAATTTGCTATATCTGTCTTGGGCACTCTCTTGCCTCCTACTAATCCTACACAACTGCATTTCTGACTCTCGTGGGCATCAGTGGATACCTATTTACAGGATCAGCAAGAGTAATAGAAACCTGCAGGTGCTATTTATCCCCACTCAAACAGCAGTAACAAGACAGGAGTACACAATAATGTGATCAGCAGGAATGAACTGAAAACCTCACCCCTAGCAAGAGTGCCACTTGTTCTTGCTTGTCAGGAAATGCTGATCTTCTGTAGAAGGAGCAAGTGTGGGGTCACGCTGGGGTCATCAGTCATCAAATACCTCCCTCCTGCTCCTGCATCTGCAGCTTGAGTGCTCAGCATGAACACAGGACTTCCTCAGGGGCTTTCATCTGCAAAGCAATGGGCACTCAGCGCTAGAGTTACCTTTGATGTGTTCTTCTGGGCTAGCAATGCAGAGAACAAAGGGAGAGAAAGTACAATAAGTTAATTAACTTTTTCACTCCTTTTATTTTTATTTTTTTCCCCGAAAAGTGGGTTAGCATTACAACAGTCAGGTTGCAGCTTTAAAGAAGGCTGAATTTGGAGTCCTACTTACTCATCTTCAGTAATGCTCACTGCTGTCTGACCAGGATTGGTGGACTCTGATGTATGCACCAACCCCACACATTTGCAGGATTGGAGCGACTCTTAAAATGCTGACCCCCTCAAAGGTAAGTCAGAGCTTGTTCAAAGAGCTCAAACACTTTAGCTTGTCTGTTATACAGTAGACAAGACACAAGCCATGCATTGCCCACAAGAAGAACAAGTCGGTAGCCTTTATCCCCCTGCCTCTAGTTCTGTTGGATTACAAAAGAGGTGGATAATTTGGATCCTTCTTTTGAAACAACTAAGATAAATGAAATAAATGCGTAGTTTTAAAAATTCTCTATATTCCTATGAATTCCATATGAATAACTGTGAAAAAAAGTCTTCAATATCATATAGGTTTGGTTATGCTCTTAAAAAGACATCGATAAGGGGAAATCTTTTTCAATTTTTCTTGCAGCTATCTTATGAGTAACAAAAAAGGCTTTTCTTTTCTATAAAGCGAAAAAATGAGATATTTTGGATTAAAAATGGGTTAGAATGGATTATAAAATATGATAAACATATTTTCAAAGGTTTTTCCAGTCATTTCCATTATAGTTGCAGATACCTGAATTACAATAAAACCTTAATAATTCCCAGGGGCATTCTTTTTATTGGAAAACAGTTGTCTTTATAGCTAGTGAAATTAAAAAGGTACAAATAAAAGCAGCATCATGAGAATTCTTGAAGTTGGATTCTGATATTTGCTGTTCAGAACACAGCTGAGGTTTGCCTGGAAATCCTAGTATCATCTGCAGTGATGAAGTGACAGTAATTTCTAACTCAGCTATGAGTGAACAGATTAAACATATTGATATGAAATTGATACCTGTTAACTTTAGAGGTAGGTCTGAGAACTATAGTCATTACACAAAATTTAGGAGTCAGGTGTATCTAAGTGGCATTTAAAAAGATTTATTCACTAATATCTGAGTATAAAAATACTTACTAGATCTGAAGTCCACTGTAGAACAAAGAATATGGTATTATCTTTCCACTGCTATACCTGATTATCCTCATGCAGGCTTTTGCTTTGCTTTAAATTTCCTTCAGGAAGATAGTGTTTGAACTATTACAACATACGGGAATTACACACAAAGATATTTATTGACAGGTTAGAAGTATGATATTTGACTACAAAATTACACTTGGGTAAGGAGCAGGTACACAGGCATCAGCAGTACAACTATTTCAGACAGAAACTCTACTGGGCTTGCTGCATGTGGTGGGATAAAGTGTAATGACTATGTTATGGTCATTAGGCAGGATATGAAACACTTCTAATTTAAAACATTGGATTACATCTGAGGTTCAAATTTTGAATAAATTTTCAGATTTCTGGCCTTAATCTTTGGGGGTGAGGATACTTTTGCTACTGTGTTTTGCACCTGATGATACAGCATATTCTCATGAAAACTGAGAAATGTATAGGAGACAAAAGTGACCTATGCTTTGAAATTAACTTTCTTACTGGCATAGAAACCTAGCTTTTCTATTTAGGGGAGTGTGGCATGGAATTCTCCATCACTGTGGTACTAACTGCACAACACTTCACACTTGGGAAATCAGGGTATTTTCTCCTCTTCAACAGAAACATAGGCTTGTATTTGCAATATTTAATAACAACTAACAGTGGAAAAGCTAACTACCAAATGAAGCGCACTGAAAACAGTCTTTGTTAGTGTCTACCATGTTATAAAAATCCGGCACAATATTTGACGTATACAGTGAAAAAGAAAACCAGGAGAGTAAGCTTGTGGCTATTGCCATAGTTATGCACAGGTACAATTGTCAGTTTGAAGTGAATTGAAAGAGAAAAGAGCAAAGAGTCAAATGCAAAAGGACAGACCACCTTTAAAATGAAATCAGCACAAGATCTCATGTCTTCAGGAACAAGTCTACCGCTGGAGACTTTTGCAATGAACTCCTGATTTAATTATCACTTCAGGTGAAACTGTTGAGACTATGTGTTAAACACAGATAAAAAATGACATAAAAAAAATCAAAATTCTGAATACTGCCTGATGCTGGAGTACTTTGATACTGTGATTTACTGGATAAAATTGCCTAAGAAATCCCATTTTTAGTATGCAATTATAATTTCACAAATAATTTTTTTAATACTTTCTTTAAGGTATTGTTCAGGTACAGAGGTAAACACCTAAGTCTTATCTTAAGTCTAAGACCACTTTGAGGAACTATTCATGTTCCAATACAGACTTGTCAGGATCAGTTTCTTTCAACTTAAATACTCATGGACACACAGCCTCTGTTCTGTCTCTTTTCCTGACATTACTCTGTCTTTAATTCCTTTCTCTGCCTCCTATTTTCATGCAATTTAGATCTTCACTTTCTTACATATTCTCATATATGCATAGTGCATAGCTGCATTGAGTATAACACAGAAAATTCAGATCAAGTTCTGTAGTTGACAAGTGGATGCTGTTTCTTAAAGACCCTGATTTTGTTTATAAGTTGAATGTGAAAAATTGAAAATTAATTTATCTTACATTTAGAAATGCATATTGCAATAGCAGCAACATAGCGTTTCTAGGAATGGCCTATTTAATGAAGCTTTCAAATAGCAATGGAAATCAATTTGAAGCATGTACTTGCTTTTCATTCCTTACAACAACCAAATTTTTATGACGTATTTTTTAAAATAATTAATTTTTGAGAGAGTTTTTATCATGAGTTCTCATAGCCAATACTTTTCTCACTCTCCCAGACACATAGACCTACAGTTCAGTTACAAGTTAAGGAATGAGTAATTGAAGGTAGGAAAACACAACACAGCTTTTTTGTTAAATGTCAATTGTTACAAAACTCACAGAGTTAAGTTCAACAGAGAAAGCAGTTCTTGATAAGTGTCAAGGGCTTGAGTCCTTTACCCACTAACCAGTCAGGATCCTATAGGGAAGGTCGAACCCAATAATTGAAATCCTCCTGCTCTCTGAGATCAAAAATAATTGTGATATGAAAATTTATGCACTCACTGAAGATAAAAAAAGACAAATAACACTGAAACCTAACTGAAACCTACAGTGATTGTATTGAATACTTCACTCTGTTCTGCTTCACCTAAGTACAAAACTCCAATAATTCAAGCACTGAATTCAAAATTCCAACTGGACCAATCAGTGAAAGAGTAACATTTAATCAATTATCTCATAAGGATTTGTAGTTAGAAGATAATCTACATATTTTGATATATAACCAACCATTACACTGTAATGTCAACTAATGCACTAGTTTCGTATATAACTTCAAAGGCTATGAATTTGAAAATCTGTAGGAAAATGCTTTAAATTCTATAACTTCAGAACTTTCTTCCATAATACTACAAGAGAGAACTGAAAATTTTCTGAGTCCAAGGTCTAATTTGAGGACATAAAGTTAACCCTATGTACTTTACTTCCAAATTCATAGAACTGTCTTTTAATGATAAAAATAGACCAATCCAATTCTGTTTACAAAGGATTTCCAATTATCTTTAAAAAAATGCCTAAGAAAAGGTGTAACCTGCTCATGATGGTTTGGGTAAGGACAGTGAAAGAAGAAAGACACTTAAGAGTGCTCTGTTCACAGATATGGCTAAAATGTAACTGCAAAACCAACCTCAAAATTAAGTGAATCAACTTGGTGACATGTTCCTAAATGTGTGAGATTTGCAGATTGATCAACTGCAGCTGGCTATGAATAACCGATCTTTAATAATAATAAAATTCACTGCTCTGCAAAATGTCTTTTCAGCTTCATGCATCCTAAAGTGACAGTAACAATTTTAGAGGTTTAATTGTGATCATAATTATAGTGAGCAGTAGAGTGAACACATAACACATAATTTGATGACAATTGCTTTGTAACAACACATAACAGCCTTGCTTCAGGAAAAACCAAAATCTTTTTTTCTCATTGTTCTGTAGCACCTTTAGAGCTCTAATATTTTAAAAGTATTCCTTAACAAATTATCTCATTAAAATCTGTATGCCGGTTTTCAGCACAAATTACATAGAATTTTAGTGCATTAATGCACTACTGTGCATTTCTACTGTGCTCTTCTTCGAATGTCACAGACCATCAAAAGCAAAATGTATCTGTCTTTTACACTAATTTCTAGAGGCGGAACTGAAACTTGCTGTATATTAAGGGTAAACAACTTCTTCCGATTTGCCAAAGATTATAAACATCATAATGATTTTTCAAATAGGGAAACGAAGTAAAGCCTTCCTGCAGTTCAGAAACCAGGTACAGGCCAACACTGAATTTGTACAGCAATTTCTAAAGCATCGTATAGACTTCTTCTCACATGAAGATATCAAGAGGATTTTTGGAATCCATAAGAAAGGCATTAAAGGGTATTGTTCTCTCTATTCTATTAGTTTCTCAGTTGTTGCTACTTCACTGGCAGCTGGTTGCATCTAATACAAAAGGAATGTATGCTATACTATTAAGACATCTCTTTTTCTGAATTAAATGCACTGTACATGCATATAATTTAGTAAAATAGAAGTAATTTCCTTACACAGGATGAGATTAGACAGCTTATTTTTAGTTTTTAATATCAAGAGAACAATGGGTTTTCAAAAAACTAATTTAAATCTGCACAAAACCATTATAACCACCATTCATTTTGCAGGGGAAAAAAGGTAATGAGAAACAACCCACCTACTTTAGCACTTTCTACAGCACCTATGTAGTGTCTAGGAAAAGGGATCTGAATTTCCAATTTAATTGCAGAATTCCATACATAAATTATACAGACTATTAATTTCTCTTTCTTGTTCTTTGAGGTTAATTTTGGTTATGCTTTTTAATGTAGAGTCTATACTGCTTCCTAGGATTCCTAAGGTTTTTATACAGGGAAAATAATCTCTGTCTCTTAAGGGGCTTGCAGTCTATCCACTGTTGTAACAAGTGATTTAAATCAACATCAGCAACCTCAAAACAAATATAAGCTCTTATATATTTATGTTTCATGTTACTGTAACCAATAAAGCAATAATCTTCAGTTGGTCGCTGAGGTTTTTTCTCTGACTTTGAAGCAGCATTAGAGGAATGTCACTGGTTGTACGCCTTAAAAGAGTTATTACCCAAGTATCTAGCCATAGGCTGGTGGCACAGGGAGACTCTGAGAGGAGCTGCAGGGTGTCTCTGCTGTGGGACTTGTCTGGCCCTCTTCACCTCACTTAAGTGAGAACACCTCCCTAGCTCAGACACCTCTGTTTTATTCAGCTTTGCTGGAGCAACCGCATGGTGAGAAGCAAGGTCAGTAATTACTGCAGCATGGGGAAGGTCATTGAGCCACACTGATCTCAGGGCAGGATCTCTGCTGTTTTCTTTTCCATTCCCTCAGTCAGTTCTCACCTCTCTCTTAGTTCTTCCTTAGACTCAGCTTGTAATCGATTGGCCACCTGCTGTCCATCACTTTCCTGGAAGGAAAATGTGTCCCAGAACACATCCCACCATCACAATCCAAAAGGAAACCCTTTAAAATACTTTTTCAATAACATAATGTCAACTGGCATAGTGTCCTTTTTAAGCTCCAAAGAAATTATAGGTTTCTCTTTTTTTCCCTGTGTTGTAAGGAAAATCAAGCAGGCACATTTTAGTGGATAAACAACCTCAGAACTTTAGGCTCACAGGAGTTTATGTTTCTGTAGATGTTTTTTAGATCTGGTAAATTCAAGAGTTTTCCGCTTGCTGTGAGAGTCGGCATACCTGCACATTCATAGCGCCAGCATGTGAAATCCTCTGGCTGATTCTTTTGAAATAACAGGTGTTCTGTAAATTAACTCTCAAGTATTATCTGCTGTAACCCTCTGCTCTGTCTTTTTCTGACTTCTTCAGTCTTGGCTTCATGCCTTTTTGGCTCACCTGCCTGAAAGCTTTCAGTGACACAAGTGAGGCTTTTTCGTCTGATGGTGCCTTATAGCTCCATACACATATTTGCATAATAGTTTTTCTTTAGGTCAGTTAGTAACTAGTGTTGGCTAAATGGTATAATTGTGGGGTCTTTAATGAATGAATTAATTAATCTCTTTATTTATAACCTTGGAAGGTAAAGAAAAATAAAGCAAACCCTAATCCTCCTTCAGCCTAAAATTTCAGAAGTAAATAAGCATAGTGATTGGGAAAGATTTGATTCCATGAGTACCCTAATATTAAGGAGGATTAATTTTGCTTAAATTTAAAGGCATGAATTTTTTAACATCAGTGGGTATATTACTTCTGCATTAATTTCTTCTGAATTTAGACATCTAAAAATGGACTTTTAGTTTGAGGTTGTTGTCAACGAACCCTGCATCATTAGAGGAAAGAGGAAGATGTTTTCAGACTGGCAACCTCATCCCTGTCTGAGACGCAATTAGTGCCAAATCAGTCCTACCAAGAGTTGTTCTCCTTGGGTTGTTCATGTAGGAAGCACAGATGAGATGACTCATTTGGCCTATCTTGTCTGACTCATAGACCCTTAATGAATTCTGCCCGAAGTAGGTAGAAGTTTTGGGTGAAAACTCTCTGAAATTAATGGGATTTTTTTTTTTTCAGTTTACTGCAATGAGGTTAACATTTATTGTTAACCTCTTACTCAATCTGGGTCCAAATACTTAAAATTGTTTTATAAATATAGCAAAAATGAATGTAAAATTTTAAAGGATAAAGCATGCTATGGGGTCTTAGAACATTTTCACAGTAAGTAATTGATCTTTATAATCCCTAAATCCAAAAATCAACGGACAAAAGCAGTAATGATGCTTATCAAATGACTATCTGAAAAATAGGACTAAACGTATTTGACAGTGGAGAAGACCTGAACTTGCAGCATTTGGAGTGAGTTTCCTTCAAACAAGAGACTTTTCTTATCCAAAGACAGAAGACTAAGGTATGTCAGACAGCTCTGAAGAAATCATCTATGACAAGCCAGCAAAGTAGATAATAATTTGCATTTGCTCATGAAATAGTCCCATGTGCATTAATCACTTGGAGTCACTGGCAAGGGTTTCTCATTTATGTGTTTCACGGGAGAACACTTCCGGACAGCTCCTCTAACTAGGTTCACAGAAACAGCTGACTTGAAAAGTAAAACCCTAGAATACAGAAATAGCAATGAAGAGAATCTGTATCTACCTGTTGTATTTCCCTCCCGCCATCATTTTTTCTTAGACTTTACCATGAGAACTTCTTTGAAATTTAATTTACAATGACAGGACTTGGAAATCGATACAGAACATGCCCTGAATATGTTTGTCACTGATTTTCATTTATTTTGCTGTGGATTATTACTGCTTTCTGTCTTGCATATGGTTAGGGACTAATGGCATCGCCATTCCACTTTCAGTCTGTCAGGCAATGGAAATGAGCCAGATCGTTTATAGCTTCAGCTGCAGTAGAGAAAGTAAGAGACAAAGCAGCATTCAACATGACAAGTCCGTGCTCTGTTTTGAGGTGAGATATATTTGTCACCTCAAACAATGGTCTGGCTACAATACATAAAAGCCACAGCTGAAGTTAGCTTACACTTTTGTTTAAAAAATTCCTGTAAAAATTTTCTCTCTTCTGGAAAAAGAAAGGCTTCCTTTTATTTACAGTCTAGTATCCAACCATAAGACTCAGTATAAGAAAAACAGTAAATAGTGAATTTTTATCAATACTTTCCATACTATTCACAACTGTTCAATTCCTTAGATGTCCCTTCAGCTGACTTCTTTTTTTCCAAGCAAAAGTTTCACAAGAATTATCCTTAATACGGAAACAGTGTCACACCATAACACTGCAGGAATATTATGAGATATATCTATGTTTTTTCCTGGTTTACTACACTGATTATGAGAAATTTCTGTAGAAAAATTGAAACATGAAATCTATAAATTTTTATTGATTAAAATAGCTACCCCCAAACAAACAGCATCCATTGAAGTACTTTTTTTGGTGCCAGATATTGATGACACTTGAGGTAACTAGGACATTTGTTCAAATAACAGGTAGAACTAATGTAAGACCTGTAAGAGAAACATGATCCCCTGGAGTAGTGGTTAACATTTGACACAATATTAAGTTAATTTAACGTCTTGAATTGCCTAATCTACTTATCTGACGTAGTTGAAGTGACCCCTGCCCTTGAAAAAAAAAATTGTTTAAAGATAGAGTCTTTCAAATGAAAATTTTCTGACAGCTCCAGTGGCCAGTTTTCCAAAAAAACAACATTAACAATAGCACTGACTAATCTTGAACAGAACTTCTCTGAAAGTAACAGTTGTTTTTTTCTATTTTCTCAGTGTGTAGTTATCCAGATGAGAAACAAGCTAGAAATTAGTCTTTGCTTCAGAAGATGTAAGGCAATCACATGTGAAAACTGCTGACGTACACATTATAAAGTAATAAAGGAAAACCATTATAGAACTACTTTAAATGTGAAATAACCACCTAGGTATTCATTATGAAAAAATACAGACTCATAAAAAAGTAAAATACCTATTCTTTGGGATTAATTTTGCATACATCTTCTTGATTTCTGAGGAGCAAAACCATAAAAAGTCAAATAGAATTGCAAAAAGAGGGGTTTGTAAAAAATAAATGAAAAACGCTACTTGAGTGCCTATGACAACACAGTGAAATTTGAGAAATATTTTCACCTGGCAAACACATACTCTTCTGTTGCTTTAAAGTTCACTCTTTACTACTGCAACAATAAATATATGTATTGGAGTAGGTTCTCAGCAAAAAATAGAATTTCTATTAGGTGCTTTTTTTTTTTAATTTAATGTCCTCTCTTTGTAATTAAAAAGTAATAGATTTACATCTGTACTTTTCAATATTTATAACCTCATGGATGGCAGTTTTTCAGGTGCTGAGAAATCAGATGTGAGAAAGACACTGTTTTTCAAGTGATTCAACCCTGACAAAGGGCTGAAGTTTATAATTGATATGTATGAATCAAAGTAATGAAATAGGAACCAATAGTATTTTGACTGTTTTTCTAATTTCCTGGAGTCAGTCCTCTGGAACAAGAGCTTCATAGTTAATAGTACCACAATGGGATATTCTTTCTGTCATTTCCATATTATCAATATGTTATTTTCTTTTGCAATCACTAAAGAGAAAAGCATTTTTCCATTCTGTCTCGCTTTAGCCACTAAGATTATTTCATTTTATTTCATTTGCATAGGACAATGAGTCAAGGATATGCAAAATTTTGTGTCTAACTATTCCTGTTGGAACACCAAATTCTTAAATACCACTGTAAGATAACTTACATTATTAAAAGATCAGCTTCGCATTCTCACAGCAGTGCTTACTTTACTTTTTTGGCATAAGAAAATTTTTAAGTAAAATATTGATTTACTGAAAATTATTTATAGAGAAGCTTTATATGAACACTCAGCCTGACTTCGTATCTGAGCCTTGGTCCTCGTGTTTAACCCTGCAGTTCTACTGAATCCAATAACTTGTGATTTTATTCATACAATCATTTGCTTTGAGTGAATGATGCAGCAG